>JARBWK010000016.1:25147299-25515783 GCA_030556195.1 Anolis apletophallus | reverse complement strand
GGGGGCGCAGTGGCGGCTCCCCACGCTCCGGTTGGGGCAATGTGTCTCTCTCTCTGTCTTCTCCTTAAGGGGGGAAGGTCTTCTTGTTCCGCCGGCAGCACCGGTGGCTTTCTTTCTACCTTTCTGTTTACAAAGCACCCTTTCTTCTCACGGATCTTTGGGCCAGCCCACCAAACCCTTTTGGGCGACCATGCGTTCCCATGTTGCGGAATAAATCCACTGGTCATTTGGATGGACTGCAAAACAATAATCCTCAAGTTGCTGACACTTATCCCAATCCCAAGTCCCTGTGCTTGGCCATCCGATCCCACGGACGGACGGCCAAACCTCTGTGCACAGATTACTAAGTTCAAAAGATTTCATCTCTTGGGGTTTCTTCTACTGCCAACAGGCAGAACCTGTCCCAGTTATCTAACACACATTGCAAAGGGTCTCTTTCTTCTGCTTCGATCCTGCACTCCCCATTTCTCTTGCCTAAGATCAAACCCCACTTCAGTGCTCTCCCCAACCCCAATGTGTGTTCCCTCAGTGTTAAAGTGCTTGAAATAGACTATACTTGCCAGCTCCTGAAGACCCCGGACTCGCGCCCCGCCGCCCGCGCCACCACTCGATTTGCGTCGGCTCTTGGCGCACGGACCTGACGTCGCCTCCTACTCTCTGCGCTTGTGCCGGTTTGCTAGCCTACAACGGCTGGGCACCTTGTTACTGTGTCCCCGGACTTTACACCTGCTGGCTCTCAAGGGGCTGCTTCCCAGCTGCCCCTCCCTTTGGCTTTGAGTTCACCTATAACTTTAGTTGCAGTCTCTCCCGGGTCCACCTGCTCTACTTTCATAACTTTTTAAAAAATGGTTTTTGTTAGTTTTAGACAAAATAACATAAAATACAGTATAACTATATATCCTCGGCATTTACTTCGCGAACTGAGATTCTTAGGAAGGACTCATCCCACGCTTTTTACAAGTACGTTGATGACTAAAAAGGTCAATCTGAGATAGGCAAGTTTGGTTGCAGAAAGCACAGCAGAAAGTCTTCTTGGGTGATGTTGTTTCCAAGTTGTGGTTCTTTCTGCGTTGTCGTTTCTCTTCGAGTCCCATTCGACGTGTCTTCTCAAAAGAGGCCACAGCATTGTGGATAGTGCGTCTCCATGCCTCCCGATGTGAGGCTAGGGTGGACCATTGTTGGTGATCAATCTGGCCGAGCCTGAGATGTTGTTTCAGGGGGTCCTTATATCTCTTTTTGGGGGTGTCTCTCTTGCGCTGACCCGTGGTGAGTTCACCATAGAGTAGTATCTTTGGGAGGAGGTGGTACATATACGGGAGAGAGAGAGAGAAATAAAGTTTATATCTAATATCTAAGAAAAAAGAGAAAGAAAGGCAAGAAGAAGAAAAAGAACTGACTTCCATTCTTCCTCCTTCTACCCTTAAAAGAAAATTTTGTCACACTCTATGTCAAAAAAGAAAAAAGAAACATGCAGTTTTCCCCTTAGTCTTTGTAATTAATCTTCTTATTTACCATCCTTGTTAAAATAATCTCCCAATACCATCCAGTCTTTGTCTTCCTTGACCTCCTCCTTCTTTCTCTTCATCTTCCTTGTCCTCCTCCTTCTTCTTTCTTTTCATCTTCCTTGTCTTCTTCCTCCTCCTTGTCCTTCTTCTTCCTCCTCCTCCTTAATCCTTATATTTTTCTCCTCCACCCTACTATTCCCGCCATCCTTCATATGTACTCATGGGAATTAACAAACTAACCATCACTTGGCATTATGAGGGCATGCCTTGCTTTCCCCAGATCAGTCTCAGATCAGTGTAATCTCTGAGTCTTAAACTGTGGTTATTCTTATGCGGGTTTAGTGAAAACAAACCAGTTTTAGATACCTTGTTCACACTAACCATGGAACAAGATTCAAACAATCTTGCAGGCTGCAGTCAACCAAAACATTCTACAGATTCTGGCCAATCTGTAGAAAGATGAGAGTTTGTGAGCCTGGTGGGATGTTGGACTCATTCTCACAATGCCAAATTATGATTTAGCATTATGGCCAAACCAAGTGGACAGGGTTTTTTGAACTGAAAGTAAGAATCCATAAACGTAAATGAATCACTTCACGGATATCGTTTTCACTGAAAGCAAAAAGACGTCCTAAGGTGTAAAGTCCTTGCTCCTGCTCTGAGAGCCAAGCATGATGAGAATGCTGTACTATGAGAACTAAAGCTAGGTGGTTTTTAATATAAGAGATCCATCAACTGTAAAGAGAGATTTGCAGAGATGTCATTGTTCTGACAGCATTTTCACAGAATTCACTACAACTCATTCAATGATTGATTAATTGATTAAAATATATTTTGCCCCTGGGAATAAATATATTGGACAATACATTTGCTGTATTTGATGTGAGAAAACTCAAAGATATATATGCGTATTATCAATAACCAGGATATTTATTTATGAAAATAACATGGAATGCAGCTGAGTCTGTCCTGATATATGGCTCTTCCTGATATGAGGTAAATGACAAATGTACTTTTCAGTGCTTTACCCAATGATATCCTATTTCAATAAATGTTTCATGCAGATATAAGATGCAGTCGGAATTCCAAAGTGAAGGCTGGGAAATAAAATAAAGCTCTTTTTTCCAGATGCAAGTGCTGTGAATGTTATTTTGCCAATAATCTTATCTGAAGAGCTGGCATAGAAACTTTTTATTCTGATCCTTGGGCACAATCCTGATAATTTCCCATGCATTCAAAGTTAGCAGAGATGGACAGGTGCATATGAATCCTTTTCTTCAATGGTCTGCTTTGTCTCCAAATCTGAGGCAAGATTAACACTATCATATAATACAGTTTGAATTGCATTATATAGGCAGTGGAGACCAGTGGTCCCCAACCTTATTTTGACCAGGGACCACTAGACCAAGGACCACTTTGATCAAGGACCACTTGACCAGGGACCACTTTGATCAAAGACCACTTGACCAAGGACCACTTTGATCAAGGACCACTTTGAACAGAGACCACTTTGACCAGGAACCACTTTGACCAGGAAACATTTTGACCAGGGACCACTTGACCAGGGACCACTTTGACCAGGGACCACTTGACCAGGAACCACTTAGCCCAGGAAACACTAGACCAGGGACCACTTTGACCAGGGACCAGTTGACCAGGGACCACTCTCCAGTATTAGTACCAAAAGGGTTACGAAGCAGTTTTTGGTCAATTTTAGATTCGGTTTGGTTATTTGGGGTGCTGATTCAGAAAATTGCATTGGATAGACCATATCAGCTCCAGTTTCTGATATAGACCATTGGTGGTCCATGCACCACAGGTTGGGAACCACTGGTATAGACAAATTACATTATATGAGACTACACTTACCATCTAAAATAATTCAAACTGCATTATATGGTGATGTGGATCCAGCCTAAGCCAAATCTGGTTCTGTCTTTAGCCATAAGAAGAGGTTGGTTTCAAAGCAGGAAACCTGAGTATGTTTATTTATTTATTTATTATTTGGTTTTATATTCCGCTCCTCCCTGCAGGCTCGGGGCGGATCACAACAACAATAAAAGGTACAATAAAACATACAATAAAAACATACAATAAAATTCAATAAAACCCAATACACAGCCAGAGTGCCCGTAGCTTTTGGTTCCTAGCTCGGATGATGATATGCCAACTACAATTCTGGCTAGCCAAATGCTAGCCTGAAGAGGGCAGTCTTACAGGCCCTTTGAAAAGGACTGAGTTCCCGAATCACCCGGACGTGGCTAGGAAGTAGATTCCAGGTCGTGGGGGCCACAACTGAAAAGGCCCACTGTCTTGTACTGGATAAATGGCAGGAGCGGGGTGATGGAACAACCAACAAATTCTGCTCCTCCGAGCGCAGTGATCCCGGGGGAATATACTAGGTAAGGCGGTCCCTTAGGTACGCAGGCCCTAGACCGTACAAGGCCTTAAAGGTTAAAACCAGCACCTTGAAGGCAATCCAGTACTCAATAGGCAGCCAGTGCAGTTGCCGAAGAATGGGAGTGATGTGCTCCCTTACTGGTGCTCCCACCAGCAAGCGAGCAGCGGCATTCTGCACCAGCTTGAGTTTCTGGATTGTTGACAAGGGAAGGCCAACGTAGAGGGCATTACAGTAATCCAGCCTCGAGATGACCGTCGCCTGGATCACCGTGGCCAGGTCGTCCCTGGACAGGTAGGGTGCCAGTCGCCTAGCCTGTCGTAGATGGAAAAACGACGTCTTGCTAGCCATGGAGACCTGGGCCTCCATGGATAGCAAAGGGTCCAGTTTGACACCTAAGCTCTTAACAAGGGATGATGGGCTAAGCTGCTCGCCATCCAGGGTAGGCAACCGGCACTCATCCAGCCCAGGGCGACCGGGCCACAAGATCTCCGTCTTCGACGGGTTCACCTTCAGCCAGCTGGCATGCAGCCAACCAGTCACGGCTTCAAGGCATAGATGGAAACAATCGGGTACGGTATCCAGCCTGCCGTCCATTCTCAGCAAAAGCTGGGTGTCATCAGCGTACTGATAACACTCCAGACCAAAATTGCGAGCCAGCTGTGCCAGGGGGCGCATGTAAATGTTAAATAATAAGGGCGAGAGCATGGCCCCCTGGGGGACCCCACAACTTAATGGGTGCCTCCCGGAGACCTCCTCCCCCCTCTCCACTTGTCCCCGATCCTGCGGAAAGGAGGTCACCCATTTAAGGGCAATCCCCCTAACTCCAGTCACGGCTAAACAGTGGGCCAACAATGCATGGTCTACGGTATCAAACACTGCTGTTAGATCTAACAAAACAAGCAGGGCTGATCCGCCCTGGTCCAGCTGGCGGCGAAGTTGGTCTGTAATGGCGACAAGCACGGTCTCCGTCCCATGCCCAATACGGAAGCCGGACTGGAAGGGATCAAGTCCAACTGTGTCTTCTAAGAACCGCTGCAGCTGATCCGCTGCTGCCCTCCCAATTACCTTGCCTAAAAAAGGCAAGTTCGACACAGGTCGGTAATTGGAGGGAGCCGAAGGATCTAAATTCGGCTTCTTCAGCAGCGGTCTTACCATGGCCTCTTTCAAACCCCCTGGGAACACTCCTTGCTCAAGGGAGCTGTTGATAATCCTTCCCAGGGGGGTCTCGTAGTCCCTCCCGGCAAGATCTAACAAGCCAAGAGGGGCACGGATCGAGGGAGCAGGTAGTTGGTCTAGCTGCAGCAAGTAGCTTATCGACAGCTGCTGCGTCCAGCAGTTGGAAGCGGGTGAAGGTGGGCCCGCCGAGTGGCGGCGGAGTCTCGAGTTCACTTACTGTATCAAGAGTGGCTGGGATATCCCGGCGGAGCGTCGAGATCTTGTCGGCAAAATAGTTCTGAAAAACCTCAGCTGTAGGAGCCAAACCCTTATCATTTGGGACAGTCAAAATTGTTGTCAATGACCGAATTATTCTAAAAAGTTGTGATTGCCACCTTGGATTCTAGACTGGGAAAAATGGGACATGAAAATTAGTAGTAATAATTGCAACAGAAGTAATGATATGTGCATATAATCCAAGATTCCATGTATTATGTTCTGTTGAAAACCTCTCCTAAACTGGTGGGAAAGATGTGGGGAATAGAGGAAGATAGTGTGAAAGATGCAAGCTGGTATGAACAGTTTTTAATGACTGGTGCAATCTTTTCTTTGTAATGACATCTACGTATGCCATAAAATAGAAGCAAATTAACTTAGGTATCTACTTGGGACTGCAGTGGAACAGCGAATTAAACCACTAAGCTGCAGAATTTGCTGACTGAAAGGTCAGTGGTTCAAATCTATGGGACGGGGTGAGCTCCCATTGCTAGCCCCAGCTTCTGCCAGTTTGAAAACATGCAAATGTGAGTAGATCAATAGGTACCGCTTTGGTAGGAAGGTAACAGCTCTCCATGCAGTCATGCTGGCCACATGACCTAGGAGGAGAACGCTGGCTCTTCAGCTTAGAAATGGAGATGAGCACCACCTCCCAGTGTCAGACTCAACTGGACTTAATGTCAAGGGGAAACCTTTACCTTTCCTAGGTATCTACTTGGTAAGAAGATTTCAGGGCATGATGCAAAGTTATACACTGCAACCATCTTAATAAAGCTAAGGATCTTTGAATCTGGATGAGAGAGATCACTTTAGATATGGAACAAAACCAGCGTATACATGAGATAAATAAATATTGTCTCTCCAAGTAGTGAGAAGAAAGTTGCCACAGTTGTATATCCATGCTTGTTCCACGTACAACGTGCCATAATAGCACTGTAACGACTCTCCAACCCTCGGTAAGGATCACGCGTAGATTGAAAGCACGGTCCAACACGATTTTATTGCAGGTACGACACATGTGAAGCAAAAGCACCTGCCCGCCACCAAAACACCACTTATATACCCCAACCCCCCCCCTCCCATCGCCCATGCAATGTCCAGGTAGGTTTGCACCATATCCGGTGATTCAGCATATCCCATAGTCCAAAGGGATGTGACCTCATGGCCCCATGAGTCAGCAGTAGGAGTCCAATTGTCCAATGTCCAGCCTCGGAGGAGTTACATCACTTCCCCCTGCAGCCTTGCACACATGTGGAAGTTACCTCACTTCCACATGACTCAGCACAGTCTTATATAACTGGAGCCCAAGGTCACCCAAGAACTAGGGCAAAGGTCGATGCAATCTCATGCCAGGCTGGGAGCTTGAACTTCACTCAAGCTCAAGTCTCCCAGTCCTGACAAGCACAGTGTTGATGAATTAGTGCCTGCTTTACAACCGACCCACACATTTGAATTCGGTCACAATAATCACAACCCTAACCTGAATCAATGAAACATTGGTTTTCAGATGGTAGTTCTGCTAAATGGGAGGAGAACTTGTAAAAGAGCAGATAGTGCTTGATCTACTCATGCAAGAAGTTCCACTATAATCAATGAGACTAGTAGCTTGATTAAAGCGAACAGGAATGAGCAGTCAGTGTGGAAGAGTATCATAGTCCTATTGAATTTAAAGCCAATACTGAATGGTTTTGAAGGGAGACAATCTGATGAATGTGGGTAACCACTGAGCTATATATTCAGTGACATTTGTGGAAAGAAAAGTTATAGAATATTGTATCTAGGAGAAGAATGCAACACATTAAGCAAATATTGACTTTTGTTGAAGCTAGTCTCATCACACATTGAACTGCAAGGTACATATTGATTGAGGCTAAAAACAATACTCGTATAAAGAGGCAATGCATCTTAACATTGACCAAACCCAGAATTTGATCAATATATTTGTATAAACATGTTATTACGAAAATTAATTATGACGTAGTTTTCGAGAAAATCTTGTTTGTTACGGTTTTAAAATCACATTAGGAATGAATACAGAGCTCATTCTGTTTAATTATGAATAGTAAATTAGTAGAATACATAGTAGTCATGTTGAAGCCTTAGATGACAGCTTAAGGTGACAAAGGAGTGACCTATGGAAGATACTGGCAAGTGGCTGGGTCTCAAATGCAGCAAACTATAGACCGTGATTCAAACAGATCAATGAAATAAATCCAAAAGGCAAGCCTGAAAGGGTACATAAATTACATGACAGAAGAAAAACATAGCCAAAGGCTGCAGAAATACTCCAGAGCTAAGGAATAGGACATTCAAACATTACCATACTAAAATGGACACCATTAATGCTCCTTCCTGCCCAGAGTTCAAGTTCTGGAGAGTTCAAGTTCTGGAGATCCTTCTTTGGAAAGCTGTTTGCAATTGAGTGATTCTGAACATGGTTCAGCTAACACTCATGTCCTAAAAAGGGGGTCAAAGTAGTTGAGATATGTTTGGCGTAGTTAGTAGTTTATGCAATACAGAGGGGGAGTTGCTAAGAAGCAACAAAACACACAGAGTGTAAACAATATATAGCAAATGACAAGTCTTCTTTTAGTATTCAAAAGTGATAATACACATTCATAAGGACAAAGGTCAAAATTTCAAAGTAACATATATATATATCAAGCATGCCCGCAATGGTCTCCTACCCCATATGCTAATTGCGTCTGTCAATGTCCAAGATAATTCGAATCCAAAGGAAAAAGTTCAAGGGTTCATTGAATAAGAGTGGATTTCCAGGTAAGTAGGGGGGGGGGACACAAACGCGTCGTGTCCAAGGGAGAGCTGTCGAAAATTTGAAGGACTGATGAGTCGAAGAGTTGTTTGCAGGCGAAGCCCAGTAGCGATTTCAATTCATATTCATGACGGGGATTATCACTGGACCGCCTTAGTATATCAATGGGCCGACGGGGATAACGCTGTACAATGGTCCCAACCCCCGTTTCGACCCTCCACAACGGGTCTTTCTCAAGGCCATAAGTGTCTGGCAAAGCAACTCGTATCTATCCTGGTGCAAATGCAAGGTCTGTAAACAAGTGACCAAGGTGAGTAAACGGCTTGGGATAAAGCAGAAAACACCCAAAAGCAACTCATGCAATCATACACGCTTACTCACCAGAACAGGACTGGGAGGCGGGGGGGCGTGGCAATTCTCTCCCGTGACCTATTACACCTCAGAGCGGTCCCTGCCCTGGAGGCAGATGGGATTGAAAGTGTCGGCCTGGTGTGGGGTGCCCCAGAGAGTACAGCCTTCTTGCTGGTGTACCGTGCACCTAGCGCACCAGCGGGGACCCTGTCCCTGCTGCTGGAGACTGTGGCGGAGTGGGGGTTGAGGTTTCCTAGCCTAGTTGTGCTGGGGGACTTCAACGTCCACGCCGACACAGCCTCCTCACCATCGGCAGCGGGGGACCTTGTGTCGACCATGGCGGCACTCGGCCTCTCCCTCTGTGAATCTGGCCCCATACACCGGGCCGGTCACACCCTCGATCTGATCTTCCATGCAGGTGTCAAAGTGTCTGTCACCTCTGTTACAGAGGTGCCATGGTCGGACCACTGTGCTCTGGGAGTCCGGGTCGAGCAACCGCGCCCTCCCGGCAAAGGTGCCGAACCAATTTGGGTTCGCCCGAAGGGACCTATGGAACTGTCACGATGCACGGACTTGACCGGCCCCTTAATCACACACACAGAGACGGACTGAAGGCTAACTACTTTATTGAATATAAAAACAGTTCAAAAGATATTGTCCAAAAGAATAGCAAGTAATCCAAAAGACTTGAAGCAATAATGTCCAAAACAAACGTGGCAAAATCCAAAGGCTTGGCAAGGCTCCGCGCAACTCTGCGGATCAGGAAACAAGACAAGGCTCCGCGCAACACTGCGGATCAGGAACAAGGCAAGGCTCCGCGCAACACTGCGGATCAGGAAACAAGGCAAGGCAGATGCAAGGTAGGACTTGATGACCACTAGCTCCCTTAGCTCCGTGGACCCACTTCGCTTCACGCCTATTCAAATGAGACGTGGCCGAAGCACTGAGGATTCGTTCCCACGACTCCTATACTTAATCCTTCGGCCGAGGTCCCCGACGCTCTAGGCTTCGTCGTCTCCAATCTCCGCTGACGGATCTCGGCCTGTCTAGGCTGCGGTACCATCCCCTTCTGCGGGACTCAATGCTACTTCTCCTATCAAAGGTTCGGCCTTGCCTCTCACCACCTGGGTCACTATCTGCATGAGAGCTTCCCTCCCTGGGATCTTCCCAGCCGCTTGCTTCCATGTTTTGACTCAGAAGCTCCTGGGAACCTTTCCCACCCGGGTGCTCATAACGCCCACAATCACTGCCCTCCATTTGCACCTGGTTATCTGAATCTACGTCAGGGCCAAACATCAATTCTTCCCATGCCAAACTCTCCGTGGGCGAAGGAGGCCCACTGATGGGAAACTGTCCTTCTCCCCAATCTTCCAACTCATCCTCTGAATCTGGTTCTGCAGCTGCAGGGCCTAATGCTAATGGGACCCCGGGTCCTGGCCCCAGTTCTCCAGGCACAAAGGAGAACTGCTGTGCTACAGGAACCAACTAGGTTCCTGAATGCCTTGAGGGATTTGGAGCCTGCCAGCGACTCGCTCGGTGAGCTGGTTACCACCTGGAACCACGCGCTGTCCTCCGCTCTCGACGAGATCGCCCCTAAACGCCCTCTCAAACCCCGGGCATCTTGTTCCTCTTGGTACACAGATGCACTGAGATCTATGAAGCGGGAGAAGAGACGGCTAGAGCGCAGGTGGAAGAAGCTCCGTGACGGGCCATCGACATCAGCTTATAAGCTTTTTACGGATGCTTATGAGCATGCTGTCAAGGAGGCGAAAAAAGTTTACTATGCCTCCTTGATAGCGTCTGCAGATTCACGCCCAGCTCAATTGTTCAGGATAATTCGGCAGCTGACGATGGTCCCTACCATCCCAAACAATGACAATTCGGCCCTTTCTGCTGAGGTTTTTCATTTCGCAGACAAGATTGCGTTGCTCCGCCGGGACTTCCCTTCCACATTTGATACAGTCCAGGAGCTGGAAACTCCGTGGCCCTCCGCCGGGTCCACCTTCGACTGGTTTCGACCACTGGACGCAGAGGATGTCGACAAGATTGTCGCAGCCCTTAAGCCAACCACCTGCTCCCTCGACCCGTGCCCCTCCACGCTGATTCGAGCTTGCGTGGAGGGGTTACGAGGCCCTCTGTTGAAGATAGTCAACTGCTCCCTTGAGCAAGGGACTTTTCCAGAGGAGCTAAAAGAGGCGGTGGTCAGTCCATTGCTGAAGAAGCCCGGATTAGATCCCGCGGCTCCCTCCAATTACCGCCCAGTGTCGAACCTTCCGTACCTGGGCAAGGTGATTGAGAGGGCAGCAATGGACCAGCTGCAGACCTTCTTGGATGACACATCCTGGCTAGACCCCTTCCAGTCTGGCTTCCGTCCAGGCCATGGGACGGAGACTGTCCTGGTCTCCATCACAGACCTACTCCGCTGCCATTTGGACCGAGGTGGATCGGCGCTGCTCGTGTTATTGGATCTCACGGCAGCGTTTGATACCGTCGATTACCAACTTTTGGTACACCGCCTGGCGGTGGCGGGGGTGAGGGGGACAGCCCTCAACTGACTGTCTTCCTTCCTCCATCGCCGCCAGCAGTGAGTGAAGTGGAGAGGGGCGGTCTCCGGAGGCTCCCCGCTGAGTTGCGGGGTCCCTCAGGGGGCTATCCTCTCCCCGCTGTTATTTAACATCTATATGCGACCACTCGCCCAACTGGTGCGGAGTTTTGGGCTGGAGTGTCATCAGTATGCTGATGATACCCAGCTCATTCTGAGGTTGGACCCCGGGGCAGTCTCTGTACCCGATAATTTCCACCTTTGCCTTGAAGCCGTTACTGGATGGCTGCGAGCCAGTAAGTTGAAGGTGAACCCGGCGAAGACGGAGATCTTGTGGCTGGGCCGCCCGGGGGGGGGGGTAGCGACCCAGCTGCCAACATTCGATGGTGTGGCCCTCTTCCCTCAGCCATCGGTAAAAAGTCTAGGGGTCCGGCTGGATGCCCACCTGTCCATGGAGGAGCAGATTGGCTGCACCTGCAGGACAGCATTCTACCACCTACGGTTGGCTAAGCGCCTGGCTCCCTACCTCTCCCAATGCGACCTTGCTACGGTGATCCAAGCCACGGTCATCTCGAGGCTTGATTACTGTAATGCGCTCTACATTGGCCTTCCCTTGTCGATGATCCGGAAGCTTAAGCTAGTGCAGCATGCTGCAGCCCGCCTCCTCCTGGGCGCTGCAAGGTCTGACTGCGCGACTCCACTCCTGCGCGAGCTGCACTGGCTCCCGATTGAATTCCGGGTCCTCTTCAAGGTGTTAGTTCTCACCTTCAAGGCCATCTATGGTTTGGGGCCAGTGTATCTGAGGGAGCGACTTACCCCTTATGTGCCCGCGAGATCGCTGCGCTCTGAGGAGCTTAACCTCCTTGAGGTACCTTACCTCGGAACCTGCAGACTGGCCTCTACACGGCGGAGGGCATTCTCTGTAGCTGCCCCGAGTCTTTGGAACGGCCTCCCGGAGGAGATCCGTGCCATCCGCGCGCTTCTGCCCTTCCGCAAGGCCTTGAAGTCTTGGCTCTTTAGGATGGCGTTCGGCCCTTAACTCAACTACATTGTGCTCCATGCCGCCTATGACTCCCCTAGATTCTCACCTTGTCCCCCCAGCCGTTGCTGAGGGCTAGTGTTTTTAACTTGTTTTAACTTCTTTGATGTCTAATGTGTTTTAACCATTTAATTTGTTTTACTACTCTCGATGTTTATGCTTCTTCTGTAAACCGCTCTGAGCTCCGGAGTGAGCGGTATACTAAATCGAAGTTAATAAATAAATAAAATAAATAAATACACATAATTATACATATAATATAGTAATGATACAAAAATGGAAGGTAACATTACCTAGATCATAGAGGCAAATGCGTACTTCTACGTCATGACCAACGGCCGAAGCAAATACACAGTGCTAGGCGGTCAGGTTATAAACCTGCCCCGGGGCCCAGGTGAGGCAAATGTAATGTGGTTTAATCTAAATCTACCATAGGAGATCTGTTATGCTGATTTTATCATTTAACCCAGTTGGTATCTCTGTACAAAGCCTTTGGATATAGCGGGTTTCTGTCCTACGGAGATACATGTCCACATTGCCATGGGGGGGGGGGGACCTGAACTTTCTCAATGCCAAAGAAAAGAAGGTCATCCGGTCCATGTCGCATAGTTTTAAAATGGACATACAGAGGAGAATCCTCAGAAAGATTCCTTATTTTGGACCGATGTTCAGAAATCCTGATGTTCAAATTTCTTTTAGTCTCACCCAGATATACTTTGCCACATGGACAACAAATCCCAAACACACATGATTCCGTTTTACAAGTAAAAAACTCCTTAAAGATAAACATGCGACCAGTGCCTGGGTTAAAGATCTCCTTATGTGGGTATACAAATTTGCATTGGGCACATGTCCCACACCTATGTGTCTTAGGTGTAAGGTTACTCTTCTTCTGTGGGGGTGCGCGCATGCTGGAGTATCTTGTCAGTTGAAAGGTTGACAGTTCAAAGCCTGGTTAAGGGTGAGCTCCTGGCCTTTAGCCCAGCTTCTGCCTAGCTAGCAGTTCAAAAGCAAGTGTGACTAGATATATATAGGTATTGCTTTAAAGCAGGAATGTATTTAAGGCATTCATAAGGAAATGCCAGATAAATACGATCAAAGTTCTTCAGCAGGGAAGATGGAGTGACAGCATCACTCCATGGCTGGAGCCCGGAATCAAGCACAGCCTCCAAGATGCCAAAGATGGGAAAGCCTATATATTAGAGCTGTTTGATTATTTTTTTAAAAAAAAATTTCAAAACTCGTTTCGGATCTAGTCATAAATAGTGTTTTGTATTATTTAGACTTCTGAAAAAAATCCGAAATAGATTCAGAAGTATTTCTGAAATTCGGAAGTCTTCGGAAGTCTTCAAAAATGGCTTCTGCTTTCAAAAAATGGGCAAAAAAATCAGCAGAAGGGAGAGTCAGCTGTTAGCCATCAGCCAATGAGCAATCAGCAAGAAAATTCAGAAATGACATCCAAAATTTGGAATTCCTAAATTTGGAATTCAGATTTCAGAATTCCTTTTGGAAGGGCTGCTCTCAAAATTGCTTTAAAAAAAGTTGGAAGTATCCCAAAAACTTCCGAAATTCAGGAGTTTCCGTAATTCGAAAACAGCCCTACTATATATACCACTGTCTATGTACAGTTGTCTGTCTTGTCAATGTATAACTGCAGTGAATGTTTGCTTTATACATGTTCTGTGATCTGCCCTGAGTCCCTTTCAGGGTGAGAAGGGTGGAATATAAATGCTGTAAATAAATAATAATAGAGCTGTGATCTAAAACATTCTGCTTTGATAAAAATGCAAATAGCTAGCTTTGCCGGATCCCCCCCCCCTTACCAATCATATAAACTAATAGCCATCATCATATTTTGCAATGCTTAATGGCACTTCATGTGCAGCACAGCAGCTATGTATTGTGGGATGAATATTGACTTCCAGCAGAAATGAGGGGTGCGATGCATACTGGAGCTGTTTTTGTATTTAATTGAAAGACATTCCTCCCCTCTTTTTTCGTGTGGCCTTCAAAGCATCAGACCACCGAGATCTCCCTTTTTCTCTTCTCAAACTCTGAATGTGGGCAGCAATCTAAGGAATGCCAGGAGCAGGCATAACCATCAGCATGAATCTGATTCATCTATATTAAAAAGCGTTTTAATGTAGAGTTGCTGCTTGTAAAATGTTGACAGATTGACAGCTTTGGACTGCAGCACTTCTTGCTTATCCCCGGCACTGATAAATCAGCACAGTTCGGCATTTCCCTACCAATACATTTATGTCTGTTATGGACGAGGTCCTGTCTGAAGAAGGGGGCATCTGAGGCTAAAGGATGTCATTTCGCATCTATCTCCCAATCACTTCTAGATGATGATGATGGCTCAAGCAGCAGTCCAGTTTATTTCCTTTTTAATAGAGTTTTTGCAATGTACCTCACCTTATCTGAATTTATGAAAGCAACGGATTAGAAAAGCAGAATAACAACAGATTAGAAAGAGAGGAAATGCTGCTCAGAGGTGAAAACCTACTCCAAAGATGGAAACGGCAAATCCACTGTCCATGTTTTCCCACCTTGGACATTCCACACACACACACACACACACATATATATATATATATATATAGAGAGAGAGAGAGAGAGAGAGAGAGAGAGAGCACTTGCCTCACTGCCAACAGAATCTCTGAAGATACCATTAGCCACAGATGCATGTGAAACATTAGGAGAGCATGCAACTAGAACATGGCCATACAGCCCAAAAAACTCACAGAAACCCAAATCCTATGACAAGTTCACCATCCTGTTGTAAAATGACTTTCAAAACAACCAACAATAATAACATATAGATATCATGTCAACTATTTCTGGATTAAACTATAGAGAGCCTCCTCTATGCCAAAGTGCCCCTAATATCTGTGGAAGATTTTGCCATTTGACATTGACAGTACTTTAACTGCCATGGCTCAATTTATTTATTTACCATATTTATACCCCACCCTTTTCAACCCCAAAGGGCACTCAAGGCGGCTTTACACATCAGCAACTATTCAATGCCTTAAAACAGCGTCCAATTAAAATAAACATTTAAATTAAAGTTAAGATTAATACACATTTATTTATTTATTTATTATTTGGTTTTGTATTCCGCTCCTCCCTGCAGGCTCGGGGCGGGTCACAACATATAAAACAGGCAGCAT
The DNA here is from genome assembly GCA_030556195.1 of Anolis apletophallus. NCBI lineage: Eukaryota > Metazoa > Chordata > Lepidosauria > Squamata > Anolidae > Anolis > Anolis apletophallus. Next base: position 25,500,565 of record JARBWK010000016.1, on the reverse strand, counting down.
GCGATGGTCATGCAGCCATACAATAAAACGATAAAACATTAAAACATTACAAGTCACATCACGAGGTATTAAAAGGAACACAGACATTTCCTTGGACCCAAGGCACAGGTCCTTGGGTCCAAGGCAGCTGAGGCAGCTGAGGAAAGCAGTCGTCCTAACCAGTGAACCTAGTCAAAGGCCAGTCTGAACAGTATAGTCTTAACAGCCCTCCGAAAGGGGATGAGCTCTGGAATAGCCGGGTGTTATCTGGGAGGGAGTTCCATAACACCGGGGCTGCTACGGAGAAGGCTCTCTGCCTGGTTGTAGACAGATGGCAGGAGCGGATTGATGGTACCAGTAACAGATTCTGTTCCTCTGAACGTAGTGATCTCGGGGGAATGTATGGGGCAAGGCGGTCCCTCAGGTACGCAGGCCCTAAGCCGTGCAAGGCCTTAAAGGTTAACACCAACACCTTGAAGGCTATTCGGTGCTCCATAGGAAGCCAGTGCAGTTGCCGGAGAATGGGCGTGATGTGCTCCCTTGCCGGCGTTCCCGCTAGGAAGCGAGCAGCGGCGTTCTGCACTAGCTTGAGCTTCCGGATTGTCGCCAAGGGAAGGCCAACGTAGAGGGCGTTACAGTAGTCCAGCCTCGAGATGACCGTCGCTTGGATCACCGCGGCCAGGTCGTCCCTGGACAGGTAGGGTGCCAGTCGCCTAGCCTGACGTAGGTGAAAGAACGCCGTCCTGCTGACCACAGAGACCTGAGTCTCCATGGTCAGCAAGGGGCCCAGTTGAACACCTAAGCTCTTAACCAGGGATGACGGGCTAAGACGCTCGCCATCCAGGGTAGGCAACCGGCACTCATCCAGCCCAGGGTTACCAGGTCACAAGATCTCCGTCTTCGACGGGTTCACCTTCAGAACATAAGAACATAAGAACATAAGAAGAGCCATGCTGAATCGGACCTCAGCCCATCTAGTCCAGCATTCTGTATCACACAGTGGCCCACCAGTTGTACACAGGGATCTCGAGCAGAAGGGAGGGCAAAACCCTGACCTGCTCCCGACCCCCCACAACCAGTACCCAGGGAAATCCTGCCTACCTCAACCAACTCCGAGGTGGCACTTGAATGTCCTTTTCAGTAACTACCAATACACTTGGTATCCATGAATCTGTCTAATCCTGCCTTGAAGTTGTTCAGGCTGACAGCTGTCACAACCTCTTCTGGAAGTGAGTTCCATAACCCAATGACCCTCTGGGTGAAGTTTTTCTTTATTCACCTTTTCTATCCCATGCATGATTTTATACACTTCGATCAAGTCACCTCTTAAACGCCGTCTTTCAAGGCTGAAAAGACCAAGGCGTTGCAACCTGGTTTCATAAGGGAGCCACTCCATCCCTTGGATCATTCTTGTTGCCCTTTTCTGTACCTTTTCCAGTTCCGTTATATCCTTCTTAAGGTGCAGAGACCAGAATTGTACACAGTACTCCAAATGTGGCCTTACCATCAATTTGTAGAGAGGTAATACAACATTTGCTGACCTATTTTCGATTCCCTTTCTGATCATGCCTAGCATAGAATTTGCTTTTTTCACTGCTGCTGCGCACTGGGTTGACATCTTCATTGAGCTGTCCACCAAGACCCCAAGATCCCTTTCCTGGTTTGTCTCCGAAAGCTTTGACCCCATCAATTTGTAGGTGTAGTTGGGGTTCTTTGCCCCGATGTGCATGACTTTACACTTGTTTAGGTTAAAATGCATTTGTCACTTTGTTGCCCATTCACTCAATTTCGAGAGATCTTTCTGGAGCTCTTTACAATCAGTTTCATTTTTAACTACCCTGAAGTGTCGTCTGCAAACTTTGCTACCTCAGAATTCACTCCTACATCCAGATCATTAATGAATAAATTAAAAAGTAACGGACCCAAAACTGAACCTTGGGGTACGCCACTTCTCACCTCTTTCCACCCAGAGAAATGTCCGTTTATTACCACCCTTTGTTTCCTACAGTTTAGCCAGGTTCCAATCCAGGACAAGACCTGTCCACGCAGCCAACCAGTCACGGCTTCAAGGCAGCGATGGAAACAATCGGGTATGGTGTCCGGCCTGCCGTCCATTCTCAGCAGAAGCTGGGTGTCATCCGCGTACTGATAACACTCCAGACCAAGGTCGCGAACCAGCTGGGCCAGGGGGCGCATGTAAACGTTGAATAATAAGGGAGAGAGGATCGCCCCCTGGGGGACCCCACAATTAAGTGGGAGCCTCCCTGAGACCTCCCCGCCCCCCTCCACACGTTGTCCCCGGTCCCGGAGGAAGGAGGCCACCCTTCCACCCTTCACAATTCAAAGAGCTCTATAGCACTTTGAATTGTGTCTGGTAGCAGACTGACAGCCAGTGGAGCTGGCATAAAAGGAGAATAGTATGTTCCTTGTATGCCACTCTGGTGAGCAATCTGGCTACTGTCCATTGTATTACTTGAAGCTCCCAAACAGTCTTCAAAGTCAACCCCATGTAGAGCATGTTGCAGTAGTCTATTTGGGATGTAACCATAGCATGGATTATGGTGGCCAAGTCTGACTTCCTGAGGTATGGGCACAACTAGCGCACAAATTTTAATTGTGTGAATGTTCCCCTGGCCACCACCGAAACCGGAAGATCCACACTCAGTGATGTGTCCAAGAGAACTTCGAAGTTGTGAACCTATGTCTTCAGGGGGAGTGTAACCCCATCCCACATTGGCTGTAACCCTATACCTTGTTTGGCCTTGCCTTGTTCAACCTCTGTATTGTCTGGATTCAATTTCAATTTACTCGCCCTCATCCAGCACATTACAGCTGCTAAGCACCATTTCAAGACCTGAACAGCCTCCTTAGTAGCAATGCAATGAAATCCTGGAATTTGTAGTTCGGTGAAGCACTAGCACTCCTTGACAAAGAAGGATAAAGAGCTTATAAAATGACAACTTCTATGATTGCATAGCATTGAGTCAAAGCAATTAAAGTTGAGTCAAACTGCATTAATTATGGGGTGTAGTTGCACCCTGAATCTCATTGGTTACACTGTATGTCATAAAGATGCCACAAGGTGCCTGACTTTGGAAAGGTCCTTCAGCCACCCAGTCATCTGTACCGTCCTTCCTTCCACCTTTGCTTGCTTGCTTCCTTTTTCTTCTTAATTAGCTGGGTTTGCCTGCTATGCAAATAATACATCCAGTTTTAGGTAATGATATCCTTGTGTGAGAATAACAGCTCTTCAGAGATGAGAAGGCAAAGGTGCATGCTAGGGAAGAAAGCCCTTCTATTGTCTCAAGGCACTGCCTGTCAATCTGATTTAATGATTGTAAAGCTCTTTCGTCTGACTCAGAGGTCCAGAGGTCCGTTCCAAGATAAGAGACTACTGATGGGGGAATGGGGCACATATGATCCCTAGGGCCTTTTTATTACACAAATCTAATGCCTCTTATTTAGCAAATGTAATGCTGCTTCCAGGCCTGCAGTTCCCCTCAGAGAAAGAGATTTTCAACTCACAGTGAACTAAGTTAAAGTGATGTTACAACCCCCGTAGACACTTCAGAGCCATGTAATTTACAGACTGGAGCTCGTATGGAAAGAAGTGAAGATTGGAGTGTGAGGGGAATGAACTTTGTATTATCTGAATATTATTATTAACCTACTATAGTGCCTAGTTCCGTATTTGCCAAGATGGAGCCTTTCTGCATTCTCTCATAGTTCTAAACCATTCAGTGCTATGGGACTGGAACCATTGTATCCGGTTCCAGTTGAAACAATCAGCCAAACTAAATGACAAAGCTTTCTCTTTCCTGAAATGTATCGCCTCCGAGTGCTTGGGTTGGTTGTACATTTGAATGACCTCTCCCAAGTCATTTAAAATAGCAACAATGACTGATTAAATTAAGAGGAACTAAAAGAACATATAAATATAAATATCTGTCTTCCAATTTCCTAGTACTAAAATTACAAGGTCAAGAAGAGAGCTCATCTTCTTACCATTTGTGCCAATTCCTGTAATTATCATTTCAGGTTTGGCGGACATTGAGGCAGAAATCAAACATTGGGGAATGCAGATATGGTTAAAGATCCATACTCTCTTTCAGGGCTGGCCCCAAACATTTTGCAACCTGGGGCTGATTTTTACAAAAGATCTGCGATAGAAACATTGGTTGAACCAACACTGGTGACAAGACAATCTTGTTCACTTAGTCTATGGTGGCAGGTTAGTTCTACATCATGTACCATACATAGTCCACATCTACCCTTTCCCCATTTGGAGGAACCATTCTATCAAAAACATAATATGTACTATCATTTCTTCAACCAGAAAACTCCACAGATGTTCCTTCAATGCAGGAAAGAAAAGGACAATTTGGGCCATGCTTGCTGCCCTGTCTAGATATCCATCCATACATTGACTTTCAAGTGAAAATGGTTATACAGTGTTCCTTCACTATTTCATGGTTCACTTTTAACGGACTTGTTTCACAGATTTCAAAAAATATTAATTTAAAATATATATCAAAATATAATTTTAACAAAATATAAACTTATTAGTATTTCAATGGGAAGTGTGGGTCTACTTTTGGCTGATGAGATACTGTTGTTGTTGTTGTTGTTGTTGTTGTTGTGTGCTTTCAAGACTTAGGTTGACCCTGAGCAAGGGCCAGGTAAATGACCTTGGAGGGCCCTATCCGGCCCTCAGGCCTTAGTTTAAGGACTCCTGCACTAAACTAAGATATGGGTGGAGATGGGAATTACAAGAGTTCTCATTTACCAGCTCATGTGTCTGCCATGGGCTTTTATGGGAAACTGCTTCTTTTGAGCAGAAGAGGAACACTAGTTATGAGTTGCTATATGATTAGCTTTTCCATTTCACAGGAATAGTTGCTTTCTCTAACTACTGCAGAGAAGTCAGATCTCATGATAGAATCGAACAGGCATTATTCTAGCAGCTGGAAATTGAATGATTTCAGTGTGCTTTTTATGAAGCCAGCTGTGCCACTCTCAGGAGAATATATATTCCTTCCCTGGAGAAGGAGAGACACAGCTGCATAGTTCTTCCAATGTGTCCTCCTGCCAGATGATCCAGAGAGCCCCAATTCCACAGGGAGGTCCTATAGGAGGATGGCGCTGATATTGCAACAGTCAGCATTTTCCTGCAAATTGTAGTAAGACTTCATTTGTGTGTGCGTTTGTTTGAGGAAAGGTCCCTAAGAAACTTGTCAATCATCTGAATATGAGATATTTTGCAAAATGAACCTTTTATCCAGTGTAAATAGGAACATCCAATTTGGCAGTACAATTCAAAACGCCTAGACTTCAGAGATGAAGAGGAAGGAGAAGGAAATGGAAGAGCCACAGGAGAAAGAAGATTGAACACTGAAAACAGAATAGAGAATGGTTGGATGGTTTAGGACCTGTTCTCTGCAAAAGAAAACAGTACTCTAACTGGTCAAAGTAGAATAAGTCACACAATGGGGACTACAGCCCAGAATTGGTAAGAGATAATAAAATAATGCCTATTTAATTAAAGTTTCAGGGACCAGAATTAACTGCAACCAAGATTGCAAAAGAAATGTGCAAATGTAGGATCAAAGTCACTGTCAATATCTGAGAATTCTTGAAGAGTCAGAGATTGAATTTGTGAAGAGTCTTGCAAATTGGATTGATGGAAAGCACAAATTTTCTATCCATAAAATCATGAAGAGGACAAAATAAATCCATGGTAGTTAAAGTGGGCCAAGCTTTAGCACAGCTGGTTAATCACCACAAGCAATAGATCTTACCAAACGGAAGGTTGGCAGTTCAAAGCCTGGTTCAAGGTGAGCACCCGACCTTCAGCCCAGTTTACTAAGCAGTTCAAAAATAGCTGTGAATAGAAAAATTAGGCACTGCTTAAGCGGGGAGGTATTTTATGGTACCATAAGAGAAATAACAGAAAAAATGCTGGTGATCAAAGGAACAGGGAAAGTCTGTGATCAAGGCTCTTCATCATAGAGGATGAAGTGATCATACCCCCGTGGCCAGAATCGAGCACAACCTCCAGGATGCCAAAGTTGGGAAAAGTGTCGACATAATACCTCTATCTGTTGTCTGTCCTATCTGTTTAACAGCACTGAATGTTTGTTGTGTAAAAAATGTGTGTTTTGGTGGCTGCAATGCCTTTGTTGTTCATTTTGGATAACAAAAATAGGGTTCAAATATTATGTAAAAAAAAGTATGAAGCAACGTTCCTTGGAACAGGTCCCTTTGTTTGTTTGTTTTTTTCATGTCAGAAGTGACTTGATAAACTGCAAGTCGCTTCTGGTGTGAGAGAATTGGCTGTCTGCAAGGACATTGCCCCGAGGACGTTGCCTGGACATTTTGATGTTTCACCATCCTTGTGGGAGGCTTCTCTCATGTTCTCACATAGGGAGCTGGAGCTAACAGAAGGAGCTCAGCCCATTCTCCCTGAATTCAAATCTTCGACCTGTCAGCTTCAGTCCTGCCAGCACAAGGGTTTAACCCATTGCATCACCAAGGACTCCCTTGTGTAATAGGTAGACCTACTATATAAGAAACTAGCTGTACCCGGCACGCGTTGCTGTGCCCTATTTAAGAGATGCGAGAAAGTCTGAGTATGTAAGGGTTGGAATTGATGTTACTTATGTTCTTGGTGGGGTCACTGGACGCAGATGCTGTTGATAAGATAGTGGCTGCAACTAGGCCTACCACCTGCTCCCTCGACCTGTGCCCCTCCTGGCTTGTTAGATCGTGCCTGGAGGGGTTATGTGGGCCTCTGTTGAACATCGTAAACAGCTCCCTTGAGCAAGGAGTCTTTCCAGAGTGCTTAAAAGAGGCGGTGGTAGCTCCATTACTGAAGAAACCGTCACTAGACCCGGCGGTTCCCTCCAACTACCGACCAGTGTCGAACCTTTCGTACCTGGGGAAGGTAGTTGAGAGGGCAGTAACGGAGCAGTTGCAGTCCTTCTTAGATGATGCAACATGGCTAGACCCCTTCCAGTCCGGCTTCCGTTCGGGGCACGGGACGGAGACGGTTTTGGTCTCCATCACAGACCAACTCCGCTGCCAGCTCGACCAAGACGGGTCTGCACTGCTCGTGTTATTGGACCTCACGGCAGCGTTTGACACGGTCGACCACAATCTATTGATCCACCGCCTGGCCGTGGCTGGAGTGAGGGGGACAGCCCTTAAATGGCTGACCTCCTTCCTCCACCAGCGGTCTCAGCGTGTGAGGAGGGGCGAGGTGGTCTCTGAGGGCTCCCCACTACTCTGTGGGGTCCCCCAGGGGGCCATTCTCTCCCCTCTGTTATTTAACATCTACATGCAGCCACTTGCACAGCTGGTGCAGAGTTATGGGCTGGAGTGTCACCAGTACGCTGACGACACCCAGCTCATTCTGAGGATGGAGGGCAGGCTGGGTTCTGTCCCCGATAATTTCCAACACTGCCTCAAAGCCGTTACTGGATGGCTGCGAGCCAGTAGGTTGAGGGTGAATCCGGCAAAGACGGAGATCTTGTGGCTGGGTCGCCCGGGTGATGTTAATGTCCAGCTTCCGAGCCTGGACAGTGCGGTGTTATGCCCATCGCCTTCCGTAAAGAGCCTGGGGGTCCATTTGGACTCCCAGCTGACCATGGAGGCCCAGGTCTCTGCGGTCAGCACGATCGCTTTTTCATCTGCGACAGGCAAGGAGGCTGGCCCCCTATCTCTCCCGGAACGATCTGGCCACGGTTATCCAAGCCACAGTCATCTCAAGGCTGGATTACTGCAACGCGCTCTACGTTGGCCTTCCTCTGTCGGTGACCCGGAAGCTCAGGCTAGTGCAGAACACAGCCGCCCGGCTCCTGTCTGGCACGCCAGCTGGCGCCACATAACACCTGTTTTGCAGGATCTGCACTGGCTGCCAATTGAGCACCGGATCACCTTCAAAGTGTTGGTCCTCACCTTTAAGGCCTTACACGGCCTGGGGCCAGCGTATTTGAGGGACCGTCTCACCCCATATTGCCCTCCGAGATCACTTCGGTCTGAGGACTCCAATCTCCTGGAGATACCTTCAGCTAAACTCGCAAGGCTGACTGCTACCCGCCGGAGGGCGTTCTCTGTCATAGCACCTACGCTGTGGAACGCCCTCCCGGCCGGAACTCGGGCTATGAAGGACTTGCTCCCGTTTAGACGGGCCTGTAAAACATACCTGTTTAAGCAGGCCTTTGGTGAGTAAGTCCTGCCCATGCCCCGCCATCTATTCGTTCTTCTGAGGATGATGTGCTGTTCATTGTTTTAACTGTGTTATTAATTACTGTACTGCTGTTGTTTTTAATTGTTTTTAACTGCTTATTGCCTGTATTTTACTGTGCCCTTCGGCTCCTGTAAGCCGCCGCGAGCCTCAGGGAGTCGGCGGCATAGAAGCCCGAATAATAAATAAATAAATAAATGGCTGTGTCGTTGTGGGTTGTTCTGGTGGGTGGGATGTTGAAGTCCTGGGGAGTTGTCAATGTGTGGTGTTGCTGGCATTCTGCAGAGCTTGTGGATATACATTTTTTTGTCTTTCCGTCTGCTGTGTTGATGTAGAGGTTGATGCTTGTGTGGGTGGGGTATTTTGGGTGTTTGTGTGTGTTTGTAGAGTATCAGTACAGTGTTGTGTTGTGGTTGGAGTATAGGTGGAGTTGGTTTTTGTTTGTGGTGGTGGTAGGTGTTGTGTGTACGGGGTCCCGTAAGGTTGGGGGATGGGTTGTGATAGGAAGTTGTGTTGTGTGGGTAGGAATTGCTGGAGTATTGTGCCTGGGACGTGTGTGTATTTGGAGGTGTGTGTGGTGGTGAGTAGTGGGTGCAGTCCTGGGTTTTGTGTTGGGGAAGTTGTCAGGTATTTGTGGGGTGTATTTTGTGTGTATTGTGGTGACATAGTTGTCTCAGTCTGGCTGTGTGCTGGTTGTGATGTGGAGGGGTGTTGCTTTTGCCAGTGGTGTTTGTTGTGAATTTTGGTTGGGGTGGGTTTTTGTGTTGCAGGATTGGTTTTTTGTGGGTTTTGCAAGTTTGTGTTATTCTGGCGGTATGTGTTTGTCATTGGTGCCTGTGTCCCTGGTGCTCTATTTGTGTTAGTGTTATGTCCTCCTGGTAGTTGTTATGTCCTCCTGTGTTAGTTGGTTGTACTGTGTAGGTTTCTGTGTAGCAGTGGTATGTATGCGTTGTGTGTGTTGTGTGTCTGTTGTGTTGTGGGTCTGTAGAGGTAGGCATCGCAAGTTGTGTGGCTGTCATGTTGTGGGTGTGGTGTTTGTAAAGTGGGTGTCTTTTGTTGTGGGTGTCTTTTGTCCTGTGAGTTGTATGTATGTGCTCTGTGCACATAGTTGTGTATCTTCTGCATATTGGCGTTGTGTGGTATTTTTTGCTGGCTTGGTCTTTTGGATTGTGTTTCTCGAGTGTGGGAACCTGCTCCCTCCTAGAGCTTAGCCTTGGCAGTTTAACTCACAAACACCAACTGACTAAACTCAAATCACTCAGCATTCTAATCTAGCCTTGGCTGTCTCCGCCCACCATTACTATGGGAACTCAGCCTCCCTGCATTTTGTGTGGGCTGATGTTGCCCAATGGGATTCACTGGCGGCCGCAGAGGATGCTGGGAAATGTAGTTTTTTATTGCTGTTTTGGGGGCCTTCTAGGTTTTTGGGGGGGGGAGTTTATTTGCTAAAACCCTTCCTTGCCTGAGGCCTATTTTTGTTGGCAAGTTTGGTGTCTCTGCCTTGTAAGGTTTCTCTGCCTAGGACGGTCATTCGATGACGGGTCTTCCTTTATATATATAAGAAGAGACACCACCTAAACTTTAGATGAAAGTTTTCATTTTATGAGCTGTTTAAAAGCAAAACAGATTGCTTCATAAAGTGGTAAACTCTCTGTCTTTGGAAGTATTTCAGCAGTGGCTGGATGGATATCTTTCAGGAGTGCTTTACTTAGATATCAATGCATGGCAGGGCTTTGGAGCAGAAGGCCTTTGTGCTTCCTTCCAGATTTAAAATTCTATTATTCTATTTTCTAACTATGGAAAAAGAAGCTTTTTAAAAAGTGAGTGTCTTACCTTTTTCTCTAAGATGAATGCAAATTGTATAAAATGATAGAAAAAGCAAGTAATGTAACCTATCCTATGTATTATTACAAACAATCCTGTGAAATAGGAAAAGAGTACAGTATAATGGAAGCTTCCTGTTTAGCTGTGAAGCTTTGTGTGTGACTTCTGTCCCTATATGCAGACATCTGAACTGCTCTGCCTCTGATACGTGTCACCGGAAGAATAGCTCAGCATATCAAAAGAAGCACAAAGAGAATGTGGAAACACAGAGAACTCAGGGCAGGTGAGAATGTCCAAGTGTCACAACATCTGATAAGATGGAATCTATTAGAATAACAAAGGAAGGGAAATAATGTTTTCAACCAGAAAGAATATTTCCCATTTTTGGCAAGAAACTGAAAAGCAACTTCATAAACATTTGGGCAAACCTTTCTGCCAAGCTTCCTGCTCCCAACTCCACAAAAAGACTTTAATGTTTAAATGAAACATTAAAAGAAGGAAGGATGGTAGAAAAGGGAACCTGGGACATTGTGTTTGCATGACAAGTATCAAAATTATTTGGTAGGGCCAATTTGGGGGGGGGGGTAACCACTGAGTTTATAACAGACATGGTAAAACTTTGACCTTCCAGGTGTTTTGCACTTCAGTTCCCAGAATTCCTACCATCCTAATTGTTTGGGTCCTGTCTATCTTCATGACCAAATCCACTCCTTTGAGCCAGCGCAGGCTCTAACATCTGCCGGGGAGGCCCTCCTTTTGGTACTGTCATGAATGACTTTTCAATAACTTTAAAGCATTGGTTCTTTTTATTGCAATTTCCAGTGTGAGAGGGTACATCAGATTACAGAAAAACATTTAGACAAGGAATGACATTGGACATACAGACATACAGCTTCTATGCAACTACATTGGATTCACAATTACATGGCTAACAAACAAACAAAGGGTAATTACATTTTCACTCAACACTCACATTACATGTACACGTATTCATCCTCAGGCTTTCAAATATTATTATATTCTTTTCTCCCTCCTTGGAGAAGCGCCTGTTAGGCCAGGCCCTGCTTTCCTGCAGCCTGTCAATGTACAGTTCCAAACCTTCCATAACTTCAAAATGTCAAAACTTCTTCCCTAAGCACAATGCCAAGGACCAGATCTCTGTTTTCCATACAGCAGAACCTGACTCCCTGCACAAAATCCAATACTCCAAAAGTGCACTTCTTCCTCTTCACTTGAGAAAGTTCCAAAATGACCAGAATCATGCTTTCCCATAGCATAGCTGACACTCTCCATAGGTAGGTACACTATCTCTCTCCTTCCCATGGAGCAGAGAATAGCGGGTGAACAGCGTCTCTGTCTGTCTCGCTTTGTACATTATTAGAATGAGTCCTTTATAAGAATATTCTGCTGATGTAGTCCAAAAGTTGTAAATTAATGATAGACATCTTCCATCCTGGATCCATCTCAGTTTCCTGTCCAGATGTTGACTCTTCTTGGTTGGTGTTGATAAACACAAGGCTTGTGTTGACTTCCTTCTTAACATAAGGAATGTTGCAAATATTTCCTTAACTTGAAGGAACCATTGTCAGACTTCTTATCAGAGTTTACTTTTCAATTCTTATTAGCAGGTTTTAATCCCAGTCCAGCAAGCAGCTTTAGTTATTGTAGGCCTTAATATTTTACTGGTGTCTCCAAAATTATTAACTCCACTCATACAACTTCCATTCTTCCATTCATTCCCACACATCATATTAAATCTACATTTATAAAATCTGCACATTTAATTTCTTATTACAGTCCCACTACTGTCACAAGCCTGGTTGGTGGGGACAAGGATGGTGGTGGCCCTCTGGTTTTGGAACGCTCTCCCCAGGCAGATCAAGCAGGTCCCCACATTGTCTTCCTTCTATAGGGACTTGAAGACCTGGCAATTCAAAAAAGCTTTTGAGAATGTTTAGTTCCGAATTGTCCTGTGCAATAGTTGCATAGCATTACACTTTATCCCTTGCCCTCTTTCCATTGTTACAGCTCTGCACTTATCTCATTGTCCTGTTGTTTATAGCCTGGCCACATTTACAGCAGCTTACCACCATCGGTTGATGAGCACTGTTTTAATTGAGTCTTAAGTTGTTGTTTTATATGACCATCAGTTTTACTTGATTGTATTTTATACTGTGTTTTTATTTTATGCTCTGTTTTAGGTGGGAAGGTAACGGCACTCCATGCAGTCATGCCGGCCACATGACCTTGAAGTTGTCTACGGTCAATGCTGGCTCTTCGGCTTAGAAATGGAGATGAGCACCAACCCCGGAGTCAGACACGACTGGACTTAATGTCAGGGGGAAACCTTTACCTTTTACCTTTATGCACATTGTGCCATGGGAGATGTTGGCAGGATACAATAATAAAATTATTATTATATTATTATGATTATCCAGTAGGCCATTAGGAATTATGGGTGTTGAAGTCCAAAGCGAAAGTTTCCCTATGCCTGGTTTATAAGAACTTGCTAGGAAGAGAGGTTGATTTTATAGTTTTAACAATACTTCATCTCCCAACAGAGCCTTGTTGATTCAGCATTATTGTTGTCATGGCCATGTACATCCATGTGGTGTTTGAGCGCATTCGAGCCAAAAGCCAAACAGATCCTAATGCAATGCTGGAATTCCTTCACATTTGTTGAATTGTTAACTGGCAAAGCTTCCTGTTGCTCTTCCTTTTTAACTTTTGGGATGAAATATTGGTGAAACTATTGGGTAAACAAGATGCCTGTTGCCACACTTCTGTATAATGCTGCCAGAACACAAGCAGATGAAGCTTTTTTTTGTTTTGTTTTAAAGAGTGCATCGGTTCTTCAATTGGCAGAAATGCCCATGACAGCCAGGACCTCAATGGCTGGCAGCGCTCAATGGCTGGCAGTGGCTAGGAATGGAAGTGATATGGAGGTAGTCATGATCCAGAAAACAATGGCGGATGAAGAACTATAGATTAGCTGAGAGGGATGGATTGACTGATTAAGAATAATTTTTTGACTAATTTCAAGAAAGATTGGGACTTGTTTATTACATTTTCACAAAATTGACGGTGGCATCTGTCAACTGTAATAAACATGAATTCGTAAAGATTTAACAATAGTAGCAGTGTGTGTTTTGTTTTTATCTTTCTATTTTGTCATTTGGAATAGTCAATTAGTTGTAGTCTTTTAGCAATTGATAGAATGTAGTTGTGTAGCTTCTAATTTTATGAATCAAAATTACTTAAATGCTTTCTATGGCTGTTTATCTTTTTTGTGCTCTGTATACTATTTATGTTACATTTTTTTAAAAAAAATAACATCCTTTTTTAAAAAGGTACTTACTTATTTAGGCAATCCGTCGTAGCTTGAGGATGATGGTCCTCCAGATGTGATGTCTTGGTGGTGGGTCTGTAGTTGGCTGTGGAGCCCTATTCTTGTCCTCTTGCAGCGAGGACATTGGTGTCCAGCTGGAAGGTGGTCCCAGTCAGGGTTGGCTTGACATGCCTTCCTCTTGGCACGTTTCTCCCTTTCACCCTCCATTCATGCCTCTTCGAATTCCAAAGCACTGCTGGTCACAGCTGACCTCCAGTTAGAGTGCTCAAGGGCCAGGGCTTCCCAGTTCTCTGTGTCTATGTCACAGTTTTTAAGGTTGGCATTTTAAAAGAAACATAAATACATAGGATGGATGCAAAAGAAGTGAAGACAATGAATGTTGCACTAATGCCTGCAAGGCTTCATATAAGAATTAATTACAAAAATCCAGCTCTTTGAGACCACGATTAGCACAGCAGATAAAGAAATTCTTGCCAACTGGATGGTTGGCAGTTCAAAGCCATGGGTCAGGGTGAGCTCCCACTGTCAGCCCTAGCTTCTGCTTACCTAGCAGTTCAAAAACAGCTACATGAGCAGATAAATAGATACTACTTTGGCTGGGAGGTAAAATGTGCCCCTGAAGAAGACATGCCAGCAATTCAATCAGCAAGGCGTCCAAGGACAACAGGTTCATTGGTATGGAAAATGGAACAGCACCTCCCCATGACCGAATCAAGCACAGCTTCCAGATGCCAGAGAGAAAAAAGAAGGAAGCATTGCCTCTGTCTATGTACTGTCTGTCTGTTAATTATATAAAGGCATTGACTGTTTGCCAACGGTGGTGCAGTGGATCAAAGCACTGAGCTGCTGAGCTTGTTGACCGAAAGGTTGCAGGTTCGATTCTGGGGAGCGGCGTGAGCTTCCGCTGTCAGCCCTAGCTTCTGCCAACCTAACAGTTCAAAAATATGAAAATATGAGTAGATCAATAGGTACCGCTCTGGTGGGAAGGTAACGGTGCTCCATGCAGTCATGCTGGCCACATAACCTTGGAGGTGTCTATGGACAACGCCAGCTCTTTGGCTTAGAAATGGAGATGAGCACCACACCCCAGAGTCAGACACGACTGGACTTAATGTCAAGGGGAAACCTTTACCTTTGCTAATCTGCTCTGAGTCCCCCGGGGAGATAGAGTGGAGTATAAAGAAGGAATATTATAAATCTAGAAGTCAATGAAAGTGGGAGCTGGGTAGAGTTAACCTGTGGAACCCATCATTGGCTGAATTCAACTGAATTATGGCATAAATTCAATTATATTGTCCTCAAGCTATATTGACATTAGCCCCTGTACAGTTGGAATATTCTGCAATAATCCTCCAAATTTCTACAAGACTTCCACCTTTAGAAGATTGTATTATACATCTATCTCTGTTCCCTAGTGACCCTTTCATGAATTCACCACTTTGATTTTATCACATTTCATTTCCAACTCTGTGTTGTTGGCTAGTTGCCCAGTCGAAATTGAACGTCTTTCTAGTCTTGTCTTTCAGTTGTAGGAATCTGGCCAATTTTAATAAAATAATAAATGAAGGGGAAACAATATAAACGATTGTATTGTATCAAACTCTGATGGGAAAAATATGAAGGGGTTTTTTATTTTAAAAAGTATGAACATTCAGCTCAGATAGTGATACTATTTTGTTCTTAGACTGGATTGTTAAACAAAGAGAGGGAATGGGTATTAATTTTTTAAATGCAAACCACCAACAAAAAAAGTGAAGGGAAGACTTAGCAACTGAGTTAAAGGGCAAATTTAGAATTGTTCATTTAATATGAATAACTCAAAACAAAATGGACCTTTCATCATTAACTGATAGACTGATTGACTGATTGATTGATTGGCAGCTTACTCTTGTAGTCTACCCAGAAATTCCAACAATCCAATTGGGATTACGTGACTACCTGTGTAATAAAATTACACTATGTAACACGATTTTTGTTCCTGGGTTATAAATGTCATTTCCTAATTGGTTCTATCATAAAAACATGGAAAAAGCTTATTAAACTGCAAAAACTTTGTTTCTGGGGGGACACCCTTTAACACATTTTGCTACAGTGTTTCTCTACAGAATATCTCAGCCAATCCAACATAGTTTGTATCGGCCACAACAACAAGGTTTCTAGAGTAACTTTTTTCTTATACTTCCACCATCATCTCCTCAAAAGGACTCGGGGTGCCTTATATATGGGACAAATGTCCACAAGACACAAAAGGACAACAATCCATTAAAACAAAAACACAATTAAGATAAGAACATAATAAAATATATCAATCCAGATAAGGTAAAAGGTAAAGGTTTCCCCTGACATTAAGTTTAGTTGATTTAGACTCTGGGGGGTGCTCATCTCCATTTCAAAGCTGAAGAACCGGTGTTATCCATAGACGCCACCAAGGTCCGATGGCAAGCATGTCTGCATGGAGTGCCATTACCTTCCCACAAAAGCAGTACTCACATTTGCATGTTTTCAAACTGATAGGTTGGCAGAAGCTGGGACTAACAGCGGGAGCTCACCCCGCTCCCTGGATTCAAATTGCCGACCTGGCGGTCAGCAAGTTCAGCATCATCTCAGCAGTTTAATTTTCAAATTTTGTTACGTAGTGTTATAAAAACAGAAAGACAAGATAATAAAACAATATTCTTAATAGTTGCTGATAAGTGAGCTACACCTTAATGAAATAGCAGTGACTCCACACTTTCAAAGTGCTACACTTTGTTCAATAATGGAAAAGCGAGAGCAGAGCGATAATATTTTATTTATTTATTTATTTATTTATTTGTTCCATCTTGTATTCCGCCCCTCCCTGCAGGCTCGGGGCGGATAACATCATAAAATTCGGCAGGCATGTACATCCATGTCGCCATACAATAAAATGCAACATAAAACATACAATAAAACAAAATACAATAGGTCCCGAGATTAAAATTATGTGCATGCCATGGCATTCCCTGAACCAGGGTGCTGATTAGGAAGATGAGTACATTCGGCTTACTCGCCTAGCCGAAGGCCAGTCTGAACAGGGCGGTCTTACAAGCCCTGCGGAACGGGATGAGCTCCGTGGCAGCTCGGACGTCGTCCGGGAGAGAGTTCCAGAGTACCGGAGCCGCCACAGAGAAAGCCCTTTGCCTGGTAGCAGACAGGTGACAGGCGCGGACCGATGGAATCAGGAGCAAATTCGACTCCTCAGAACAAACTGAAAGGCAAGACTTCTGCATAAAAACAAAACACATGGTTCTATCTGCAAAGCATGGAAAATATTTTAAATATATTCCAAGTAGCTTTCTTTCTCTTTCTCAAGTACTTTACATGTATATCTGGTGACCCTGACCACATGAAATGCGGCATTCCTAAGGGGTGATGCAATTACTTCCTATCCATTTCTGCATATTCCTCAATCAGACTTTGCCTTCCTTTTCATACCTGTCATTTATCAAGGAGGTGGGGATCCAGACTGATTGTATGGACCCTTTGTTAAGTCTGCTGCTGGCATTTCACCCAAAGCAACATTTGGAACGAATCTGTGGGGTCCTCCTCAGGCAAAACATCTGAATTTCAGAGGAACTCAAAAGACGTTTGATAAGATAAATGACATTTCGCAGGGATGGTTTCTCCACACAACTCCATTGTCATTATGTTTTGCCAAAAAAGCTTTTCTGCTTAGACCGAAGTCACAGATATGAAAACAGACTGTTCTTCTGCTGGGTTATGAAATGGGGCCATATGTTGAGGAAGGTTCATTTTGCTGTAAACTCCCAAACCACCAAGCAGCTGGCAAGTAACATTTCTAATGACCTCCATAGCATCTATTCAAGTCTAGCCTAAATTGTAATTTAATTTGGAGGATATTTTGTTGCAAAAGAATCCAATATTATGGTCAGAAGAATCCAGACAGTCCTGGAATCCACAAACAAATACTATCTGCAGAATAGGAGTTTGGGGAAATATCTAGGACTAGAATGACCTCACCAGAATAAGTTGGGGCAACCATATTTTGAAACGAATGAAATAATAATAATAATAATAATAATAATAATAATATATCCTGCCCAATCTCCCTGTAGGGACCCAGGGCGGTTTACAACAAATTGGCAAATATTCAATGCTGTAAGGTGCTGGACGAAGAACACAATAGACAAAACCACCAAAGTCCCACAGAACAAATCAACATCCACATTAAAATAATAAAGACATTACCAAAACTGAGGGATAACAACAAAATTATGAATTCACACCTAACTTAAGGAAAACAAGACAAACAAGATAAAGAGTTTGAAATTATTTAAAATTTAAAAGCCAGCGATTCTTTCTTATTTATTTATTTACAATATTTATACCCTGCCCTTCTCACCCTGAAGGGGACTCAGAGTGGCTTACAGAACACACATACAGCAAACATTCAATGCTGATTATACAATTAACAAAGACATACAACACAAACAGAGGTAAAGGCAGTTTTCCCCATCTTATTTCCGGCATCTTGGAGGCTGTGCTTAATTCCGGCCACGGGAGGTGCTGTTGCTCCATCTTTCATGCCGAGGAGCTTTCCTCTGATCAGTTCCCTTAAGGGCACCTTTACTACCTCCACATTAAAAGCGGTACTTATTTTATCTACTCGCATTTCTGCTTTTGACCTGCTAGGTGGGCAGGTGAGCTGGGGCTAATGACAGATGCTCACTCCGACCCGGGTTTGAACTGCCAACTTCAGATCAGCAGGATTTTTCTGCAGCACAGCGGTTTAGCCTGCTGTGCCAAGCCCGGCCCCTCCTGTTTTAATGTTTGCATATTGGTATATTTTTAATTGTATGCTAATGCTTTTATGTTAAGCCACTCTGAGTCCCCTTTGGGAGAGATAAAGTGAGGCATAAATAAATAAATAAATAAATAAAATTTAAAAAGCAACCCAACATATCGGCAACGTGCCAGATTGGAAAGGGCTGTCTTGCAATATTGAATGATGACAATCCTGAGTGTAAAGTTGTTATTTCAAAGATCTTTATATTATAGCTGATATTAAGGCTTTTTGATCTCTCAAGATATGTTATGAATATTACTTCATGACTTCATAAAGAAAAACACTGTATAGTTCTTCTTCATGAATTTCCCATGAGCCTCCCTTCGTTCCCTCTCATCCCTCTCCCCTTCCTTCTGCACACACAAATATCAATTCTATTAGCTTTGAGATGAAGGTGAGACTTAACATATGCTCTGTGTATGATGTGCATGCTCGCGTAACCAAGCATATTGTCATTCCTTGTTACTCTAGAAGTCTCTTGAGCACAAAGGGAAGTGGAGTTTCAGTGTATTGGAAATGCACGCTCCACTGAACTCACTGGCTATTCAGTGGCCATCTGCAACACACTCCAAAGGTGGCGAGTAGATGGCTTTGTTACTGCATTTTCCCCACTTAATGTTATATTTGGAGTAGAAATAGACATAAATATAGGTCACAGGGAATGACAGGGGGTGGCAGTGGCAACGAATGCGGTCTCAGCCTGGCTGGACCATCTGGATACCAGCCCTGGATTCAACACATATGTTCTGCATTTGGGACTGCTCCTGGGCAGGCATACATATAGCCACAGCCCTAGACACCTTAAGACAGTGGTTCTCAACCTTCCTAATGCTGCGACTGTTTAATACGGTTCCTCATGTTGTGTTGGCCCACAAACATATAATTATTTTCATTGCTACTTCATAACTGTTTTTTTTGCCACTGTTATAAGTCATAATGTAAATATCTGACATGCAAGATGCATTTTCATTCACTGGACCACATTTGGCACAAATACCCGATATGTCCAAATTTGAATACTGGTGTGGTTGGGGAGGGGATTGATTTTGTCATTTGGGAGTTGTAGTTGCTGGGATTGATAGCTTACCTATAATCATTCTGAACTCCACAAACAAGGCAATTGAACCAAATTAGGACACCGAATTCCCATGACCAATAGAAAATCCTGGAAGGGTTTGGTGGGCATTGTCCTTGAATTTTGGAGTTGTAGTTCACCTACATCCAGAGAGCACTGTAGACTCAAACAATGATGGATCTGGACCAAACTTGGCATGGATACTCAATATACCCAAATGTGAACAAATGCTGGTGGAGTTTAGGGAAAATAGACCTTGACATTTGGGAATTGTAGTTGCTGGATTTATAGTTCATCTATAATCAAAGAGCCCCTTGAACTCCACCAATGACAGGATGGGGCCAAACTTCCCACACAAAACCCCACAACCAACAGAAAATACTGGCGGGATTTGGGAGGAATTGTCAGTGACTTAGGAGAGTGCACGCCTGCTCTCCCCTCCCCACTTGGCGTCTCACAAATTATTATTATTATTTATTTATTTATTCGCTCTTATATACCGCTCCTTCCGGTGGGCTCGGCGCGGTTCACATAAAACACATAGCATAAACAGCAGTAAAATCTAAAATTTAAAACATACAACATCTAGCCAGGCATCTACATAACAATATCAACTACATTCCAGGGAGCGCTGACTCAAGGGCCAGCAAGGTTGAAGGCTTGCCTAAATAGAGCTGTCGTGCAAGCTCTCCGAAATGGGCCGAACTCTCTAATAGCGCGGACCTCATCCGGCATGGAGTTCCATGAGGATGGTGCTGCCACAGAGAAGGCTCTCAATCGTGTCGTCGACAGCCGACAGGACTGGATCGAGGGGACTACTAGGAGGTTCTGTTCTTCTGAACGCAGTGATCTCGGGGGAACATATGGGGTAAGGTGGTCCCTCAGGTACACCGGCCCTAGACCATAAAAGGCCTTAAAGCTCAACACCAGCACCTTGAAGACGATCCGGTACTCAATTGGTAGTCAGTGCAGTTGCTGTAATATAGGTGTTGTGTGCTCTCGTACCGATGCTCCCACCAGTAGTTGAGCCGCAGCATTCTGCACCAGCTTGAGTTTCCGGAAGGCCAATGTAGAGGGCATTACAGTAGCCCTCCTCTTGGCTGAGAGGCTAGCCAATCACAGCAGGAGGAGGGCTTTTGGTGGGAGGATTCTCTCTCTGGTTCCAAAAATGAAGAGAAGGATAGGTGGAGAGATCTTCAGCCTTCTTTGCCAAAGGGGTTGCTAAGACCACCAGAAATATGTTTACTGGTCTTTGGCGACCCCTCTGAAACCTTCTCATGACCCCCTAGGGGTCCCAACCCCCAGGTTGAGAAGCACTGTTTTAAGCCATGTAATGTTTAAGAAGTCCTTTGCATATTTTGCTTTCCCATTGGAGTCGCCTTGTTTGAGGAACCCAAACTGTAGCTTATTCATTTTGCATGTAAATGTAATGGTACTTATACACACACACACACACACACACACGTCAAATGCTGAAGAATATTTTTGGCAAAATCTGAAATACGGCTTTTTCTTTCTAATAGAATAAAATATATAGATATAAATTTCATAAATGTTATGTTTAGGAAGCCAGTAAAAACATTTCCAGTTCAGCTCTAGCTTCAATTCTCAATGAGTAGTGACAGCTGTTGTGTATAGGCAGGTTGTGCATCCACCCCTAGAATGAGGAGAGAGTGAGCTCTATTGTTACAAGAGGCTGCATATCAAAGATAACTGGGCCCCAACAAATCCTTTTCATGGCAAACCACTCTATTTGTTCTCTAGGCACAAAATGTAGATATTTCAAACAGTAACTGCTCCCCATTAGAACCAGCATTGCTATGTCACTTTCTCTTGATCCTGTAATAAGTCGAACTCAATAAAAATGCGCCCCCACCTAGCCCCCAAGAGCGGCATTTAAATTTTTAACTATGTCAAAACCATTAAAAGTAACAAAAATGAAGTGTATGCAAAAGTACTTTGCAAAAAGAATTATCATTCTCTGCTAATTAATCCAATTTATTTTTAATGAAAGAATTTACTTGCAATTATTTTTGATAAATATTCCTTGAGTGTGTGCATCCTTTGGACACTTGTGTGATATTACTTTGTAATTATGGTTTTTACAGGAAGGTGGGGTGAATATATAATTTTAAAGGCTAGCTACTCCAGTTGTGCTTGAAAGTGTTTGGAAATGAAACTGGGTAATAATAATACTTTTCCCTCATCACTACCAAAATATTTGAGTATTTAAACCAGGGTATTGAAATGATACATGTGAGAAAGGGTGAAAATCAAATACCAAGCACATCACAGTATGTAATATGATTTTTGTTACTGAGTTATAAATGTGATTTCCTAATTGGTTCTATCATAAAAACATTGAAAAAGTTTATTAAACTCCCAAAACTTTTTAGGCCGGGGCATGGTACTGAGACAGCCTTGGTCACCTTAGTGGATGATCTACGCCAGGAGCTGAACAGGGGGAGTGTGTCCCTGTTGGTTCTGCTGGACCTCTTAGCGGCCTTCGATACCATTGACCACGGTATCCTTCTGGGATGCCTCACGGAAATGGGCCTTGGAGGTACTGTCTTGCAGTGGCTCCAGTCCTTTCTAGAGGGCCGATCCCAGAAGGTGTTACTGGGAGATACCTGCTCAACCCCTCAACCATTGTCTTGTGGGGTACCTCAGGGTTCAATACTATCTCCCATGTTGTTTAACATCTACATGAAGCTGCTGGGGGAGGTCATCCAGAGTTTCGAGGTGCGGTGTTATCTGTACACAGATGACGTCCAACTCTGTCACTCCTTTCCACCTATTACGAAGGAGGCTGTTTTGGTCCTGAACCGGTGCTTGGCCGCTGTGTCGGACTGGATGAGGGCGAACAAATTGAAATTGAATCCAGGCAAGACAGAGGCACTCCTGCTCAGTCAAAAGGCTGAACAGGGCATAGGGTGACAGCCTGTGTTGGACGGGGTTACACTCCTCCTGAAGACGCAGGTTCGCAGTCTGGGTGTGATCCTGGATTCATTGCTGAGCCTGGAACCCCAGGTTTCGGCGGTGACCAGGGGAGCATTAAAACTTGTGCACCAGCTGCGCCCGTACCTTGGGAAGTCTAACTTGGCCACGGTAGTCCATGCTCTGGTTCCATCCCGTATAGATTACTGCAATGCGCTCTACATGGGGTTGCCTTTGAAGACTGCTCGGAAGCTTCAACTGGTCCAACGGACAGCAGCCAGGTTGATAACAGGAGCGGCACTCAGGGAGCGTAAAACTCCCCTGTTGTGCCAGCTCCACTGGCTACCAGTTTGCTACCGGGCACAATTTAAAGTGCTGGTTTTGGCCTTTAAAGCTCTAAACGGTTCTGGTCCAACTTACCTGTCTGAACGCATCTCTCCCTATGAACCATCAAGATGCTTAAAATCATCCGGAGAGGCCCTGCTCTCAGTCCCGCCTGCTTCTCAGGCGTGCCTGGCAGGGACGAGACACAGGGCCTTCTCAGTGGTGGCTCCTCGGCTTTGGAACTCCCTTCCTAGTGACATCAGCTCGGCCCCCTCCCTCCTGACATTTAGTAAGAAAGTCAAGACTTGGCTTTTCGAGCAAGCATTTGCAGACAAACTTTAATTGAGATCAAGGATTACTATGACGACGAAACGGAAACCGATTTTAAGATTGTGGAGCTGAGATTTGTAATTTGTAGTTTTTAACTGTTAATTTTAAATGTTTTTATATGACTGTTTTTAATCTTGTGATGTATTGTATATGGGCACTTGTTGCCCCTTGTTCACCGCCTTGAGTTGCCTTCGGGCTGTGAGAAGCGGTATAGAAGCATGGCAAATAAATAAACAAACAAACATATTTTGTGACAGCCACAAAAACAAAGTTTCTGGAGCATAACAACTACTTTCAAAGTAAGTGCTGCATTATTAAACAGACAGGAAATAACATTTTCAAACTAGGAACAGAAAAATTTTCAAATTTTGTTACATAGTGTTATTAGTTACCCTTCAAACAGAAACACACATTGAAGGTGTGTGATTCTTCTACCTGGTATGGTGTTGAAGCATTCCTGGGATCTATCTACCAGCTTTTTGTCACACTGCTGCAGGATGATGGGAAATTGTGGAATATGAACCTATGAGGCTATAGTGCTTTTCTTTAGGAAATTCTTTGTATGGGCCATGAGAACCACACAGTCTCATATTAATACTAATAGCAACTCCTACTGGAGTTTCTAACAATCCCTGCTCCTGGGTGGGATGCATGAATATAGAAGCAGGAAACAGCATATGGTAGGATAAGATGAACATGAAAATATTGCAGACTTTCGCTCATTCCATATGATAATGTTGCAAATTTACTTTATGATGCTTGGTTAATTAGCTAGTAAGTGGAGTTGCAAATGCTTAGATAAGAGCTTTTCTCATTGGCAGAACACATCTCAAGCGAATACATTGAATAAGCACATTATGAAATTAACCACACAGTAAGCATAAATGCAGTGCTACATTCCAAGAGATTATTTTAACGTTGTCATCCATGCAAACAATACATTATTCAGAGTGTAAAAAGAAGTCGTGGTGGAACAGAGAGACAAGGAGGTGCAACCCACCTCTGGAATAACGCAATGAACATATATGTTGTGTCTGGATAATAACATAACTTTTCAAGCATAAAACTATTTGCCAAAATAATTATTTCTGTTGAAAAATGAACTTGAAGAATTTCCCTTTGCTTCTCATCAACAGTTTCTAAGGGTCAAAGTGAATGTGATCTTAGTTGCATTAATATTGTATATTCAATGTGTATGGGGTTGTTTCTGCAAATTGGGAGCTAAGGAAAGCCTCAACATAGTTATGGAAAGATGGAAATTTAATTATTTCCCTGTTTTAATCTCAAAAACAAAGCTGACTGGCACAACCTGTGGAACACAGCCAGACACAACGAAGACATCTGCCCTTGCACTTTGCTACTCTTATAATGTGTTGTTTTATATGCTGTTTTATATGCTGTTTTTATATGCCGTCGTATGTACTGTTTTTATATGTTGTAAACCGCCCTGAGCCTCGGGAAGGACGGTTTATCAAATCGAAATAAATAATAATAAATAATAATAATAATCTGTTGCTGAATATGCATGCCCAATGTGGAACCATGTTAAAACAGTGGATGTGGCTCATAATGAGACATGCCACATCATCACAGGATGTCTACGCTCTACACTGCTGGAGAAATTATACTGATTAGCCAGCCTTGCCCTACTTGGTATCCATCAGAAAGTATTGGCCTGTAATGAAAGAACCAAGGCATGGATATCTCCAGTCCATCCTCTGTTTGGATATCAACCAGCACACCAATGCCTTAAATCAAGAAATAGCTTCTTAAGATCTACAGAGACCCTCATAAGAACACCTCAGCAAACGAGAGTCCAAAAGTGGCAGGCTAGAACTCAGAACCTCAATCATTGGTTGATATCAGATGGGAAACTCCCCCCTGGGAACACAGAAGGCTTGGCGACTTGGGGCCTCATCACACTATAGAATGAATCCACTTTAAATCTGATTTCTGTCTCCTGCAGAATTCTGGGGCTTAAAGAATAATAGAATCCTAGAGTTGGAAGAGATCTCATGGGCTATCCAGTCCGACCCCACTCTGCCAAGAAGCAGGAAATTGCATTCAAAGCAACCCTGACAGATGGCCATCCAGCTTCTGTTTAAAAGTCTCCAAAGGAGGAGCCTCCACCGCACACCAGGGCAGAGAGTTCCAATGCTGAACAGCTCTCACAGTCAGGAAGTTTTTCCTAATGTTCAGATGGAATCTCCTTTCTTGTAGTTTGAAGCCATTGTTCTGTGTCCTAGTCTCCAGGGCAGCAGAAAACAAGCTTGCTCTCTCCTCCCTATGACTTCCTTTCACATATTTATACATGGCTATCATGTCTCCCCTCAGCCTTCTCTTCTTCAGGCTAAACATGCCCAACTCTTGAAGCTGCTTCTCATAGGACTTGTTCTCCAGACCCTTGATCATTTGAGTCACCCTCCTCTGCACACATTCCTGTTTGTCAACAGGGGTGGTCCGTCCATGTAAGCAAACTACGCGGCCGCGTGGGGCGCCATGTTGGATGGGCGCCGCCACGCCGGCCGCACCGCCGTAGCAAACCTCCCTGCTGCTGTCTGCAGCAGCTTCTGAGCATGCGCGGACATTTTCGCGCATGCCCAGAACTGCCGGAGCTGAAGTTCAGCTCCGGAGGTTCTGGGCATGCGCGAAAAATGTCCGCAAGATCCAGAAGCTGCTGCAGGCAGCAGCAGGGATCGGCGCCGGCTGCGCCGCCGAAGCAAACCTCCCTGCTGCTGTCTGCAGCAGCTTCTGAGCATGCGCGGACATTTTCGCACATGCCCAGAACCTCCGGAGCTGAAGTTCAGCTCCGGCAGTTCTGGGCATGCGCGAAAATGTCCGCGCATGCTCAGAAGCTCCTGCAGGCAGCAGGCTAGCAGCAGGGAGGTCTGCTATGGTAGCGTGGGTGGCGCGGCGGCGCGGCCAGCGCGGCGGTGCCCATGCAAGTAGGCAGGGGGGGAGGCAAAGTAGGCAGGGGGCGGAGGCAAAGGGAGAGGGGGCGGAGACAAGGGGGCGGCAAATAATGTTTGCTTACTATATAAAATAACCTTAGACCGCCCCTGCTTGTCAATATAATCTCTTCTCTTCTTTAATTTAATGCTTGTTTTTAATTTTTTAATTTTTTAAATTTTAATATGTGGACATCAGTCTGTTGTTTTTACTGTGCTTTTATGGTTTTACGTGTATGTAAGTCGCCCCAAGCCTCTCGGAAGGGGCAACTAATAAATCAAAACAATAAATAAATAAATAAATTGTGGTGCCCGGAATTGGACACAGTATTCCAGGTGTGGTCTAACCAAGGCAGAATAGAGGGGTAGTACGACTTCCCTGGATCTTGACACTAGACCCTATTGATGCAGGCCGAAATCCTATTGGCTTTTTATTGCTGCCACATCACATTGTTGGCTCATGTTTAACTTGTTCTCCATGAGGACTCCAATATCTTTTTCTCTCATACTGCTCTTGAGCCAGGCTGTATTTTTGGATTTCATTTTTTCCTGCGTAAGTGGAGTATCTTGCATTTGGACTTAGTTTTAGTGAAGCTATTGAAGGCTCCTCCCTAAACTACAAACCCAGAATTCTGCAGGAGGCAGCAACTGGATTTAAAGTGGATTCATTCTCTAGTGTGATGGAAGGTGTTGAACACACTGTGCTTCGGAACCATGAGATGCAGAGCCAACCTTAAGAAATGGGACTACGAAGTGCAGTCCACAACATGCGAGTGTGGAGAAGAGCAAACCACAGACCACCTACTGCAATGTAACCTGAGCCCTGCCACATGCACAATGGAGGACCTTCTCACAGTGACACCTGAGGCTCTCCAAGTGGCCAGCTTCTGACCAAAGGAATTTAGTATAATGCCAAGTTTTTAACTTTGTGGTTTTTCTATACATTATAACTGTATTCTCAATTTGCTTCTGACATCTGTATACCTTTATAAAGCGGAATGTTTGTATGTATGTGTGCGGAGGGCGGGAGGGCGGAAGGGGGGAGGGCGGAAGGGCGGAAGGGCGGATATGTGGCAGCCACTTTCACAGGCCACAGCGATATGTGCCAGCTATTTGCATAAAGTCCTTTGATTGGCCAGCCTTGGCACTCCAAAATTCTAAGTGCCAGCTATTTGCATAAAGTCCTTTGATTGGCCAGCCTTGGCACTCCAAAATTCTAAGTGCCAGCTATTTGCATAAAGTCCTTTGATTGGCCAGCCTTGGCACTCCAAAATTCTAAGTGCCAGCTATTTGCATAAAGTCCTTTGATTGGCCAGCCTTGGCACTCCAAAATTCTAAGTGCCAGCTATTTGCATAAAGTCCTTTGATTGGCCAGCCTTGGCACTCCAAAATTCTAAGGCACCAGACAGAGGGCATTGATAGCCACAGATTAGCCAGCAACCCAGAATCCAGGCCTCTACCTTCAAACAACAGGATTTCTTCCCACTGAGGGAAAAAATGCACTATCAACATTCCTCCCCACTTGGCTCTGTGAAAACAAAATGGAATCCTGTTTTCTCCTCCCCCTCAGCTTTTACAAAATGGCTGCCTGCCATTCCGCCTTTTAAAGTTACCAATTACCAGCAGAACAGGCCAGAACATTACAGGCCCCAAAAGAGAGTTTAGGGCAGGATGGCCCACGAATGAGGGCGGAAGGGCGGATATGTGGCAGCCACTTTCACAGGCCACAGCGACCAGCGCGGGTGATGGACCTGCACCAAACTTGGTACACATAACCCCCCATACCCCCTTTACGTACTGGTGTGGTTCGGGGGGACATGACCCATGGATTATGGGATTTGTAGTACTTTCCAACACTTTGGTTCCCACAGACGACTGAGGCCACCAAAAAGGACCAATACAGACCACACTTGGCACACACAGCCCCCATGACCCACTCTACATCCTGCTGCAGTTTGGAGGAGGGCAGGCCATGGATGATAGGACTTGAAGTACCTCTACTCACTTCCCAAGTCCACTGCGACCCTTATCCAATTACTGATAGAGACCAAATTTGGCACACATAACCCCCATGACTACCTTCACGTCCTGGTGAGGTTCGGGGGAGGACTGACAATGGACGATGGGATTTGTAGTACTTTCACACTTTCTGTTCCCACAGACTACTGCGGCCCCCAACAAACACCGATAAAGACCGCACTTGGCACACAGAGCCCCAGTGACCCACTCTACATCCTACTGAAGTTTGGAGGGGGGGCGGAACGTGGATGATGGGACTTGCAGTAACTTCCCTTACTTTCCAAGACTGCTACAAACCTAATCCAATGACTGATCAACACCAAACCTGGCACACAAAGCCCTCATGACCCACTCTACATCCTGCTGCAGTTTGGAGGAGGGCAGGCCATGGATGATAGGACTTGAAGTACCTCTACTCACTTCCCAAGTCCACTGCGACCCTTATCCAATTACTGATCGAGACCAAACTTGGCACACATAACCCCCATGACTACCTTCACATCCTGGTGAGGTTCGGGGGAGGACTGACAATGGATGATGGTATTTGTAGTACTTTCACACCTCTCTGTTCCCACAGACCACTGCGGCCCCCAACAAACACCGATAAAGACCGCACTTGGCACACAGAGCCCCAGTGACCCACTCTACATCCTGCTGAAGTTTGGAGGAGGGCAGACCATGGATGATGGGACTTGCAGTACCTTCCCTCACTTTCCAAGACTGCTGAAAACCTTATCCAATGACTGATCAACACCAAACCTGGCCCACAGAGCCCTCATTACCAACTCTACATCCTGGTGCAGGTTTGTGTGAAACGGACCACGGATGATGGGACTTGAAGTACCTTCACTCCCTAAAAACAATACAACCCTCATCCATTCACCAATACAGACCAAACTTAGCACACAGATCCCCCATGATCCAATCTACATCCTACTGCAATTTGGGGGAGGCTGGACCACAGATGATGGGACTTCCAGTACCCTCAGTACTTTCATGATACCACTGCAACTCCCAAGAATGATGAATCAAGACCAAACTTGCCACACAGTGCCCCCATGAGCCACTCTCCATCCTGCTGCACTTCTCAAATGACCCGGGCACCGCCGGGTCCCCAAGCTAGTGATAAATAAATAAATCTATAAGAGAGAGAAAAATATAATATCTGAGGGTGTTATTTGTATTTCAAGTGATGTTTGTATTGGGAACAACCGCTCAAGGAACCTCTATCATAGATCCATGCAAGTGGGGAGGATTGTCATCATCTTCTCTGCCACATGGTGGGGATAATTTATTAAAATTAAGTTGTTACCCCTAAATCTCTACATTTCTGTCAACCATTTTGAGATTAGTTATTTTAATCATTAAACTCCAGCTACATTATTTTTGAGTAACGGTTCCCCTTTCTTATTCTTTTAATATATTATTAGCCATTTTTAGTATTTCAAAATGATTTTAATTAAACAAATTAACAAACGGGCGAAGGAATGAAATAGTTTTATTAAAAAACCTTGCCAAACCACTTAACATTAAATTAATTTGCTTTAATCATTAAATACTAATGCGTTGGCTCTACAACTAACATTTCCAAGTGCTAGTGGCAGTGATATTTTTTTTCCACCTGTGATCCAAACTGGCATACAAGAAGCTTCCGGGCGATCTTACATCTTGGCACTGATCAGCTTCAAGCTGTTGGAAGCTGTAAACTAAAAATTTTAGGGTCCAAATATTCCAACCTTGTCCAAGGCTAATGGAGGCATTACTTTAGGGTTATACTTGGATACGTATTATTCAAATATTTACCTTTATTTTTCATCTCTTATACTGGCTATTTAAAAAAACATTGTTTTGCTCTATTATGTCTCGCACAGTGGGTTGAACTCACTGACTGAAAGGTTGCAGGTTCAAATCTGGGGAGCGGGGTGAGCTCCCGATGTTAGCCCCAGCTTCTGCCAACATAGCAGTTAGAAAACTTGCAAGTGTGAGGAGATCAATAGATACCGCTCCAGTGGGAAGGTAATGGTGCTCCATGCAGTCATGCCAGCCACATGACCTAGGAGGTGTCTACGGCTCTTCAGTTTAAAGATGGAGATTTGCACCAACCCCCAGAGTCAGACACAATTGGACTTTATGTCAGGGGAAAGTCTTTACCTTTACCTATGTCAGCTAGACCTTTCCCCAGTTTCATGAACAATCTTTCTGAGCAGAAGCATATTGTTCTTGTATCCCTTGAACAGCAAAAAGAATGCAGGAGGACAGTGTCTTGAGCAATGGCTCTTTGTCTTCCTAGTTACACCACAGGCGAAGTTGCATGTGGCAGCTGAATAAAGCCTGGAGGAAAAGCACCATTTCTCCATAAATTCTGTTTACATCAACAAAACTCCCAAAGAAATCCAAGATAAATCTTGACTCGCTGGCATTTATTGCACATCTAAATGAGATGTGCCAGATGCCGAACAAAGAAGAAAGAAGGGAGCATCAACAATTAAGCATTGCTAACAATTTAAAAATAAATAAATTACATTGTTTTTATGACATAGCTTGCACGGAATCATCCAGGCATAAGGTATTTCAGAATCAAAGTGTGTCATGGAGCTTTCTCGATGCTTAGGATCAAGTTTTGCCTATATATAATTATTCATTCGAGGTATCCAGTAAAGAGGAATTTCTTGTAGAGACCTGCGTACATCAGCTTCCTTTGATGACTATACATGGCTAACTTCTACTGCTCATCCCAAGTAAGAGAGACTCAGATTTGTTAAATTAGCACGTGTGTAAATCCCATTGATTTTGTGGGTTTAATGCCATTGGAATGAATAACTGCAATACTTATTTATTTATTTATTTATTAGACAAAGTATAAAATTTTCAAGCAAATGGAATTTGGGGGCAAATATTGAAGGTCATTTTCAAAGAAGCTTTTAGAAAGGTAGAGAATAACTTAGCTCTATGGCAAAGGCTTTCCAAGCAAACCATTGAGAAACAGTGTTGTAATTCAGGACATGGAATTAAAATGATGAGATCATGGTTCATATCCGCACTCCACATTAGGTTTGTTCATGGACCAGTATTTCAGAGATAATGAGTTGATTGTGAGATTGTGATCTATTGATAGATTTTAGCAAGGAACATGGCAATTATGGGAAGGAGACAGTCTGACAGCTTCAATCCTTGTCTGTGTGCCTTGTGCAATAAAGACCCCTGTATATAAATTCAAAAGTTATTTCCAAGATAGCCAAGATTCCAAAATCCTTCCAAATATATCCATATATATGATAGCATGAATCTAAGGCAGGCAAACTATTCCACATATGAAACTAGAACCAGGAACAAATTTAGAAATTTGAATACATGAATGCACAAGCATGGGACCAGGAACCGAGAGCTGTTCACCTGAATACAATATTGCTCTCAGAAAGGATTGTACCAGCAGAAAACCACTTTAAAGGCCTCAAAACCTCCCATGACATCATTCCTCACACACCTGCTTTTCCTCTCCTTCCAAACAATTTGGAAAAGCGAGTCTGTCTCTGTTTTATGCTCTGCCTCTGAAGTTCCAAGTGCCTTGATCGGGACAAACATTCATCTCCCACATTTCTCTCAGTCTGCACTTCTGACAGATTCTCATGAGAATTGATATCACTTTCTCAAGTCTCATGGGAACTGCCAGGAGATTCCAAAACAACTTTTTATTTATTTATTTAATTTATTTAATTTTTTTGTACCCAGACCTTCTCAACCTCCATAGAGGGACTCAGACCGGCTTACAGCAAAATTCAATGCCATACACATTTAAAACATGTTACAGCAACATTTTAAAAACATAAAATTCCAAAATACATACATACTAATCACATTGCCATTTAAAACAAATTTACTCCGTCTGTAACCATGGTCACTCATTTCAACTATAAACAATTTCAGCCTATTCTGGGAAAGCTTCATTCCACATCCAAGTCTTCACCTGCCTCCTGAAGGACAACAGGGAGGGGGCAGATCTAATATCACTTGGGGGAGAATTCCACAGCCAAGGGGCCACCACAGAGAAGTCCGTATCCCTCGTCCCCACCAAACGCGCTTGCGAAGATGGTGGGACTGAGAGCAGGATCTTAATGTCCTTGATGGTTCATAGGGGAGAATCCGTTTGGACAGGTAAACAGGGCCAGAACCGTATAGGGTTTTGTAGATTAAACGCAGCACTGAATTGTGCTCGGAAGCTAATTGGCAGCCAATGGAGCTGGCACAACAGGATTTCCCTCGTAGCCAAAGGCTAAAGAGGGAGAGTATTTTGCCCCCTCCCACGGAGAAAGAGGAGGTTCTTGGAACCTCTGGGAGGCAGGGGGCGTGGCCTCCCTTTAGGAAGGCCAGTCTCCTGAGAGCTCAGTTGGAGCTCGGCACTCGGAGGAGACGGTCGGTCTCCTCCTGCAGGTGAGCTCCTTGGGGGGAGTGGGGCCTTGTCCCCTCCCCCCGGGCCGGGTTCGCCACTCCCCATCGGTCGGTGTGGCTCGGCTTGATGGCGACTCGCGGGGCTTGGCAGGCTGGCCCTCTCCCCCTTTTTGCCATAAAAGCCCACCCCCCTTTTCATTAATTAAAAAAAATATTTAAAGCTGGGCTGCCCTAGTTCATATTTAGATGGGAGACCGCCACTTAATTTTGCACCCTGGCCGTTTCCAAACGAATTCCCTATCGGGGGAGGCAGCATCTTCCTGTAGCTGCCATATTGGCCACATGGCTGTTGCTCCTCCCCCTCCTTAACCTTTCAGTTCTGGGGTGGTGTCGGCGGCCATTTTGGGGTGGGTGTTTGCTTGGGGCCATGTTAGTCGGGAGCTGGTTCATCAGCCTCCCTATGCCTTTTAACAAAATAAAAATTTTATATATATATATATATATATATATATATATATACAGTACATATATAAATAAATCACCAAGAACCCCCCCCCCTTTTAATTCGTGAACTGGTCCCGCGTCCTATCTCTGTAGCCTGGCGGCTGCTGGCTATAAGCATAACGGGCGAGCTGTTTGCTTTGGCAGCCCGAACATGTGCAACTTCGGGCCACTCCTCATGGGGGGTATTAATTAAACTTTGTTTGATCTGGTTGCCCTCCTTGGTGGTACCCATATCGGCCTCATGGCCACCAAGAAATTTGCTTACCTTATCAAGCATTTCATGAGATAGATAAATCACATTCATTTGGATTTTAGTACAAATGGAGATACTAATTCAAGCATATGCATTTATTATTTCACCCGGGTTATTTAATTTATGAGCTCCTGACCTTTGGTATAGTGTACTGCTGACCTATGGCTGATAACATTAGCAATGTAGTTAGTAATTTCAAGCAATGCATTTATTATTTCACATGGGTCCTTTTAATTTTCGACGTGAGGAGTAAGCTCTCGACCCTTGGTATAGCTTACTGTTGGCCTATGTATGTCAACATTAGCAATAGAGTTAACGATTTTAAGCAATGCATTTCTTATTTCACCTGGGTCATTTTAATTTTCAACTTGAGGAGTAAGCTCTTGACCCTTGGTATAGCTTACGGTTGGCCTATGTATGTCAACATTAGGAATGGCGTTATTGATTTTAAGCAATGCATTTATCATTTCACCTGGGTCATTTTAATTTTTAACCTGAGTAGTGAACTCCTGACCCTTTGAATGACCTAATGTTGACCTATGGCTGGCAACATTAGCATTTGAGTTATTAACTTCAAGCAATGCATTTATCATTTCACCTGGGTCATTTTAATTTTTAACCTGAGGAGTGAACTCCCGACCCTTTGAATGACCTAATGTTGACCTATGGCTGGCAACATTAGCATTTGAGTTATTAACTTCAAGCAATGCATTTATCATTTCACCTGGGTCATTTTAATTTTCAACCTGAGGAGTGAACTCCCGACCCTTTGAATGACCTAATGTTGACCTATGGCTGGCAACATTAGCATTTGAGTTATTAACTTCAAGCAATGCATTTATCATTTCACCTGGGTCATTTTAATTTTCAACCTGAGGAGTGAACTCCCGACCCTTTGAATGACCTAATGTTGACCTATGGCTGACAACATTAGCAATTGAGTTAATAATTGCAATGCTGTGCATTTTTCATTTCACTTGGGTCATTTTAATTTTCAACTTGACGAGTAAGCTCTCGACCCTTGGTATAGCTTGCAGTTGGCCTATGTCTGGCACACTAGCAATGGAATTACTGATTGTGAATAATGCAATTATCATTTTGCTTGGGTCATTTTAATTTTCAACTCGAAACTTGAGTGAGCTCCTAACCCTGGGTATAGCTTACTGTCTACCTACATTGGTCTTTTAGCATTAGTAATTGAGTTATTAATTCCAAATAATATATTTGTTTTTTCGCATGGGTCATTTTGAATTTCAACTTGAATTAAAAATTTTTAACTTGAGTGAGCTCCCGACTCTTGGTATAGCTTACTGTTGACCTATATTTGGCAACATTACCAGTTGAGTTACCAATTTCAAGCAATGTATTTATCTCTTTAACTGGGGCAATTTTCAATATGAAGGGGGAGCTCCCGACCCTTGGTATAGCTTACTGTTGACCTACGCTTGGCAACAGTGGCAATTGTGCTATTAATCGCAAGCAATTAGTTATAATTTCACCTGGGTGGAGAAATACAGTTGTCTCCAATAGAGGCATGTTCTCTTAGCCCTCATTCATGGCTAGAGATTAAAACGCATAACCTCTTCCTTAAAAAGACTGTACTGTCAGGCCTATGAGACACACTCTCTTAAAGGGAGTCTGGAAAACGGTTTTCTTTATACAGAAGAGGATTAGTCATTTAGGTTACACCTTCTCTGCCCTATAAATGGCAGTAGAGTTGAAAACGTCCTTTTCCTTGAAACAGGGGAAGATTAGTTATTGAAGTTATGCCCTCTCAGCCTTATAAATGGCTAGAGAGTTTAAAAGTGCTTTTTCTTTGAAACATAGGAAGATTAATGATTTGAGTTACACCCTCTCAGCCTTATAAGGGGCTTGGGAGTTTGGAAAGCGCGTTTTATTTAAAACATAAGACGTTAGTTGCTGAGTTACACCCTCTCAGCCTCATAAAGGGCTTGGGAATTTGATAGGCACATTGTCTTTAAAAACATAAGAAGATTAGTTGTAGAGTGACACCCTCTCAGCCTTATAATGGACTGAGAGTCTTGTTTTCCTTTAAACACAAGAAGATTAGTCATTTAAGTCACACCCTCTCAGCCTTATAAAGGGTTGGGGAGTTCGGAAAGCATTTCTCCCCTAAAAAACATAAGCAAATTAGTCGTGTAAGTCACACCCTCTCAGCTTGATAATCGGCTGGAGAGTTTGTAACATGCATTTTCGTTTAAAAACATAAGATTAGTTGCTTTGAGTTACATACTTTCAGCCTTATAATGGTAGGGAGTTTGAAAGGCGTGTTTTTTCCTTAAAATATAGGGAGATTGGTTATTTGAGGCATACCCTTTCAGCCTTATAACGGTTGGGAGTTTGAGAAGCGCGTTATCTTTAGAACATAAGAAGAGTAGCCATTGGAGTCACACCCTCTCAGCCATATATACGGCCAGGGAGTTTGGAAAGCATGTTTTTTCTCTAAAACATAAGAAGATTAATAATAATAATAATAATAATACTTTAATATTTGTGAGTCGCCCTCCACCACCGGTGCTCCGGGCGACTTACATCATTTAAAAACCCCAAAATACATCAATGTACATCAATTTTAAAAACATAGATACAGACGGCAAGGAGAGGCTCAGTCATTCAAGGTACCGATCAGGCCCCAAACGCTAGGCGGAAGAGCCAGGTTTTCAGGTCTGACAGGAACCTAGTCCGGGTCGAAGTGGCTCTGAGGGCGGGTGGCAGTGAGTTCCAGATCATGGGGGCCGCCACGGAAAAAGCTCTCCGCCGGGTCTCTACCAGCCGAGCCTCTCGCACCCCGAGCCTCTTAATGGTTTAAGTCATACCCTCTCAGCCTTAAAAAAAGGCTTGGGAGTTTGAAAAGCGCATTTTCTTTAAACCACAGGAAGTCTAGTTGTTTGAGTTACACCCTCTCAGCCTTAAAACGGCAGGAGAGTAAAAAGCGTGTTTCTTTAAAGTATAACAAGATTAGATGTTAAAATTACAACCTCTCAGCCTTAAAAATGGCTGGAGAGTTCTAGAGCGCGTTTTTCTCTACAACATAAGATGATTACTCGTTTGAGGCATGCCTTCTCAGCCTTATAAATTCGGCTGGGGAGTTAAAAAGCATGTTTTCTTTAAAACATAAGATTAATCGTTGAGACATACCATCTCAGCCCTAAAACGGCTGGAGAGTGTTTAAAAGCGAGTTCTCTTTAGAACATAACAAGATTAAATGTTTGAGTCATACCCTCTCGGCCTGAAAAAAAATGGCTGAAGATTTTTAAAAGCGCGTTTTCTTAAAAAACAGAAGATTACTAGTTTGAGTCACACCCTCTCAGTTTTAAAATGGCTGGAGAGTTTGAAAGTGTGTTTCTTTAAAATGGAAAATCAGTCATTTGAGTTACACCCTCTCAGCCTTACCCGTCTTTGGAGTTCAAAAGCGCAATTTTTCTTTAAAACAGACGAAGGTTGGTCGTTGGGGTCACGTCCTCTCAGCCAGATAATCGGTTCGAGAGTTTGAAAGCACGTTTTCTTTATAACATTGGAAGATTAGTTATTTAAGTTATACACTCTTCAGCTTTATAAACGGCTGGAGATTTGTAAAAGCATGTTTTCTTTTACATTATAAGAAGATTAGTTATTTGAGTCATACCCTCTCAGCCTCATAAAAGGTTGGGGAGTTTGTGAAGTGCGTTTTTCTTTAAAACAGAAGAACATTAACCATTTGAGTCGCACCCTCTTAGCCTTATACGGCGGGAGAGTTTAAAAAACAAAACAAAAAGAAAACTCATTTTCTTTAAAACAGATGAGGATTAGGCATTTGTGTTATATCCTCTCAGCCTCGTGTACGGCTGGTGAGTTTGGAAAGTGTCTTTTATTAAAACAGAAGACGATTAGTTGCTTGAGTCACACCCTCTTAGCCTTAAAAGGGGCTGGGGAGTTTGGAAGTGTGTTTTTTCGTAAAACAGTAATAGATTGGTTGTTTCAGTTATGCCCTCTCAGCCTGATAAATGGCTGGAGAGTGGGTAAAATATAGTCCAGACGTTGGCAGAGGCGTCCAATACATACAATGGATGCCATATAGTTAGTTACTAGCTATTGGGGGGTCAGTCCCATGTTGCTGACACTCAGGTAGCCACCTTCGCTGTTGTACAGCAATGGTCACTTGGCAGGAAGGGGAGCTCAAGGGAGTCCTTATTGCCATCGCCTGACTTCCACCCCCCTTTGTGGGGTTTTTTAGGATCCGAGGGAAGCCAGGAGTTTTTTATGGCCCTTGCTTCCATTGCCAGTGGGAATGGAAATGTAAGTGGCCGCCGGAGGATGTTCCCTCATGGTGTAGGCTCAATGGGTACCTCCAGGATTGGTAGCAAACTGGGTGATATTGATCTGAACGCTAGAGTTAAGGTCATATCACAGGCTACACAGTTTTCAAGAATTGGCAGGCAGTGCCCGAGGTCACAATCCGTGAGTCGGCCATCGACCCACAGCCCAGTTGAAGGGAAAGTGTGAGGATGGCTTAAAAAGGGCCATGTGGGTGAATCGGGCCTGTCTGATGGTAGTGACCAGCCGTCGAGGGGTCCTACATTTCATTTTGGCCAACATTTGGGCCTGGACTCCATTACCTTTTGGAATGGAGTGGTAGACGTGGTCTGCAGCAAACTTGCATTCACGGTCCTTACCCCCTGTTGGTTTGAGGCTCTAAGCTGATACTGGCGGAGTTGTATCCACATCTAGGGGGAACGGCTTTGGCTTGCGGACGGGCAAAGCGTCTTACAGGCCCGAGCAAATTCGTACTGTTTGGCTGGCATGGCCCCACATACACATCGTCCGGTCCACCAATATGCCATCTTGTTGGCGGTATGGCGTGTGGAGATGTGAGAATCCTCATAAAGTGGGGAACAAGGATGGGGCCATGCGCTCAACAGTACGGGGGGTAGTGCGCTACCTCCTTTATCCAGGGCTCGCGACAATTCTTTGTTGCTGAGCGGTTGGATCGTAATATCGGAATTGGGCAACGGTCCGTTCATCTAACTTAGGATAGTGGGTGTTAGGAGTCTCGGTGGGCGATGGGGACTAGGTGGACACCTGTCCCCAATCTGTGGCGGAAAATAGCTAGGGAAAGCCCATAGTCGGTGTGCACCTAAGGCACCTCCTTCAGGGGTGAGGGCCATTAAGTTAACATTCACCTCAAAGTTCAAGTTGAGGGGTTAACGAAGTGTAATGGCCCTGGAATGAAAGAGGCTGATCTCAAGATCTCGAGTACAGACCTCTCATTCATTTCCCTAAAAGGGGTTGCCCTGGTTGGATAATCAGGGAATCCAGGTGTTTCGCCCAAAATTGATATCGTTAGCCGAGGGGGCATGATACCCCGGCTAGAATACACCTTGATTCCTGACACCTTCTGAGTTAGACTTAAGGAAATTTAAATAGGTAACTTTAAATAAAAGTTGCTCAATTTGAACCCAATACTTTGTGTGTCGTCTCTTTTGTTCAGGGGGTTGGAAGGCAACAGGGGGTTGTATGCTCCCTGTACCCTGCTCCTTTTAGTAACCTGGCTGCCGAGCATTGGACTAATTGCAACTTCTGAGCAGTCTTTAGAAGCAACCCCAACTCTTTCCAGGCCACATTTATTCACCTCTGGGCCCTTCAAATCTATCCCAATATATCCTTTTTCATTTTCTGAGCACCCAGAATCTGATCACACAGACACTTGAATTCAAGCTATCTGAACACTCTAAATATCCTGTAATTCCAGTACCATTACTATTATTGTTCTTGATTTTACTTTTGATGACAATTGGTTGACTCATTGGTGAAAATTGGTTGATTTTTAAAAAATCAGTGTTCTCAACAAATGTTTTAATAAGTTTGGATGCTAACATGCACTGAAATATGGGGGGGGGGGGTGTGAAATGGCAGAAATACATTCTGTTTTCATTCCAAATTTCAGGTGCCACACCGTTCTAGTTTTGGAAAAATTCTGGAAGATTGGGGTGGAGGTACTGATCTTCGTAATTTGGGATCCAGAGTTTTGTTTCAATTTTTGGAAGAATCTTCTAAAAAACAGAATGGAAACATAGTGTATTTCTGTTGTTTTGCACACCCCTATGAAACATAGGATCTCAGACTTACCATCTTATATTCATTTCCATTCTGGCCATTACAGTTGGGTCCTGTTGGGACCTGTCAGAAACACCAAGTAGACATGGAGAGACTCTTCCCAAAAAGTCCATTTATTATTTTTTGTCAGCGCCACTCGGCCCGGTTGTTGTCCTAACGGGCCAAGTCTTGCGCGCCATCAGATAACAGCAGCATCTGGCGGGCTTTGAACTGGAACTGCCTTTGAAGTGCCAGGACCCTTTTCCTGAACTTTGATATGCGGAGAGCCGGATGGTCATCCCTGAGGAAGGAGGGGCACCGCAGGGGGGCGGGCCAGGGAGGGCTCTTGAAGGGAACTTCGCGTGCGAAATCTTCAGTCTATCTTTGCCTACTTTGGATTAAGGACCTATTAAACCATTTTCCTTCAACTATACCTGGAGTGAGTCTGCTTTACTAGAATCCCCTTGCCGAAGCTTACATAAAGATAGACTCCCCAACTTCTACGGCCGTGAAAGCCTTCCGACCGTAGCCACCTTCGTAAAGATGTCTCAAGCGGAGATGGACCCCCTCGATGACCAACTCCCCGAGGACTTGGGTGAGGCTGAGGGCGTGGAGGAAGACGGAGATGGAGACGAGACCGGAGCACCTGCAGCAGCCGCTCAGGCGGAAGGCGCGGAGATGGGTGCGGAGGCGCCGCCGCTTCTCGCCTCCCCGGTGAAGGACGAGACCCGGAGTAAGATACCGGCGCGCCCCGGAGGCAGGAACCCAAACAGGGGAGGCGGCTTCCCCAGCACCGCCGAACTGCGACTGGAGGTGCAGGTGTTCCAGCTGACAGAGGCGGTGCAGAAGCTCCAGTCCCAGATGCAACTGCTAATGGCCAGGCCAGAGGAATTGCCGTGGGCCACGCCGGACGCGCGGCCCCGAGACAGACCGCCAAGCCAGGCCATGGAGCGGCCTCCCAGGCCGTCAGGGAGAGTGAATTTCCGGAACAGCGGAGACGACTTCGTCCCGTCCAGAGGGACTTCCACCCTTAACCTGGGCCGGGCCGACCAGAGTCAAGAGGCGGTCGGGAGCCGGAGGGATCTAAAGGTAAAGTTCGACGGGGACCCCCGCCAACTCTCCTACTTTATCACCAACGTGCAAAATTATATGCTGGACTATGGGGATTCATTCCCCTCGGAAGGGGCCAAGGTGCGGGCTGTGGGGGCCAATTTGAAAGAGGCAGCAGCCGACTGGCTGATACAGCTGACAGACACTCGAGCGCCGCAACTGAGGAGGCTAGACACCTTGCTGGAGGCCCTGCAAGCCCGCTTTGGGGACTCCTTAGCAGGAGAGAAGGCCAAGGCCCAACTGAGGAAGATTTATCAAGGCCAGAGGTCTGTGTCGGAGTACGCCTTGAGTTTCCGAGCCCTAGCGGGGAAAATTTGAGGTTGGTCAGAAGCCACCATACTGGAGTGTTTCAAGGCAGGCCTAAGGCAGGACATTCTGGAGTGGGCGATGCACGGGGGAACCCGAGACCCTGGAGGACTGGATAGTCTCGGCAGGGAGAGTAGAGTGCGACATGGAGCAGATGCCCAGACGCCACCGAGATGGTGGGAGAGTCCGGGGAGCAGGAACGGGGCCGTCTGGGAGAGCCGGACCAGCCCGGAGGGCGTCCCCGCGAGCCCGGTCAGCCAGCCGGGAAGGCCAGAGGGGAAGGAAAGGAGCCTGCTTCTCGTGTGGCCGAGAGGGTCACCGGGCGGCCGATTGCCGCAAGAAGGCACCCTCCCCGAAGCCGGAGAAGGCGCCAGAGGCCAAGCCGGCCACCCCGGCCAAGGCCCCCGCCCGGGGGAAGGCCGCAGCGGCGGCGGAGACGGCGCGGGCGCCACAGACCCTCCGTGAGCCCGAGGAGCCGGAGACGGAGGAGAGCGACCCCGAATGGATGGCAGGAAACGACAACGATCTGCTGTAGATGCCCGGCGGCAGCTCCAAACCCCTCCGGGTGGTGAGTCTAATCCTTTGGGATGCGACACGTACAAGCTTGATGTTAAAGTGTGGGGCCCCGGGGTGGCACAGCCCATAGAGACAGTCGCCATGCTAGACAGTGGGTGCACCCGATGCCTGATGTCCCCCAAGCTAGCGAAGCAGTTGGG
The DNA here is from genome assembly GCA_030556195.1 of Anolis apletophallus. NCBI lineage: Eukaryota > Metazoa > Chordata > Lepidosauria > Squamata > Anolidae > Anolis > Anolis apletophallus. Next base: position 25,459,339 of record JARBWK010000016.1, on the reverse strand, counting down.
GATAAAGCCCCAAGCGCTGATCGAACAGATCCTCTTCTCCCCCCCTGGCTGCGCGCCCAGAACCCACAAGTCGACTGGAGGACGGGGGCCATAAAGTTCCGAGACGGGGAGGCCCGGGCAAGGATAGATGACCTTGAACAAACGGGAGCCCCGGCTCACGAGGGAGCCGGCGTGGGGGCAGCAGAGAGCCACCCTGGCGGGATCCCGTGAGAGTATGGAGACTTGGAGGAGGGCTTTAGCGAGCGGGAAAGTGACCAGCTACCCCCCCACCGGAAGTGTGATTGTGCAATTGAAATTGAAGAGGGCGCCAAACTGCCCAGCCCGAAGCTGTACGCCCTGTCCGAGCCGGAAAGAAAGGCACTGAGAGACTTTATCGAGAAAAACATGGAGAGAGGGTTTATAGAAAAATCTACAAGCCCGCTGGCAGCCCCCGTCCTGTTTCGCCCAAAGGCAGACGGCTCCCTGCGGCTGTGCGTGGACTACCGAGACCTCAACGCCATCAGCACATCGAGCCCCTACCCGCTGCCCCTGATGTCCGAGATACTGGCCCAGCTGGGGGGAGCGCGGTTCTTCACCAAGCTGGACATCCGGGAGGCGTTCTACCGGATCAGGGTGAGGGATGAAGACTGCTGGAAGACGGCGTTCAACTGCCACCTAGGCCAGTACCAGTTCCGAGTCACCCCGTTCGGACTTAAAGGCGCTCCCAAAATATTCCAGCAGTTCATCAACGAAATCTTCAGGGACTTGCTGTACAAGGGTGTTCTAGTTTACTTAGATAACGTGCTGATCTACTCAGCGTCGGAGGCGGAGCACATTGAGCTGACCAAGGAGGTGCTACGGAGACTGCGGGAAAACCAGCTCTTCGTCAAACTTTCCAAATGTGAATTCCACCGGCAGGAACTGGACTATCTGGGGTACCGAATCTCTACGCGAGGCCTGGCCATGGACCCGGGTAAGGTGAACGACGTGCTCACGTGGGAGGCGCCTCGAACCCGGCGGCAACTGCAGGGCTTCTTGGGACTTGCTAACTTCTATAGACAATTCATCCACAACTTTGCCAAGATAGCGCTGCCTTTGACTGAACTGTTAAAAACCAAGGGCTTGGGGGAGACAAAAAAAGCCAAGTCCCCTGGAGCTAAGCTTAGCTGGACCCCGCAGTGTCAGGAGGCGTTCGACAACCTCAAGCGGAGCTTCACCAGTCAGCCCCTGCTGATGCACCCCCAGCCAGGCCGGCCGTTTACCGTGCAGTGCGATGCTTCCGAAGCAGCCTACGGAGCGGTGCTCCTGCAACGGGATGAGGAAGGCACCTTACGGCCGTGCGCCTACCTTTCTAAGAAATTCACGCAGACGGAGAAGCGTTGGCACATATGGGAAAAGGAGTCCTTCGCTGTGCGAGCCACATTGAGCCACTGGAGACACTTCCTCGAGGGCACCGCTCTGCCCTTCGAGGTGTGGACTGACCACAAAAACCTACAGGCCCTGCAGTCCCCGCAAAGGCTCAACGCCAAGCAGCTGGGCACAGTTCTTCAGCCGCTTCAACTTCGAGCTCAAGTACCTGCCCGGCCCGAAGAACGTGCTGGCCGACACGCTTTCTAGGATGCCTGAGGCCGACTACTCGGCGCCGGAAGAAATGGGGTGCGGGCCACCAGCTGGGCCTGGTGGCCCGCACCAGGGCAGCAGACAAGGCCCCCCAGCCGGCCGTCCCGGGGACCCCCGAGTTACTGGCGGACTTGGCAGCGGCTTACGGGGCGGATCCCTGGCTCACGGAGCACCGTGAGGACCTGACCGAGGCGGGAGGGATCTGGTACTACAAGGACAAGTTGTATGTTCCCCAAGCCCAGAGGGCCCCGGTCCTGGCTCAGGCCCACGACTCCACGTTGTCCGGCCACTTCGGCCTCACCAAGACCCTAAAGCTTTTGGCCCGGCAGTTCTGGTGGCCAGCCATGCGGAAAGACACTAAGGACTATGTTGCAGAATGCGAGGTGTGTGCAAGGAACAAGCCAAAGACGGGCCGCCCGACGGGTCTGCTGCAGCCGGTAGCCGACCCAGCGGAACCCTGGAGCGAAATCGCCATGGACTTCGTCGTCGACCTGCTGCCTAGTGACGGATACACCACCATTTGGACTGTAGTGGACTTATTCTCTAAGCAGGCCCATTTCATCCCGCTGCGCAGACTCCCCACGGCTCCGGAGCTGGCTCGCCTGTTCACCCACCACGTTTTCCGGCTGCACGGCTGCCCCAGACGGGTCGTGAGCGACAGGGGGCCCCAATTCACGTCCAGATTCTGGAAGGCGTTCCTGGCGGGGCTGGGGTCCCGGCGCGCCCTGAGCACGGCGTTTCACCTGGAGATGGACGGCGCGACGGAGCGTGTCTAGCGAACCCTGCAGCAATACCTCTGCTGCTACTCCACCTACCAGCAGGACAACTGGGCCAAACTGCTGGACGTGGCCGAATACAGCTACAATAACTCCGAGCACGCCTCGACGGGGGCCTCGCCGTTCCGGGTCGTCTCCGGCCGCGACTTTCCCCCCTTCCCGGCGCTGGCTCCAGCAGCGGACCCAGCCGAGCCACCGACTGACTGGGGGGCCAAGGTGGCGGCCGCTTGGCCTCAGATACAGGCAGCGCTGCTTCACGCCCGGGACTCTTACAAGCTGCACGCCGATAAGAAGCGGGGTCCCCAGCCTGTTTACGCCGTGGGAGACCGTGTGTTCCTGTCCACTAAGCATCTCAAGTCCACTCAGCAGTCCCGCAAGTTTGCAAATAAGTTTGTAGGGCCCCTCCGCGTCGTGGAGGTTATTAACCCTGTGGCAATTAAGCTGGACCTCCCGCACACCTGGCGCAAGGTCCACCCAGTCTTCCACGTGAGCTTACTCAAAAAAGCTGTGTCCGACCGGAAGTGGTCCAAGCCCAAAAACGCTCCGGTGCCCATCATGGTGGGGCCCCACACCCACTTCGAGATCAGGGAAATCTTGGACTCGCGGCGCCTCAAGGGCCGCCTTAGCTACCTAGTTAAGTGGACTGCCAAAGACTTACACCCCGAATGGGTGCTAGGCCAACACGTGAGGGCCCCGAAACTGTTGAAGGCGTTTCACGCCGCCTTCCCGGCCAAACCTGGACCCTGGTTTCTCCCTCCCCCTCTTTGTCTCTCCCTTGCAGGTCGCTCCTTCTCGGAGGGGGTGCTATGTCAGCGCCACTCGGCCCGGTTGTTGTCCTAACGGGCCAAGTCTTGCGCGCCATCAGATAACAGCAGCATCTGGCGGGCTTTGAACTGGAACCGCCTTTGAAGTGCCAGGACCCTTTTCCTGAACTTTGATATGCGGAGAGCCGGATGGTCATCCCTGAGGAAGGAGGGGCACAGCAGGGGGCGGGCCAGGAGGGCTCTTGAGGGAACTTCGCGCGAAATCTTCAGTCTATCTTTGCCTACTTTGGATTAAGGACCTATTAAACCATTTTCCTTCAACTATACCTGGAGTGAGTCTGCTTTACTAGACCCCCCTTGCCGAAGCTTACAATTTTTAATAAAGATTGTCCAAATTCATGAGGCTCAAGAGCTTAATTAAAGTCAAAGAGAAGGACTATGGTGAAAAGACAGAAGAAGAATTTAAAGAAAACCCTATGATGATTGAATATTAAAGCAGCCTAAAGCAAACCAAGAAAAACCAAGAGGGATCAAATATCAGTATATATGATTGATGTCAGAAATGCAATATGTCAAGGAGAGAAAAAGAAAACGTCAAGTGAATGGTATCCAGCCTTACACAGAAAATGGCTAAGGAGCAATTCTTGTAGCAGTTTGCTTTATTCCTCTGATGGCTCAAGAAGACTATAACAAGGAATACATTATTCACAGAGTTTATGATTCACTGTTGCATGATATACACTAGCTAGTTCTGGAGAAATCACTGAAAATTTCATGTAAACTAGGTTGGAGGCACCTACTAGGTTAGAAGCATCAGACTGTTTGAGATGGAAAGGTCCTGGGACAACTGAGGACAAAGTTTATGTACGGAGATCCTCCGAAATCATCTTACATAAACAAGATGATTGTGTATAGCAAAAATAAGGAACATAATATTCCTTCCCCAGGTGTCAGATTGCAGATCTTTTCATTCTTAGCTGTCAGGATTGGGAACCCTCAGCTTTGGTGAAGGTCAGGTTCCCAACCTGTCATGAGGAAACACCGACCTTTGCCTTAGTTCCTGGAGCGACCTCTGCCCTACATTCATGAGACTGCTGAGTCAGACTGGGAGTGAGATAACTTCCAGGTGCCTGGGAAGGAAGTGAGGTAACTCCTCCAGGCTTGGACATTGGACAATTGGACTGGTGACACTGATCCTGTGACCTCCGGGGTCATGCTGCAGAGGACTGCTGGGATTGCTGATTCATGGGAGCATGATGAAACCCTGCTTGGACATTGCCTGGGTAGGGGAGGGGCTACTGGGGTATAAATAGTGTGTTTGGGTGGCGGGTCGGTGCTTTAGCTTCACGGGTGTCGTACCTTCAATAAAATCGTGTTGGACCAAACAGAACTCTGCGTGTGATCCCTACCGTGTGTTGGAGAGTCGTTACACTTAGCTGTACAGCTAATTACAAGGAATTGTTGGAACTGGAGTCCAGAAATTTCTGGATGTGTACACTTGGAAGTTAGAAGATAGCATAAGGGTATTCTTCAACTTGGACGCCCACCTGTCCATGGAGGAGCAGATTGGCTGCACCTGCAGGACAGCATTCTACCACCTACGGTTGGCTAAGCGCCTGGCTCCCTACCTCTCCCAACGCGACCTTGCTACGGTGATCCAAGCCACGGTCATCTCGAGGCTCGATTACTGTAATGCGCTCTACATTGCGCAGGAGTGGGGTCGCGCGGTCAGATCTTGCAGCACCCAGGAGGAGGCGGGCTGCGGCGTGCTGCAAGATCTGACCGCGCGACCCCACTCCTGCGCGAGCTGCACTGGCTTCCGATTGAATTCCGGGTCCTCTTCAAGGTGTTAGTTGTCACCTTTAAGGCCATCTATGGTTTGGGGCCAGTGTACCTGAGGGAGCGACTTACCCCTTATCACTGCGCTCTGAGGAGCTTAACCTCCTTGAGGTGCCTTCCCTTGGAACCTGCAGACTGGCCACTACACGGCGGAGGGCATTCTCTGTAGCTGCCCCAAGTCTCTGGAACGGCCTCCCGGAGGAGATCCGCGCCATCCGCGCTCTTCTGCCCTTCCGCAAGGCCTTGAAGACTTGGCTCTTTAGGAAGGCGTTTGGCCCTTAACTCAACCACACTGTGTGCCATGCCGCCTATCCCCCAGATTCTTATCTCGTCCCCCAGCCTTCGCTGAGGGCTAGTGTTTTTAATATGTTTTAACTGCTTTGATGTTTAATGTGTTTTAACTGTTTAATCTGTTTTATTACTCACGGTGTTTATGCTTCTTCTGTAAACCGCTCTGAGCTCCGGAGTGAGCGGTATACTAAATCGAAGTTAATAAATAAATAAATAATAAATAACTTAAGGCCTTATCACACGGGGACCCCTCTCTGGCACATGTGGAAATTGTCATCAAACCAGGGCAGAAGTGTGCTGGCTCCATTGGAGCCAGCATAACACAGGAGACTTCCTATGTTGATAAGGAAGCATCATAGGATGCTTTCACACCAGTTGGAGGCAGGGCTTCTGCCAGAAGTTGAGGAACATTGTGTAATTGGCTGTGTGCCCATCCATCCCTCAACTGGCTGGCAAGTGTCCTAAAATACTTAAATTAAGTGTGGTGATGCCCTAAACACTACAAAACTAGTTATTGAAACTTTTTAATTTTTATTTCTTTCTGCTTTGAGTTCGAACTAAGATATTCATGATTTCAGCCTGGTGTTAATTGCTACTGCTGACTTTGCCTTTTGTTACTTTGTTATAGTTTTGGGTGTTTTAGCTATCTTATAAGTGTTGGATGTATTGTGGCTGCTTCCTGCCTTTCAAGGGAGTAGCTTTCAAAGGTGAGGCTTTTCATATAAAAGAAATAGATGGTTGGCATGTAGAATCCTGATAATTTCCATGTTCCCCAAAAGTGTGCACAGGTCTACAGCCTGGATAAAAATGTTGATGCACAACAGACAGAGTTGTGTCTCCGATTCCTTATCCAGACAGCAAGACACAGCCAGAACTCTGCTAACTTGCATAGATCTCCTTAGCTTGGCGCCTGTCTACAAGTTAATTCCATTTTATTCCAAGCTACTACCACCCCTTTTAATCCAGCCCCACGGATAAATATTAAGACTTACTACCAAAGCCATAAATCCTCAAGTAACTCTTCTGGCAATATAGCAGAGAGAAATTCTTGAATGAGCAGATCATGGTTAATCTGGCAGCATTATAATCTTAAAAAGTTTTGTCACATAGATTTTCCATTTGCTAGGTGGGGGCAGAATCTGTCATTATTGAATTATACAAAAATCTACAACTTTTTGATGGACACAGTTTATAATCCAGATAAATACTGTGGCTAGGTTACAGCTATGTGAAGAGCAACCAGCTGACGTCAGACATGGCAAATGAATATGCTTATCCGATAATACAAGAATGGTGGGGTTTGGCCCACTGGAAATGAGAAAGTCATTTTTATTTATTGCAGAAAAGGAAGCTAGCTTTTTCAGTGTAAATATACAAGTCATCTGTTGAATACAAATGCATGCAATAGGTGTAAGTAACTGGCGGAGAACTTTTTCTTCTGCTAGTAACAAAAACATCTTATTATGAGGGGAGCAAGGAGCCTCAACATTGTGCCAGGGTTCTTGAATGCAATATCCTAGACTTATATCGTATGCACTGTGATATTTCCCATAGCTATATCCACATACTTCCAAAGAGAGAATCCAGAAATGCAATCAGCTACATCAACCTGACCAATCTTGATAAAATAGTGAAGAGTAGAAATATCACACTGGCAATGAAGATCCACATAGTAAAAGCTATGGTATTCCCCGTAGTAACCTACAGATGTGAAAGCTGGACCATAGGGAAGGCTGAGCAGAGATAGATGCTTTTGAACTGTGGTGATGGAGGAAAGTTCTGAGAGTGCCTTGGACCACGAGAAGATCCAACCAGTCCATACTTCAGGAAATAAAGCCCGATTGCTCATTGGAGGGAAGGATATTAGAGGCAAAGATGAAATACTGTGGCAACATAATGAGAAGACAGGAAAGCTTGGAGAAGACAATGATGCTGGGGGAAAAGAAAGGAAAAAGGAAGAGGGGCCGACCAAGGACAAGATGGGTGGATGGTGTCCTTGAAGTGACTGGCTTGACCTTGAAGGATCTGGGGGAGGTGATGGCTGTCAGGGAGCTCTGGTGTGGGCTGGTCCATGAGGTCACAAAGAGTTGGAAGCAACTGAACGAATGAGCAACAACAACATCAACAATGGCCCCACCTGTAGCTAAGCAAAGCTTAAGGAATGGCAGGGGGTGGGGGAGGAGAAGTTTGAATGACTTGGTTGTTCTGCCGGCACATGCATGAGAGGGGGTGGAGCAACAAGTTGGATGAGACTGATCCATCCCCCTCTTTTAGTTTGCTTCATTCTGGCATGACCACCCTCCCACCTATGGACAGTGTGAGTATAAACTGTTTGCGCAAAGGGCTGGTAGGAATTCCTCCCCCAAATTGAATTGGGGGTTTTCCCACCTATCTATCCCACACTGTTTCAGGCATGACAAAGGTTAAATAGTCATTGTAGGCACTGTGGCACCCCTGCCTTAGGGTGTGAAGGGTGGACTACCACAAAAGTCCCTATAAGTTTCATAAAACTGTGCAGCTTGGGAGAGAGCACCCTCAGGATGACCTTCCAACTATGATTGGCCAAGAGGTGCAACCAAAGAATTTTAGATGGTCTTTAAGACTATTGTTGCACACATATCCTTGGAGGTGGTCCAAGGGAGTGACACCTGGCTCGGGGACAAAGCTCACTAGGTGGCCATTAACCCATGAGTTATATTTTATGTATTTACAGATTTTCCCTTTACAGGTTATTACAAGTTCTTTCAATAAATACGTCAGAAAATGGTCCTTTAGATCAATTTTCTTGTGTCTGCTCTCTTTATATCATGGCCGGAGTTCAATACTTATTGCTGGTTTCTTGGTGGTTCTTGGTCTATGCAATCCACAATGGGTGCTCGGATGAAATCTGGCCCTTAGTTGGCTGCACCTATCATACAGAACATTTGGTAGATGCAGGGGATTTAAGTTTGTGGGTTTGTGAAACATGTTGGTAGGACTTATTGGTTAGCATGTTGTGGACAAACTTGAAATCAAATGCTTCTTTATAACATAGTGAGTAGAGACACTAGTAACCACCTCTCCGCTGAACTTATCTCACAGTGTTGCACGGACAGATAAGCAAATTGCTCCGAGTTCCTTAAAAGAAAGATGAGGTAGAAATTTATGATATAAAATAAAAACTAAGATGAAACATTTCAGCTTGATACAGAAGTTCATCCCACAACTAACACAAATAAGGCTCTGTTTTAGCTGTTATGCTAGAAAGCAAATTATTGTCATGCCAACATACAAACATAAGCACAAAGCCATTCAATGCTCATCAAGATGGCCAATTGCAACATTCACACTTGCCTCCAACAGACAAGAGTTCTTTCTCTCACCCTGGACATCATTCCACAGATATATAAACCCCACTTGCCTAGTTTCCATCAGAGGATGTCTGCCACAGATGTATGTGAAACATCAGGAGAGAATGCTTCTGGAACATGGCCATACAGCCCGGAAAACTCACAGCAACCCAATAAGCACACTTATTTTAAAGTCAGCAATAATAGAAATGGTAAGGAATAACTTAATTTAGACTCCAACTAACCATCGCCACAATCTAATAACTCTTTAGGTTCTTACTTCCCAGCACATAAGCATCTAAAATGTTGTAGCAGATTCCTCATTTTGCAAAATACTGCAGCATCTAAACACAGAATATTAAAAAGGTCAAAGTGATATTAAAGCTGACAATTTCTACATTTAGAAGCCAGTGCCTGAAAGCGGTTGCATGATTTCAATTCACACAGAATATTAAGGAAACTTGAATGCACAAAGTACTTTTAAGTGTTGGGTAAGACTGTTTCCAAAGGGATGGCATAAGATGGAGATATCCATAATTCAAGTCATGTTTCTAATTTCAAAAGGAAGTGACAGGCCTTGTGAGTAGTTGTACACTGAAAGCAAAGACTGCCCACAGATGAGCTTGTCCATCCTGATAAGGACCTCATATGTCTTGGAAAATCCCAACTTTCCTTGGAACTTTATTTTTAAAACCTTGGAAAGCATATGAAATGTCATTTGTTGTTTTGCAACTACTGCTCTATTAAACTGGCCCAATTTCTGTTCTTTCTTCTTCTTCTTTTGCTGCTGTTATAACATCTAGCATTTCACTGATCCAACATGAATGGAGGAGGTAAAAAGAGAATAATTCAATCTTGATGCTGGTTCAAATGCCTACTGGTGACAAAAACGTCAACTATTTTTAAAACAGACCCACAGGTAAAATCTAATTTTCATAAGTACCAATCAACACTACAGATACTCCAGGAGGTTTGAGACTAATTCATGAGCAATTCACAAACAGAATGGAAAGGTCTAAATCTGCCCAATAATTTATCTGAAATGAATAATTCAACTGGCTCTATAAAACATCTATTTTAAATGCATTATACCACAGCAATGTTTCTCCTCGGGGTTCTGTATATCAGGATAACATTCAAATCATTCAATATTCTTCTAAAGCAGACAATATCAGAATGTCACCTGCTGGATATAATACTGCCTTTACATTTACTATGACACAGCCTGTTTCCTGAGATAAATGAAAGCCATGTATATCTTCACAGTAAAAAAGACTGATTGGGCAAGTCACAAAATGACTCCCTGCCTGTGGAGAACAATATTTCATTTGGGAGGTTGAGCTAGTTGTTGAAAAATGTAGCCATCAACATCTGGCGAGCCATAGAGGTCCTCTTTCAGAATCTGGTCTATATTTAATGCATAGCTATCAACAGTGGCTTTATCATGGGGTGTCTGTGCCCTACACCATTGTTTAGCCTGTACTGCACCACCTGACATCCGCTGGGAAGTAGCAACCAATAGTGAAAGTACCAAGGCAATGACATCTCCAGCCCATCCCGTTTGGATATGAGCCAGCACGCCAACAACTTAAATCAAGAAATAGTTTTCTAAGATCTACAGAGACACGCTGGAACACCTCAGCAAGCGAGAGTCCAAAAGTGGCAGGGTAAAACCCAGAACCTCAATCAATAGCTGATACAAAATGACAGACTCCCTCCTGGGCACACAAAAAACTGGGCAACTTGGAAAGCACTGAACAGACTGTGCTCTGGCACCACGAGATGCAGAGCCAACCTTAAGAAATGGGACCCCAAAGTGGAATCCACGACATGCAGGTGTGGAGAAGAGCAAACCACAGACCACCTACTGCAATGCAACCTGAGCCCTGTCACATGCACAATGAAGGACCTTCTCACAGTGACACCTGAGGCTCTCCAAGTGGCCAGCTTCTGATCAAAGGAATTTAGTTTAATGCCAAGTTTTTAACTTTGTTTGTGGTTTTTCTATACATTATAACTTTCTGACACAATAAATAAATAAATCTATAAGAGAGTGAAAAATAATATCTGAGTATGTTATTTGTATTTCAAGTGATGTTTGTATTGAACAACCGCTCAAAGCACCTCAAAGGACCTCCTTATAGCAACACCAGAGGCACTCCAAATGGCCATCTAATTGAATGCTAAGTTTGCAAACTTTGTGTGTGTTTGCAAACACGATCGATAAATAAATAAATAAATAAATAGATAGATAAATAACAGTGGCTTTTTAATACTAGGCAGTGACACCACATAGTTCATATTTTCTGGTCTCGAATATACATTTTCTCAATATTATATACTAATCATTGTTGGAAATAGCAATCTTCTCAAGCTACCACTTGTTGTTTGTTATGTATATTATTGCTTACTGTATTGTATGTGTGTATATGTTGTGAGTTGTGCTGCAGACCACGTGATCAGGTCTGGACATGTTTGGGACCTGAAACTCCTTTTTAAATCAGTGTGTTCGCTTTAGACTTCAGTGGAGAGAGAGCCATTAGAGTCTTAGAGAGAGTAGAAGCCGTCTGTTTGCATCAGAAGCAGTGAGTATTTATACAGTTTAGACTTCAGTACGATGTATGCTTAAAGACTCCATTAGACCATGGACTTTCTAAGAAATGCTCTGTATTACCTATACAGAGAAGCTACTTAAAATCCTATTGTAACTGGATTCATAATCAAAGTGGCTGTATGCTGTATACATGAATGTTTGTGAGTAAACCAACTCTGTTACTTTTAAAGAAGACTATTTTGTCTCTTGAGAGCATGATTTAAAGGCAAGGGAGAGTAGATGTTTTTGGACAACTAAAGCAGTGTTTTTCAACCTTTTTTGAGCCACAGCACATTTTTTTACATTTTCAAAATCCTGGGGCACACCACCAACCAAAATGACACAAAATGACACTCTAACACAGTAATACATATAGTTAATATGTTTTTAAATGTATTTATACACTCAGTGTGAAACCTGGGCCTGTTTCGATGAACACAACATATATATGACTTCCTCTCACATACTTATACATGGCTATCATTTCTTCTCTTAGCCTTCTCTTCAGGCTAAACATGCCCAGCTCTTCAAGCCGGTCCTCATAGGGCTTGTTCTCCAGACCCTTGTGAAATTTCACCCTGAGTGAAGCTTGCTTCCAGATAACTATGGATGTCATGAAGCTGTTATAAACAGTTCCTTTGGAGGGGGGGGGCAACTCTTGAAAAATCCAGTAAAATAGTAAAAAAATAAACATTTCCAAGCAGAGAGGCTCAATGTGTTTCTTGGAAACCTGTGAATGCTTCAGCCTCCTGATGCTCCCAGGTTCGCTCACTGCCCAATTCACCAACATGGAACTTCCGGTATTCGGCGGAGCCCTTCCTTTGCCTTGGGGAGGATCTTTGGAGAGGGAAAGAGGGAGAAAGAGTTGCTAGGAGGGGGTAAGAGTGCCAATTTCCCACGGCACACCTGCTGATCGCTCATGGCACACTGGTTGGGAAACACTGAACTAAAGGAATACTTTTGAATCTCTGCTGAATATATATTTTGTGCATTGGCATGTCTTTGTCCCTGACAGTTCAAAGACCTTGGTACAGTGCCATAGCCAGGATTTTGTTTCGGGGGGAGCTGAATTTGATTCGGGGGGCTGAGTCTGAGTGAGAGAGGGTCTACCCTAGCAAATCTTTTGTATCATTATCCCAGTACCCCCATGCATATGGGACATATTGAGCATGGTGATCAGATCATGATATAAATAAACATAACAGTTTAAATAATGTACTAGTAAGGCCTTCTTGTGGACCACTCTGAGAATTGGGGGGGGGGCTGAAGCCCCTCACCCCCCCCCCCTCGGCTACATGCCTGCCTAGGTACATTGGTAAAAACAAACCAATCAGAGCTAGGGTTATGTAAACACGTAAACAATATTACACTGGGCAATATAAACAGTATCAAAATATATATTTAGGACATAATACGTAATATTGTTTACGTAGGTACGTTGGTAAACATCACTTCTGAAAAGGTTGTGACTTCTAACAAGGTCACACCTTTCCAGAGAGCAGTGGTTTTCCAAAAAGGTTATGAATCCCATTTCCCAAATTATTATGAAGATTCACATTTTCCAAAACTTATATAGCCTCATTTAAGGCCCTAAATCCTCTCATTTCCAGTCCTTCTCATTTATTTGATAAATAAGAAACAACATGGCTGTAATTGATATGATTTGCTTTTTTCCCTGGTGCTTGCTGGAACATTCCTATATTTGCAGCCTACTTTGTACAATTTGTGTTTTCCCAGAGTACATCAGACACACTGGAAGTTGCATGTCCTTAGAGGACTCGCTATTTAGATAAAGAGCCAAAGTGCCATGATAAAGCTTTATGACACAAAATCTCTGCCATTTAAGATATAATCAAAACAGAATCCCAGAAAATGCCAGTATTATTCTTGTTACTGTCATCCTCAGACCAAGACTTGAAAAACCGACCTTCAGGGAGGAAAAAATATGCTACCCAAAAGTAAGCTAGAATATATGAAAGCTTATCATATACTCGGTTATGATGCTGAGATCTGATAGCAAGTTCATACAGGCATGCTTATAAATTAAAAATGACATTGCATATCATCTGCATGCTCATAAATTGAAAATGATATTACATTTAATCTACTCTCAACATCTACCCCACAGTTTGGTATTTAATGGGAAATTAAGAACCACTAGCTCCAAAAGTAAAGACCTGTTTCTGATTGATATGGAAACTGCTAAAGCTAGTTTGTTGATATGGATCAATGCAAGTACCTGAATTTTTTTAATTTTTTTAGGGTCATCGCTATGTAGACATTGGAACAATCATGATGAGTCCCAACACTTCAGAATTCACCTCTATACGTCAGTTCCATACCTTCTGAAGACAGCAAAAGACACTAAAATATACAAAAGTTGCCTTATTCTGTATGAAACCATTCACCCATCTGTTTCACTATGACGGACTGCAGCTCATATCTAATCAGGAGATCTTTCTCAACTCTGCAAGGGCAGATGCTGGGGGCCAAATTTGGGTTCTTACTCATACAGACCATTTTTATTTGATTTGTTGCTATCTCATCCTCATTCAAGGGAGATTAAGGAATCATGCATGGAACATGCATGTTTGCTTTTTATTTTAAAACTCTGCAAGGTAGATAAACCCGAAATGATAAGCTTTACCCTACCACTGATCATCGATTTGTCCTCCCATCACTCATTGCACCATTAGTCATTGGACCTCATCACATTGATGTTGAGGAGCATAGCGGTCCGTATGTCTAGCAAAGGCAATCGTCCTTTTCGATCACCTATCATCCCATTTCAAATTCTGTCTTCTCATCACATGTGTTCGCCTCTTCACTTTTCCACCTGTTGTTGCCCAGGTTCTGAATAATCCTACAGGAAACCTTCTCCATTTTACTTTTTAAAAACTTTCTTTAAAGATGATGGAGAATTTACTTACCATCATCACACCATCTCTAGCTCAACCATCCCCTTAGAAAAGACGCAAGGCATCATTCTTAAGACACCACTTATAGGGGTTGCTTTCCTTCCCAAGTCCCATTCTTAAGACATTTCTATGGGCTGTTTTCCTTCCTAAGCCTGGTTTTTAAGACATCCCCAAAGGACCGCCCATCAGAACATCCCTCAAAACACCACCATGCAATGATGAAATGGAACAGGCAAGCTAAACACTTCCCATCCCACATGTTTTCTAGCTGGAACTAAGTATCTGAGGTCCACTACAAGCTCAGAACACAATTGCTCGCCTCCCTCCTCAAAGGACACTTCAGCTGCATTTCAAGAATGGTGGGCTACACATGATGGTCAGAACTGCTTAAATGTGATGTAATGGGATCCATGCTTTTCTATGCTTGAAAAGCGACTGAAGTGTCCTAAAGGTTTTCCTTGGCATTAAGTCTGTCATGTCCAACTGGGGGGGGTGCTCATCTCCATTTCTAAGCCGAAGAGCTAGCGTTGTCCGTAGATCCCTCCAAGGTCATATGGCTGGCATGACTGTGTGGAATGCCTTTACCTCCCTGCCAAAGTGGTATATATTCATTTACTCACATTTCCAAACTGCTAGGTAAAGTTGGGGTTAACAGTACGAGCTCACCCCACTCCCCATATTTATTGATTGATTGATTGATTGATTGATTGTTCGGTCTTGTATTCCGCTCCTCCCTGCAGGCTCGGGGCAGATAACAACATATAAAATAGGCCAACATGTATCAACCATGCAGCCATACAATAAAACATAAAACATAAAATCATGCATCACATCCCGAGGTACAAGATAAAATACAGTAGCATTTTCTTGGACCAGAGGTACTGTTCCATAAGGGAATTACAATAGGCTGGTTTGCCTAGTTAAAGGCTAGTCTAAAAAGGGCGGTCTTGCAGGCCCTGCGAAACGGGATGAGCTCTGGGATTTGAACTGCTGACCTTTCAGTCAGCAAATTCAATAGTTCAGTTGTTTAACCCATTGCACCACAAGGGGACCCAAGTGTCCTACGACAAGGATAAGGAGAAATAGTTTTCTGCTGCCCTGGGGACTAGGACACAGAACAATGGCTTCAAACTACAAGAAAGTAGTCCATCTGAACATTAGGAAGAATTTCCTGACTGTGAGAGCTGTTCAGAAGTGGAACTCTCTGCCCCAGAGTGTGGTGGAGGCTCCTTCTTTGGAGGCTTTTAAACAGAGGCTGGATTGCCATCTATTGGGGGTGCTTTGAATGCGATTTTCCTGCTTCTTGGCTGAATAGGGTTGGACTGGATGGCCCACGAGGTCTCTTCCAGCTCTGTGATTCAGGGTCCCTTTTGAGCAAAGCAGTTGTTTGAGCCACTCTGCCCAAGAAAGGAAGGGATGATAAATCAAGGCAAAAGACTGTAGCTTAATTCACATGCATGTACGAAAAGATGTCATCCGACAACAGATTTTGCTACTGACACATACACCATAATCTCACTCTTTGTGAGCCTTGTGGATGAGAGAGCACATGAGCAGAGAAATATAACATATGTATCTTGCAAGTACAAGCAAAATATGTTTCTGTGCTACTAATATATCCTGTGAACACTTATCCCTGGACATTTCACTGAAACAGAAAAAGCACTCTTTGCTGTGCCAGATCTCACACTTGCCTTTCATTCCTTATTCATCTCCATGCACTGCAGCAATTCATCATGCCACTCACCCTAGCTGCCAGTAACCCCAGTGCTACAAAGGGACAGGAAAATGAGCTCAAGACTGATTGTCCTCACCACTTAAATAACATAATAGCTGAAAAGGAGGAGGAGGAGTGCTCCACAACTGCCTCCAAAGGGAGAACATCTGTCCTATGGTCAGCTCATAGCTGAAGAGGCTTGTATCCTCCAAAGGAAGGTAAAGTGTGTAATACAGGCAAATATATGCAATTAAGACTCAATTAATTCATTTTTTTTAAAAAATCACCCATACTGACAGCAATCATCTTAGTTCTTTTTTTAAAAAAAAATTCATCCATAGTTAGTGCTCTGAGTGCTGGCCTTTAAAGCATGCTGTATGGCATCACCCACACACAAGAGGAATGCAACAGCTCAATTCAAATTTGTATTAAATGTAGGATTCCATCCCTGTAATTTTTTTTGCCAGGGTAAATGCTTTTTCCCTCTGCAGAACCCTTTTCTGCTATTTCCCAGAAATCTGCCAAAAGACTAGTCTGTTGGAAAACTGGCTAAGATTTTCTGGCAGGAGGCAAAAGGGGAAAAGCAGAATAACATGGATGGAACCCATGATAATAAAAACAACAACAATCAACAACAACAACAGAATTCCATATAGGTAAAGGTCACTGAATGACTTTTATCTATTTTAAACACAGGATTGATCAGAAAATTCATTGCTAATTCTGGATAGTAATGGTGTAGCTCTAAGAATGCATATGAGCTTTGGTAAAAATTGATTTTAATTCATAATCCAAGAATGCCATTTAATTGTTTCTTCTATTTATTTATTTTTTATTTTTAAAAACCTGAATTTAAAATATTTTAAAGGAAAATCTTATAACTATTCATGGTTTTGCCACACCTTTTCTCTTTCCTTCCATCCTAGGATGCCATGTTTGCGTTTTCGCCACACATGGAGTACATTGAGATGTTTGGCCTATAACGTAAACCCGTAAATTGCCTTCAGAGCTGACACCATTCAAAAAGTGACATACATTCAGAATTCTATCACATTTACTTCATTGTCACCAGACACAGTGAAGACATCTGCCCTTGAGCTTTGCTACTCTGCTGCTGAATATGCATGCCCAGTGTGGAATACATCTCACCATGTTATAAGAGTGGATGTGGTTTTTAATGAGACAAGTCGCATTATCACAGGATGTCTATGCTCTACACCACTTGAGAAATTACACTGTTTAGCTGGTATTGCACCACCTGACATCCATAGGGAAGTAGCAACCAGCAATGAAAGGACCAAGGCAGTGACATCTCCGGCCCATCCTCTGTTTGGATATCAGCCAGCACGCCAATGACTTAAATCAAGAAACAGCTTCATAAGATCTACAGAGATACTTGAAGGAACACCTCAGCAAGCAAGAGTCCAAGTGGCCATCTTCTGGTCAAAGGAAATGTAGCATAATGGCAAGTTTTTAAATTTTGTTTGTGTTTTTTTTAATATATTCGCAATTTGCTTCTGGGACGATAAATAAATACCAAGAAAAGACTTGCAAAATGCTAGAAATGATGTAGAGTTGTTTCCCCCAGCTTATATGTTCTCTTATGATATCTTAACAGGCCACTTTGAGTCCTGTACTGGGAGAAAAGTGGGATATCAGTTAAGTAACTTAATGTCAAATGAATGCACATACTCTCTTTTCATTATATATTTATCTACAAAGGTAGGAAGACTAGCAAGGCCACCAATGCTGACAAACAATAGCAGCTACCCACTAGCAACTGCTATACACTGGTAGAACTTACTCTAGAGCAAAGGTGCTCATTAGGTAGATCGCGATCTACTGGTAGATCGCATAGGGCGTCCTGGTAAATCGCAGGCAGGGTGGGAGGAAGGCTCAGTCCCGCCCCGGCCAGGTGCTGCCGGCCAGGGCGCGTGGGAGGGGCATGGCCAGAGGTGGCTCCAACTGCAGCTGTTGCAGCATAGACTGGGACTCGGAGCTGCCTGTTGGTAAGCCGGTGAAGGGGCTTCCTCTTTTCTCCCTCCCTGTCCCTCCCTCTCACTCTTTCCTTCCTTCCTTCTTCCCTTTCTTCCTTCCCTCTTTTCTTCCTTCCCTACTTCCCATCCTTCCTTCCCTTCTTTCCCTCCTCATCTCCTTTCTTTCCTTCCTTCCTTCCTTTCCTTCCTTTCTCTCCTCCTTCTTGTCTTGCCTTCTTTACTTCCTGTTTCCTCCCTCCCTCATTCCTTCCTTCCCTTCCTCTCTGCCTTGAACATTTGCTGTTGGTTGTGGGGGTTCTGTGTGAGAAGTTTGCCCCAATTCTGTTGTTGATGGGGTTCAGAATGCTCTTTGATTGTAGGTGAACTATAAACACCAGCAACTACAACTCCCAAATTACAAAATCAATTTTTTTAATGATGGTCACTCCTTGTAGGTGTCTTGTGGCCAAATTTGGCAGCAATTCGTCCAGTAGTAAGAAATCCGTTTGTGTGTGTCAACTGTAAAATAGTATGTGTGGAAGGGCCCTGGGTTATCTGAGGTCCTTTCCACACAGTTGAATAAAATCCCATGTTATCTGCTTTGAATTATATGGCAGTGTGGACTCAGAAAACCCAGTTCAAAGCAGATATTGTGTTATATGTTTCACCTTTTTGTAGTGGGTAGGTAGATCATTTTGACTTGGCTGTTTTATAAGTAGCTCACATGCTGAAAAAGTGTGAGTACTCCTGCTCTAGAGCAATGTATTATGATCGCTGTTCTAAAACAGATGTAATGGGGTTTTATTTATTTATTTATTTATTTATTTATTTCTTCAGTTTTGTATTCCGCTCCTCCCTACAGGCTCGGGGCGGATAACAATAAAAATACACATGGGCAGCATGTCACAGACATGTAGCCCTACAATAAACATAAAAACAGGTTAAAACAATTCAACATATCACGAGGTGCAGGGAATACAGAGAGTATACAATATACTATCTGTTTGGGTTTAATTGAACGCTAGTCCAAAGAGGGCGGTCTTACAAGCCCTTCTAAAAGGGACTAGTTCCGAAATGGCTCGAACACTGTCTGGCAAAGAGTTCCACAGCACTGGAGCTGCCGCTGAGAAAGCTCTCCGTCGAGTCGCGGATAGGTGGCAGGAGCGGACAGATGGAATGGCCAGCAGATTCTGTTCGTCTGACCGCAGTGATCTCGGGGGTAAGGCGGTCCCTCAGGTACGCAGGCCCTAGGCCGTGAAGGGCCTTAAAGGTCAGTACCAACACCTTGAAGACAATTCGGTACTCAATAGGAAGCCAGTGCAGTTGCCGAAGAATGGGCGTAATATGCTCCCTTACTGACGAACCCGTCAGCAAGCGGCGGCGGCATTCTGCACTAGCTTGAGTTTCCGGAGTGTCGACAGGGAAGGCCAACGAGGGCGTTACAGTAGTCTAGTCTCGAGATGACCGTCGCTTGGATTACCGTCGCCAGGTCATTCCCGGACAGGTAGGGTGCCAGTCGCCTAGCCTGTCGTAGGTGATAGAAGGACCCCCTGCAGACCGCGGAGACCTGGGCCTCCATGGTCAGCAGGGAGTCCAACTGAACACCTAAGCTCTTAACCGAAGATGACGGGCTAAGCTGCTCGCCATCCAGGGTAGGCAACCGGCACCCACCCAGCCCGGGGCGACCGGGCCACAGGATCTCCGTCTTCGACGGGTTCACCTTCAGCCGGCTGGCACGCAGCCAACCAGTCACGGCCTCCAGGCATCGGTGGAAACAATCGGTACGGTGTCCGGCCTGCCGTCCATTCTCAGCAGAAGCTGGGTGTCATCCGCATACTGATAACACTCCAGACCAAAGTCGCGGGCCAGCTGGGCCAGGGGGCGCATATAGACGTTGAATAATAAGGGGGAGAGGATGGCCCCCTGGGGGACCCCACAATTAAGTGGGGACCTCCCGGAGACCCCCGCCCCCCTCCACACTTTGTCCCCGGCCCCGGAGGAAGGAGGCCACCCATTGAAGAGCGGTCCCCCCAACTCCGGCGCTGGCTAAACGGTGGGTCAACAGTACGTGGTCTACCGTATCAAACGCTGCTGTCAGATCTAACAGGACGAGCAGGGCTGATCCACCCCGGTCCAGCTGGCGGCGAAGTTGGTCTGTAATGGCGACAAGCACGGTCTCTGTCCCATGCCCAATACGGAAGCCAGACTGGTAGGGATCAAGTCCAGCTGTGTCATCTAAGAACTGCTGCAGCTGATCCGCTGCTGCCCTCTCAATTACTTTGCCCAAAAAGGGCAAGTTGGACACAGGCCTGTAATTGGAGGGAGCCGAAGGATCTAAATTCGGCTTCTTCAGCAGCGGTCTTACCATGGCCTCTTTCAATCCCCCCGGGAAGACTCCTTGCTCAAGGGAGCTATTTATGATCGTGCCCAGGGGGTCACGTAACCCCTCCCGGCAAGATCTAATAAGCCAGGAGGGGCACGGATCGAGGGAGCAAGTAGTTGGCCTAGCTGCAGTCAGTAACTTATCAACAGCTGCTTTAAGGTGGTCTTATGTGGACAGAGGGATTTTTCAGGTTGAGAGTGTGTTGGATACAATGTTTTCATCATTATATTGGTCAGTGAATGAGGAAGTGAAAGGTAGAGTGAAGGGGAGGGGTAGAATGATTGTGGCGTTAGCCACACTCGATATTTACCCAAATAGTCCTCCAATTGCTATTAGGCTTTCCAAAGGAAACTGAAACCCAAGATTAGCTCTCAACAAAGGATTCTCCAGGCAGTAAGAAGTCAGACCTTCAAACTGCTAGGCTATTAAATGCTAATCCAGGTGGCCAATTGAAATATTTACACCTACCTCCAACAGACATGAGTTCTTTCTCCCACCCTGGACATTCCACAGACATATAAACCCCATTTTCCTAGTTTCCAACAGACCTTACAGCCTCTGAGGATGCCTGGCATAGATCCGGGTGAAATGTCAGGAGAGAATGCTTCTGGAACATGGCCATACAGCCCGAAAAACTTTCACCAACCCAGAAACCTGTTATCATTTTCCTTCAAGGAAATATGGTCTTCAGTTTCAAAATAATTGCCCAGTGCTCTAGTAAAGGATATCACTGTTTTTTGTAGTGTGGACAACTCACCTAATGGTTGCTGACCTCTGTAATGGGAATTACTACAGATAATTCTTATTAATGACTCTGCTGAACCATTGGTCCCATCTCCTTTCATCTACTTTCTTCTGCATGTCTTTATAGAACAGCTTTGTGGATTCTTTTGGCATCCATTTCTGGCTGTCTTCAGACTGAATTAGGTTTCTGAGTTCATTCTCATGCTGGCAAATGATTGATTATTAATATGCCTTATGAGCATCTTGCCTGGCTTAGTCTCAAAAGTGGCACATTAAATGAAAACTAAATAAGTTGCCATGGGTTTTCTCCCCAGATTTTATCTAGGGGCTTGTATTTTGTGCAGCGAACCCTGTGCTCAATAGGCGATGCATGCACACTGTATTTCCTTCCACAGGTAACACCGTTACGCCTGCATTCAACTTGTCAAACTTCCTCAGATTAAAAAGAGATTGGCTTGTCATAGAGTCTCCGGCTTCTTTTTTCATCAAGTCCCCCTGCAGAGACCAAAGGATGAAAGGCACTTTTGTGAATTTTGTTGGAAAGGAATCACACATCTTGGGAAATTCTTTAGGAAGAAAGGTATCGATACACAAAGCGAGTGAAGATTGAAAGCTTTGACCAGAGGGCCATAACACATGTAAAATTGTTTTGCATGTATATTTAAAACGACGTTGTGTGGCTGTACATTTTATATACTGCATGAATATAAACTTTTTGTGCAGCTCTGTGTGTAGACGGACGCATGTTTCCAATGGGTTTTATTCTGCCTGCCTTTGAATATCTGTTATTTAATGCAACATGCAAGTAATCAAACACATTCATTGTCGGATGGTGGGCTGGGGAGGAAAATGGTTTGAACAACATCGCCATCATTGGCAATCCAGACTGTGACATTTCCAATCAACAGCTCATTTGAGCATGAAACAAATGACTCCTTTGTCCCTCAATATGTTTATCATTCTGATGGAGTGGATTCAAATATCTGCATTCATTGGAATGCCTGCAAATGATAGATTATTAATGTGGTTTGTGAAAATCTTCTCAGCCATGGTTTCAAAGCGAAATAAATAAAAGAGAAATAAATAAGGGCCATGCTCTCCATCAGTTTTTATCGGGGGCTGATTCTATTTTGAGTGAACCCAAAGTTTGCTGGGTGATGCATGATTGCAGCATTTCCCTCCATAGGTATTGCAGTTTCGTTTTGGCATTCGGCTTGTCAAATTTCCTCAGATTAAAAAGAGTTTTGCTTGTCATTGATGCTCAAGACGCCCCTCCCTCCTCCAGTTTTCCTGCAGACGGGAAATGTGAAAGTGACTTCTCTGTGAATATGCAATTTCGTTGGAATGAAATCATCACTATAGCCGAAGATTTCTTTTTTTCAGTAATAAAGTCACTGATATAAAAAGCCACAAAGGCTTTTAAGAAGTCTTGGCCTGGGGGATGCTTCATACTTTATGTGCTGTGCATGCTCATGTAGAATGTTTTGCATATAAATTTAAAAATATAGGCCAGGACTCAAAAAGCTAAGCATTTTCAAGGGTCCGGATATGCCCAAAGGAGCTGGTTAAGATTGCTCCAAATTTTTATTCTTCCCCAACTGATGAGAAGTTCCAGAGACAACTTCTCTGGAATGACTAATCTGGAAATCTATGCCACTTTTGTAATCTGCAATCTATTAACAGATTCATAGAATCATAGAATCATAGAGTTGGAAGCGACTTCGTGGGCCATCCGGTTCAACCCTTTCTGCCAAGAAGCAGGAAAATTGCATTGAAAGCAGCCCTGAAAGATGGCCATCCAGCCTCTGTTTCAAAGCCTCCAAAGAAGGAGTCTCCACCACACTCCAGGGAAGAGAGAGAGAGTTCCACCATATTGTTGAAGGCATCACTGGGTTGTTGTAGGTTTTTTGGGCTGTGTGGCCATGTTCTAGAAGCATTCTCTCCTGACGTTTCACCTGCATCTATGGCAGGCATCCTCAGAGGTTGTGAGGTCTGTTGGAAACTAGGAAAATTGGGTTTATATATCTGTGGAAAGTCCAGGCTGGGAGAAAGAACTCTTGTCTGTTGGAGGTAGGTGTGAATGCTTCAATTGGCCACATTGATTAGCATTTGATGGCCTGACAGTTTTTATGTGTGGCTTTTTACTGCCTGGGGGAATCCTTTGTTGATTAGCTGTCCCTGATAGTTTATTGTCTGGAGTTCCCTTGTTTGAGTTTTGTTCTTTATTTACTGTTATAATTTTAGTTTTTTTAAAATACTGGTAGCCCAATTTTGTTCATTTTCATGGTTTCTTCCTTTCTATTGAAATTGTCCACATGCTTCTTGTGGATTTCAATGGCTTCTCTGTGCAGACTGACATGGTAGTTGTTAGAGTGGTCCAGCATTTTTGTGTTCTCAAATAATAACATGAAAGGCACGACAGACTACTTCAACGAGAGAAGTCAGCCATAGCAGAGCACTTGATAAACCAACCTGAACATAGTATATTATTTGAAAACACAGAAATGCTGGAGTCTGGCCTTTCAGAAAGACATGTGTCTAATGGGCTATCTAATTAATTCACTTCAAACTAAGGTTTTCCTGGTTTGTAGAGTTCTTGCTTCTACAAGTGAGAACTCTCACTTCTAAGGGGCTGTCTAGATGTGCCCTAAGAGTCGAATGGCTTCTGCCTCCACTGAATCTCAGAAGTCCGGCTACTCGTGAGTCTCTTGTACTACACATGGACTTTCCATGAAGTCACCTCCAATAGAATTGAAGTCATCAGCAAGGGGCTCTCCTACATCCTCTATTATAATTTCTCTTGTACTACACATGGGCTTTCTTGTACTACCCATGAACTTTCCATCAAATCAGCTCCAATGGGATTGAAGGCATCCACAAGAGGCTCTCCTACATCCTCTGTTATAATTTCTCTTGTACTACACATGGACTTTCCATCAAGTCACCTCCAATGAAATTAA
The DNA here is from genome assembly GCA_030556195.1 of Anolis apletophallus. Classification (NCBI taxonomy): domain Eukaryota; kingdom Metazoa; phylum Chordata; class Lepidosauria; order Squamata; family Anolidae; genus Anolis; species Anolis apletophallus. The sequence continues at coordinate 25,435,450 of JARBWK010000016.1, read as the reverse complement.
TGTCATCCACAAGAGGCTCTCCTACATCCTCTGTTATGGAGTCTCAGGTCCTGAACATGTCCACACCTGATCACATGGTCTGCAGCCCCTCCCACAACAAAAAGGTTAGGTAAAATTGCAAACCAATAAACACATAGAATACAGTGAGCAATTCTATACATAACAAACAACTAGTGGAGGCTTGAGGAGGTTGCTATTTCCAACAAAGGAGGAGGAGTGAAGTAGGCAAGAGTACTTGGGTGGTATATTGGCAGGAACTGTCATTTCTGCTTTTTATTCTTGGGCCATTATTCCTAACCTATGCCACCCACCCCCCAAATCTAACTTGTACTACAATGCATCTGAGGAGGGCTACCATGTAACAACAAGCAGAGTGTGAATTGTGAAGCCAGAGAGGATTGTCTTTTTTGTTGTAACATCATACTCATATGCATTTGGGGTTAAAACAGCCCCAGATAGGAAGAGCATTGCTGTTTTCCTACAGTAATACAGTTGTTCCAGAATGTGCACAACCATTTATTTATATTTTTTAGAATCCTACAAAATCCCACTGACCATTGCTTGGAGATTTTGGGAGATCTGTCTGAAAAAGTGCTTCCCAGAAAACTGATTTGTTTTTGAAAAAGTTTAAGAAACTGCAGCCGTTACTGTGGATTTCTCCCATCTACAAATAGAAGCATTTTTGTGCTCATCCCAAAATAGTAAGTGCCACCCAAGCTTGGGCAATATGAGAAGAAAGTACTTTGAGAATGAAGAATTGAAGAAAAGGCATGATTAAGTTATCAAGAAACAAAAATGTAGGCCCATGTACACTTAAACATAATGTGGCATAGCAATTGTATTAGCCTGCAGCATCCAAATAACGCAACAAGCGAATACGTTTTAATCTGGAATAAACCTGCTTATTTATTTATTTATTATTTCAATGTTATATTCCGCTCCTTCCTGCAGGCTCGGGGCGGATGACAATAAAATAGATGGGCGGCATGTCACAGACAAGTAGACATGTGGCCCTACAATAAAAACATAAAACATATTAAAAACACATTACGTCATATCACAGGTGTCGGATGACATACAGGCACGTTTCATAAACCGATATGCCTAATTAAAGGCTAGTTCAAAGAGGGTGGTCTTGCAAGCCCTTCGGAACGGGGCCAGCTCCGGAATGGCCCGGGTACTATCCGGGAGGGAGTTCCATAGCACCGGAGCTGCCACAGAAAAAGCTCTTTGTCTGGCTGTAGACAGATGGGAGGAGCGGATTGATGGTACCAATAGCAGATTCTGTTCATCTGAATGCAGTGATCTCGGGGGAGAATACGGGGTAAGGCGGTCCCTCAGGTACGCAGGCCCTAGGCCGTGTAATTAATCTATCCAGGTTTGTTCCAGGTTAAAAGATACTGGCACAGGTATGTGTTTGCAGGTATGGGGACTTATTGCCCATCCCAGTTTCACTCACAAAATAGAGAGTTGCACTCTAGGTTTAGAACACCTTTTCACCCAACACCACACAGAGTCCAATAGTTACTAACCACAGAAGATTATTTACAAAGTCTGTACAAATGAAGGAAAAGAGAATTTCCCAAAAAGCAGTAGAAAAGATGTTGGTCATAGCTTTGAGACCTGGGTCTCAAAGACTTCTCATGGAATCTTTCTGCATGCCTAATTAATCTATCCTTGACTCTCTCCGAGGGGAGGCCTAATCTGATATCATGGGAAAACTCCCCATCTGTACCTGCAGAAGACCCTAGGGGTCTATCCTGAAGAGAAACGGAAGGACATTGCTAAGGAATGGACATTGAAATACCAAACATCCTGTTTCATTTGCAACTGCCGGCACTTCCTTCTGATCTGAGGCCTGCAAACCATCCTGACCACACACAGACTTGTCAATGGAAAACCCATCATCCCCCTCTTCCTCCGAGGAATCCCCAGCATCTTGCTGCTGAACCCCTACAGAAAGGTCTCCTTATTAAGGCTTACTTTAACTCCATAGCACTGATAAATGACATGAAGAAGAAGAAGAAGTTTATTTTTCTACTCCATCTCCCCAAAGGGACTTGGGGCGGCTTATATGGGGCCAAGCCCAAAGCAAAATACAATTAAAAACAAACAACAACAATTTAAAACAGCACAAACAGTGTAACAAGGATAATAACAACATCAAACGCAACAGCAGACTAATTTTGGAAAGGAGAAGAGGACCACTATGCGAACTGCTTAAAGAATGAGATGGTTCAGTAAGGTGGATAGAAACGTATAATAGCATAGGAAATAGCATGGAAACAGAGCAATTTAACAGGATCAATTCAACTCAACTTAAATATATACATATATAGTAATGTAATATAGGAATTCGGAATCAGATCATGATTCAGGTCATGATATAAGTCATTTGTCATAAGAATCATCTCAATACATTATTTAGCAGAGACTCCAAACTAAAATAAAACTTCACCAAGTTCCCTCCAGTCCTGCCCACTTATAATTGCCTGTTTTCTTTAATACTTCCTTTATTTTGAGAAGAATAAACCTACCATGCTATTAAAACTGGTATCCAACTAGCTCCGCTCCTCCTGCTGAGCAGTAAACAGCACTCCTTAGTAAATCTGGAGCTTCCTTTTTTTTCTTGCTCCTTAATTCTTGTTTGTTCTCCTGTTCTAAAGCACCCTTTGGAAAAGCCATTTTTTGACCTGTATCTCTCAAAATCACCAAAGCAACATGGAAAATGAGAGTTTGAAAAGGTAACATTTCAGTTCCACAACTTCTGGGTCCCAGCTCAGCCTAATTTCACACTGGTGGCCATTGTATTTTGACTACAGAAGCGTGCACACAAAAACATAAAAGCTACCTTGTCGGACACAACGTTCTGCCGTCAGGATGTGACCTTTGATGTAAGAAGGTAAAGGTTTTCCCCTGACATTAAGTCCAGTCGTGTCCAACTCTGGAGGTTGGTGCCCATCTCTATTTCTAAGCCGAAGAGCCAGCTTTGTCCATAGACACCTCCAAGGTCATATGGCCAGCAAGACTGCATGGAGTGTTGTTACCTTCCCACCGAAGCAGTACCTATTGATCTACTCACATTTGCATGTTTTCAAACTGCTGGGTTAGCAAAAGCTGGGGCTAACAGCAGGAGCTCACGCCACTCCCCGGATTTTAACCTGTGACCTTTCGGTCAACAAGTTCAGCAGCTCAGTGGTTTAACCCACTGCACCACCGGGGGCAAAAGGGGACTTGATAAGTACAGAATAATGTCCTTGTTTTCACCCTGAAATGCTGAAGGGATGATCTGCAAAGGGATGATCTGCAAAGCCACTCAGTGCTTGTTGCTTCCACCACAGGAAGCAACTAACACAGGAATCTTTATTCTCAGTGTCAAACTATGTAAAGTGGGTCCTAGAGGGAGTTTTTTTTAAGTAAAACTTGAGACATCTACAAGTAAACACTTCATCTAAGTGCAGCAATTTTATCAGTCGCAATGTCGGAGATAGAAGATAGGATAATTTGACATCCTGCCTAACTTTTTATCTGTTCTCAGACCCTAATGGATTGTTTCCTGCCAAGACGACTGCCAAGAGCACAGGAATATTTTAGTTATCTGAATGAACCTTGTGGCAATTGATCAGAGGCTTCCCCATTGATTTGTGACTACAGAGGACCGTCTTCCTCCATTTCATTCTATATGGCAATAAAGCAGAAATAGACAGAGACTATCAAAACACGGAGCCGTTGCCTAACTGTACAGTGATTTCTATCACACCAGATTAATAGTAATGCGATTCATGCATGATGAAGGAAAGGCCTCCTGAAAATCACTACCACTGCACACAAAAAGGAATGAGAAATAGATATCCAGGATGGGAAACAGGCACCCACGGACACACGACAGGCATACTCAGCAGTTGAGTAAGACAAGGCCAAGGCTGATATTCCTATTAATTTTGAGTTTGCACTCCATGCACTATAAGCAAGTTTCCACAGGATGTTATTGCGTGCAGCTACTTTGTGCTTGGTGTCCGCAAAGTGTTTCCTAAATGTACCCTATGCGCTGCCAGTAAGTTTCAGCAGGATGTTATTGCATGCAGCTACATGGTGCTTCCGGAGCCCCTGGTGGTACAGTGGGTTAAACCACTGAGCTGTTGAACTTGCTGACCAAAAGGTCATAGGGAGTGGCGTGAGCTCCCACTCAACCCCAGATTCCAACAACCTGCGGCAGGCGAAACGTCTGGCTCCTTACCTCTCCCGCTGCGACCTGGCCACGGTGATACAAGCCACGGTCATCTCGAGGCTCGATTACTGTAATGCGCTGTACATTGGCCTACCCTTGTCGACAATCCGGAAACTTAAGCTGGTGCAGAACGCAGCAGTGCGCCTGCTCTCAGGAGCCCCAAGATCTGTGCATGTGACCCCACTCCTGTGCGCACTGCACTGGCTTCCTATTGAATTCCGGGTCTCCTTCAAGGTGTTAGTTCTAACTTTCAAGGCCTTATATGGTTTGGGGCCAGTGTACCTGAAGGAGCGGCTTACCCCATATAAGCCCAGAAGATCACTGCATTCAGAGGGGCTTAATCTACTGGAGGTGCCTAGTATTAAGATCTGTAGACTGTCGAGCACGCAGCAGAGGGCATTCACAGTGGCCACTCCTAGCCTCTGGAACTCTCTGCCGGAGGAGACACGAGCATTACGGGGTTTGATGGCATTCCGCAAGTCTGTAAAGACTTGGTTGTTTAGGTTGGCATTCGGTTCCGACTAATGCCTCCTATAGCTTGCCAACATGCCATCCGCTATGTCTTGCCATCATGTTTGCTACCTGCATATTGTCGCCGCCGGGGGTTTTATTGTTGGGAGTGGGGTTAATTGGGTATATGCTGTTTTAATTGTTATTGGTTTTTACCGGTTTTTATGCTGTAAACTGCTCTGGGCTCCAGAGAGAGCGGTCTACCAAATCGAATAAATAAATAAATAAATAAACCTAGCAGTTCAAAAACATGCAAGCAGTACATGTGAAAAAGATGTTGGAGTCCTTGTGCACAACAAGTTAATCATGAGCCAACAATGTGATGTGGTGGCAAAAAAGCCAATGGGATTTTGGCCTGCATCAATGGGATTCTGACTTGGTTAGACCACACCTGGAATCATAGTGTGTCCAATTCTGGGCACCTCAATTGAAGGGAGATGTTGACAAGCTGGAATATGTCCATAGGAGAGTGACTCAAATGATCAAGGGCCAGGAGAACAAGCCCTATGAGGAGCAGATTAAAGAACTGGGCATGTTTAGCCTGAAGAAGAGAAGGCTGAGAGGAGACATAATAGCCATGTATAAATATGTGAGGAGAAGTCATTGGGATGAGGGACCAAGCTTGTTTTCTGATGCCTTGGAGACTAGGATGCAATTGAACAATGGCTTCAAACTAGGGTTGGACTGGATGACCCATGAGGTCTCTTCCAACTCTACGATTCTATGACATGTGAGTAGATCAATAGGTACCACTCCGATGGGAAGGTAACGGTGCTCCATGCAGTCATGCCGGCCACATGACCTTGGAGGTGTCTACGGACAACACAGGCTCTTCAGATTAGAAATGGAGATGAACACCTGCCCGCAGAGTTGGACATGATTGAACTTAATGTCAGGGGAAAACCTTTACCTTACCTACTTTGTGCTTGGTGTTTATACAGTGTTTCCTAAATGTTATCCATAACAAATTTCCATTAATAAGTTATCCCTAATAAGATATTCGAATATCCATAGATTCCATAAATAAATTATCCACAATAAGTTATCCAATACCCATAATAAGTTTCAATTACATTCATAATTGGAAATATATCTATTAGCACAGCTTGATTTTTCTCGTACCAGCACAGTTGATCTTCAGCCATACAATGTAGCTTGACTAGAGAACCTATGGCCCTCCAGAAGTTACTGATCTGCAGTTCTTATCTGCTTTTTTTCAGTATAGAACCTCCCTAAGAGCTTCCAAATCTCAAAAGAGCAAAACAGTAACCTTGTGAATTCCCTCAACCACTAAGCTACCTTAGCTTACTAAAAACAGGATAATTTAAATTACCTCTTGTCTGAATCCAGAGATTATTCATTACCTACAAATTTCTATTATGAAAGAAACGGGGAGGAAAGGGGCGAAAAAGATGTGCTTCGTCCTGCTTGGGGAAATAATAGACATATTTGCATAAATATCTTATTGGATACAAATTGCTAGGCTTCAAATAGGTCGACTATTGCCTTGATAAATCCTCTGTGGAGAAGATACTGAAAGCTATTTCATTTTTATTTTAATTACAATGAATTTCCCGTTGAATGAAGGGAGGAGGGAAGTCCCACATGGATGGTGTCATGCAAACTAAAGGGATTTTTTTTGTATTCTCCATTTTCCTATTAGGCCATTTATGGCCTATGCAATTTTGTAGAGTCCAGATTCATTTATTAGCGTATTATCTGTACAAGATATTCAGTTAGGCAGCTGTGCACTTCTTGCAGATGGAGTGACATAATTTCTCTTGTTGTGGATGCTACGCTGCTTCCAGGTACTCCCCATCCCTTCCTACAGATAAAAGCAAAGAGGGGGGAAATAGAATGATCATGAAATTGCATTTCCATCTTTGACTATATTAATGTCATGAGCTCAGACTTGTAAGATCTTAGGAGGGATTTTTGGCTCGGAATACGTTATAAATAAGAGCATAAAAGGTTACCTCCCAAATAAATAAATAATAGTGCCAGCATTTGAGAAATCTCTCACACACAAATAAGCCAACTGAACCTAGAACTGCCAAGTACTTTTCATTAGTGCTTACAGGGAAAGGTTACACATGCTCTAATGACTCCCCGTAATGTAGGATGGTGGAACATTTTTCTGACAAGAGATTATAATTTCGAGTAAGCCAAGCCCAAATAATTCAGTGCTATATCTGATTAACCTCCAGGGTGCTGGAGACAATCCGACTTCTACAGGTGCATAAAGGCACATTTCATGCATCTCGATTGGATGGAGAAGACAAGCTATTTCATTTTTATTCTAATTATTATAATGAATTTCTTATTAAGGAAGGATAGAGGGAAGAAAATAAATCCTTTCCTCTAGCCATTTCCCTCTCTAAACCATCATAAATCTGTGCATGTTCTTGGTAAAGGATATGATACCTTTCTGTTAGAGGAAATTTCTGAGAGTTCCTTCGACCGCAAGGTGATCCAACCAGTCCATACTCCAGGAAATAAAGACCTTTCTCTCCCAATCTCCTTACTCTCAATCGCTGAAGTCCAAAACCTACTAAAGATCTGCAAGATCAAGAAAAAGTCAAGATTACTGTGAAGTAGAAACGACTGATTTATGGCAACCAGACCGATTGATAACTGGGAAATAGAGGGAGAAAATGTGGAGACAGTTACAGACTTTACATTTTTAGGAGCAAAAATTACTGCAGGCACAGACTGCAGCCAGGAAATCAGAAGACATTTACTTCTTGGAGGAGAGCAATGATCAATCTCGTTAAGATAGTGATGAGTAGAGACATCACACTGGAAACAAAGATCCACAAAATTAAGGCAATGGTATTCCTTGTAGTAACCTATAGATGTGAGAGCTAGACCAGGGCTGTCCAACTAGCGGCCCCCAGCCCCTTCCCTACAGCCCCCTACCCTTTTAAAAAAGAAATTGGCTGTTTAAAATTTAAAAAATCTTGTTTTATTTTTTATTTTTTATTATTTATTATTATTATTTTATATTTTTTGCGGTGGGAAGGGGCGGGGAGGAGGTGGAGCCAGGGGCGGAGGCAGACCCTAAGGCCCCCCAGGTGATCAGTGACCGGAATTCAGGCCCCCGATCCGGTAGAAGTTGGACAGCCCTGAGCTAGACCAGGGCTGTCCAACTGGTGGCCCGGGGGGCCACATATGGCCCCCAGCCCCTTCCCTGCGGCCCCCTACCCTCCTGCAAGATATCTCTGCTTGTCAAGATTAAAAAAATATTTTTTAGAATATTTTTTTACTTTTTTTCGCGGCGGGGGGGGGGTGAGGGGCGGGGCAGGGCAGGGCAGGGAGGAGGAGCAGGCTCCCTTCCCTCTCCTCCGCCTCCTACTTCCCTCCCTCCCCTCCTCCTCCGCCGCTTCCCACGTAGGCCCAGACACAGCCGGCCATCCCCGGCCGCTGCGGCCTTACCCTTCGCGGTGCTCCTGCCGCTCAGCAAGGCCAGGCTTGGTGGCGGCGGCTGCTGAGGCGGCAGTTCAGGCTGCTGAGGCGGCAGCGGAGGAGGTTGGTCCCGCTGCGCCTCCCAGAAGGGTAAAAAAGCAGCGGGGATGAGCTGGGTCGCCAGGCAAGTTGAAGCCTGGAAAAATGTAAACACTGGGATTTAAAGGGAAGTAGCAAGGGAGGGATACCCTTGCAACTTCCCCTTTAAATCCCAGTGTTTACATTTTTCCAGGCTTCAACTTGCCTGGCGGTTAACGGCCTCTCCCACCCGGCCCACAAAGGCGCACAGCGGGGGCCTCCCGGCCAGCCTCCAAAGGCCTCTCCTCGCCCCTCTGCCACACCCGGAAATGTACGAGGAGGAAGAGACAGAGAGAAAGAGAGAGAGAAAGAGAGAGGCAGAGAGAGAGAGAGAGAGAGAGGCAGAGAGAGAGAGAGAATGTATTTAATATTGCATTAAAATAAGGAGAGGGGAGGATAGGACTGAATGTATTTAATATTGCATTAATATAAGGAGAGGGGAGGATGGGACTGAATGTATTTAATATAAATATTAAATAAAATAAGGGGGGAGGGGAGGATGGCAGACATGTGGGGCATAAATATGCAATGAAATAAAATAAATAATAATTAATGGTGTGTTTGGGCCTCATTCTGTGTTCCATGCTTGCATCCTGCCCCTTTGTGAATATAAATAATAATTAATGGTGTGTTTTGGCCTCATTCTGTGTTTCATGCATGCATCCTGCCCCTTTGTGAATATAAACAATAATTAATGGTGTATTTGGGCCTCATTCTGTGTTCCATGGTTGCATCCATAATCATTCTGTTCCATTGCTTTATTTAGTTATTTTATAATTAATAATGCAACTAGGAATTGTAAGTAAATTGGAGCCGGGGAGGGGGCGGAGCCGGAGAGGGGGCGGAGCTGGGGCGGGGGCAGAGACAGGGGTGGGGGCAGACCCTTAGGCCCCCCAGGTCATCAGTGACCGGAAATCAGGCCCCTGGTCTGGTAGAAGTTGGACAGCCCTGAGCTAGACCATAAGGAAGGCTGAGCGAAGGAAGATAGACTCTTTGAACTGTGGTGCTGGGGGAAAATTCTGAGAGTGCCTTGGACTGCGAGAAGATCAAGCCTGTTCCATCCTCCAGGAAAAAATGCCCGACTGCTCATTGGAGGGAAGGATATTAGAGGCAAAGATGAAGTACTTTGGCCACATAATGAGAAGACAGCAAAGCTTGGAGAAGAATACAATGATGGGAAAAATGGAAGGAAAAGGGAAGAGGGGCTGACCAAGGGCAGAATAGATGGATGGATGGTATCTTCAAAGGGACTGGCTTGACCTTGAAGGAGCTGGGGGTGGTGATGGCCAACAGAGAACCCTGTCATGGGCTGGTCCATGAGGTCACGAAGAGTCAGAAGCAACTGAATGAATAAACAACAAACCTTTCCGTGAGCAGCTAGGTTGATTCTAGTTTCAGTGGTTTAATCCCAAATACAGTTACATACTTAGTAGTGGACCTTTGAGTCTATATATAAAGAAAGGCAACTGCATAACAAGTCTTCATGTTTCTTCCGCAGAATAGGAAATGGTCATTATGGCCTTCTGATCGTCTATTTTTTTTTCTTTCTTTAGATTTTTTTTGTTTAATTAAAACATTTCTTAACTTTTTCTCACACATTTTAGTCTCAGTTTAGGAAAGTAATTCTGTTCAGATCCTACCCCCAATAGCTATTTATTTTTCCTTCAAATTTATTGTTGGCCTTCACTTGAATGGTACAAACCAAGTTACTGGGTTCTACAGGCCAATGGATACTCCACCACAGATATCAGAAGAGTTGCAAGACCAAGAACAAGCTATGACAGTAAAGACAAAGATCCATCCAAAGGAAAAGTGTTCATACCATACATCAAAGGAACCACTGACCTCATAGGGAAGTTAAGGAAGAAACACAACCTACAAACTATTAATAGACTCACTAAGAAAATCCAACTAATGCTACATTCAGCAAAGGACAAGAGGGATCCTCTCAAATCTGCAGGAGTTTACCATATACCAGGCAGCTGTGGGTAAGTCTGCATAGGGACCACCAAATGCAGCATTGCCCAGACACAAATCAAGCAACATGAAAGGCATTGCATACTAATCCAACCGGAGAGGTTAGTCATAGCACCTGTTGAACCAACCTGAACACAGCATGTTGTCTGCGAACACAGAAATGCTGGATCACTCTAACAACTACCATGTCAGACTACACCAGTGTTTCCCAACCAGTGCGCTGGGGCACACTAGTGTGCCGTGAGCAATCATCAGGTGTGCCGTGGGAAATTGGAACATCCAGGAAAGGGAGGGAGAGTCTAGTGTGTTGAAGTATAAAAACCCTAAGAAACCTACCTCGATAAAGGCACAATATTACAAACACACACACCCTCCCCACCCGTTGTCTACTTGGTCTCTCCCTCTCCATGCATTGGGAAGGCCCACCTCCCTTTCCCCAAGTAGAGACCTCCTATTGCCTCCTGGGGGTTCTGTGTGGGAAGTTTGGCCCAGTTCTATCATTGGTGGGGTTCAGAATACTCTTTGATTGTAGGGGAACTATAAATCCCAGTAACTACAACTCCCAAATGTCAAGATCTATTTCCCCTGAACTCCATCTGCATTCATATTTGGGCATATTGAGTATTCATGCCAAGTTTGGTCCTGATCCAACATTATTTGAGTCCACAGTGCTCTCTGGATATAGGTGAACTACAACTCCAAAACTCAAGGTCAATGCCCACCAAACTCTTATAGCATTTTCTCTTGGTTATGGGAGTTATGTGTGGGAAGTTTGTGTCTTTCTGCCATTACTGCCAGGATATCTATGTTGAGTTCATTGAAATAGGCCCAGGTTTCACACTGAATATATAAATACATTTAAAAGACATATTAACTTTATGTATTACTGTGTTAGAGTGTCATTTTGTGTCATTTTGGTTGGTGGTGTGCCCCAGGATTTTGCAAATGTAAAAAGTGTGCCGCGGCTCAAAAAAGGTTGGGAAACACTGGACTACACAGACAACCATGTGGATAACTTCAACAGGAAACTATCACAATGAACAAAATCTGACAACCACTATTTTTAAAAAGAACCTCTAAAATCAGGACAGCAAATAAAGAACAACACAAAGAAAACAGGGGGGTTGCAGACAGAAAACAATCAGAGCCAGCTAACACCTCCCAACAAAGGATTTCCCCAGGCAGGAAACAGCCAGACCTTGAAGCTGCAAGACAATTCAATGCTAATCAAGGTGGCCAACTGCAACATTCATCCTTGTCTCGAACTGACAAGATATCTTTCTCCCACCCTGGACATTCCGAGGATATGTAAACCTCACTTGCCCAGTTCCCAACAGACCTCACAATCTCTGAGGATGCCTGCCATAGATGTAGGTGAAACATCAGAAGAGAATGCTTCTGGAACATGATCATACAAATTGGAAAACTCATAGTTTCACATTAACACCCTTTTCCTCCACCTTCCTTATCATTATAGACTTTGGGAACTTATGGCTGTCTGTCCCCATGTTGTTGGACTGCAACATTCACTTTCTCTAAATTACAAAGTCAACAGCGATCAATGATTTATTTCTAGCAATATTTGTGGCACCATAAATCATCACCCCCAGGTTAAATTTTTTGAGGTTTGACGAGAACATATTTGTCTTAAAAACTTGTTGCATAAAGTCTATACTACTTTCATTGCCACATTACTAAGATGTTGCTAAATGTGAAGCTTGGTTGATTCCTGTCTGTTACATAATAATTTCAACCCATGGAAACAAATAAAGACATGCAAATGAAGAGGATGTCATTTTGGAAAGCTGCTGTCTACATGCAATAGACAATGGAAATGTGCAAATCTGGCTTGGAGCTAACACAGTCTTCTTGTCATGCATTTAGGTTGCATCTAAGGACCGGGCTGTGATGCAGCTAGTTAGTAGCCAGCTGCATTAAATTACTACTGACTGAGAGGTCATGAGTTTGAAGCCAGCCCAGGTCAGAGTAAGTTCCCAACCATTAAAAGTCTAGCTTGCTGTTGACCTATGCAGCCCAAAAGACAGTTGAATCTGTCATGTAGGAAATTTAGTTACCGCTTTATGCAGGGAGGCTAATTTCACTAATTTACGATACCATAAAAACCTTCCAGAAATGTACATAAGAATGAGGAAGTACTTCATCAAGGACTCAGTGTCACAAGTGGCCCGTGAAGTGACTGCTCCTCCTGCGGCCAGAATCGAGCATACCCTCATGAAGCCGGAAAGCTGGAGTGTTAAATTGCTTCTGTGTCTGTCTACATATGTTGTATGTCTATGGCATTGAATGCTTGCCATGTATATGAGCATTGTAATCCACCCTGAGTCCCCTGTGGGGTGAGAAGGGCAGAATATGCATACTGTAAATAAATCTACTCTGTAGCATTAATACAGTTTGATCGCAATTTAACTACCATGGCTCAATGCTTTAGAATAAAGGGAATTGTAGTTTTGTGAGGCACTTGCACTCTGGCAAAGAGGGCTAAACATCTTGCAAAACTGCCACTCCCATGATGATTCCATACTATTGAGCCATGGCAATAAATGTGATGTCACATAGGCTTGTGCATTTTGGCGGAACATTGATCGGTTTCTGATGTCCGTGGACCTCTCTCCCACACTCCACTTGTGACCAAATGCAGCCGGTATTCGATAGCTACTGTTCTGTTAGGGCCGAAAAAAACATGGTGGGTGGCTCCTTACCGTTATGGCCAGCTGGTCAAACCGAATTGGCCTAAGGGGACTGACCAATCCGAATCTGTGCACAAGCCTAGTGTCGCACTACATTAATTCTACAGTGTAGATGCACCTTTAGCCTGTAGAATTTAGTAATACCGGAATGGTCATAACCTTTTGCCCTCCAACCCCCTGAACAAAAGAGACGACACACAAAGTATTGGGTTCAAATTGAGCAACTTTTATTTAAAGTTACCTATTTAAATTTCCTTAAGTCTAACTCAGAAGGTGTCAGGAATCAAGGTGTATTCTAGCCCTTGGTATCATGCCCCCTCGGCTAACGATATCAATTTTGGGCGAAACACCTGGATTCCCTGATTATCCAACCAGGGCAACCCCTTTTAGGGAAATGAATGAGAGGTCTGTACTCGAGATCTTGAGATCAGCCTCTTTCATTCCAGGGCCATTACACTTCGTTAACCCCTCAACTTGAACTTTGAGGTGAATGTTAACTTAATGGCCCTCACCCCTGAAGGAGGTGCCTTAGGTGCACACCGACTATGGGCTTTCCCTAGCTATTTTCCGCTAAGCCTATTTAATACATACCGCTCCCCTTACTAGCCCCTACACCGTAAAGGGGTAGGCAAAAAACTCCCCTCCACAGTTAAGGTGGCAGGGGAGAAAATTCCTCACCCGATCCTCTTAAAGAGCGATCAAAAATCTTTACTGCTAAAGGGCGGGAGTGGTGGGTCGACCGTCTCCTCCGAGTGCAGAGCTCCAACAGCTCTCAGGAGGCTGGCCTTCCTAAAGGGAGGCCACGCCCCCTGCCTCCCAGAGGTTCCAAGAACCTCCTCTTTCTCCGTGGGAGAGGGCAAAATACTCTCCCTCTTTAGCCTTTGGCTACGAGGGAAATTCTGTTGCCCTCCAACCCCCTGAACAAAAGAGACGACACACAAAGTATTGGGTTCAAATTGAGCAACTTTTATTTAAAGTTACCTATTTAAATTTCCTTAAGTCTAACTCAGAAGGTGTCAGGAATCAAGGTGTATTCTAGCCGGGGTATCATGCCCCCTCGGCTAACGATATCAATTTCGGGCGAAACACCTGGATTCCCTGATTATCCAACCAGGGCAACCCCTTTTAGGGAAATGAATGAGAGGTCTGTACTCGAGATCTTGAGATCAGCCTCTTTCATTCCAGGGCCATTACACTTCGTTAACCCCTCAACTTGAACTTTGAGGTGAATGTTAACTTAATGGCCCTCACCCCTGAAGGAGGTGCCTTAGGTGCATACCGACTATGGGCTTTCCCTAGCTATTTTTCCGCCACAGATTGGGGACAGGTGTCCACCTAGTCCCCATCGCCCACCGAGACTCCTAACACCCACTATCCTAAGTTAGATGAATGGAACGTTGCCCAATTCCGATATTACGATCCAACCGCTCAGCAACAAAGAATTGTCCCGAGCCCTGGATAAAGAGGTAGCGGCTACCCCTCGTACTGTTGAGCGCATGGCCCCATCCTTGATCCCCACTTTATGAGGACTCGCACAGCTCCACACGCCGTACCACCAACAAGATGGCATATTGGCGGACCGGACGATGTGATGTAGGCCATGCCAGCCAAACAGTACGAATTTGCTCGGGCCTGTAAGACGCCTTGCCCGTCCGCAAGCCAAAGCCGTTCCCCCTAGATGTGGATAGAACTCCGCCAGTATCGGCTTAGAGCCTCAAACCAACAGGGGGTAAGGACTGTGAATGCAAGTTTGCTGCAGACCACGTCTACCACTCCATTCCAAAAGGTGATGGATTCAAGGCCCAAATGTCTGCCAAAATGAAATGTAGGACCCCCTGACGGCTGGTCACTACCATCAGACAGGCCCGACTCACCCACATGGCCCTTATTAAGCCATCCTCACACTTCCCACTCAACTGGGCTGTGGGTCGATGGCCGACTCACGGATTGTGACCTCGGGCTCCGTCTGCCAATTCCTGAAAACTGTGAAGCCTGTGATATGACCCTGAGTCTAGCGCTCCGATCAATACCACCCAGTTTGCTACCACACCCTGGGGAACTCGTTGTGCATACAACGCGAGGGAACATCTTACCGCTGGCTTCTTTTATTTTCGTTCCCTTGGATCCTAAAAAAACCCCAATAGGGGCCGGAGTCAAGCGCTGGCAATAGGGACTCCCCTGAGCTCCCATTTCTGCCCGGTGGCCATTATTGTAAAACAGTGAAGGTGGTCATCCGAGTGTCAGCCACAAAAAACTGACACTCCAATAGGTAATAATTACCATACGAGCACCCGTTGTATATATTGGACGCATCAGCCAACGGCTGAACCACATAACCCAACTTTCCAGCCGAAATGGTGTGACTCAAATGACTATTCCGCTTACATTTTGAAGAAAACTCACTTTCAAACTCCACAGCCATTTCTAAAGCCGAGAGAGTGTAACTCAAACGACTAATCCTCTTTTGGTTCACGAAAAACGCACGTTTAAACTCTCCAGCCGTATATACGGCTGAGAGGGTGTAATTTTAACGACTAATCTTTTTCTGCTTAAAAGAAAAAACGTGCTTCTCAAACTCTCCAGCCGTATAAGGCTGAGAGGGTGTAACTCAAATAATTAATCTTCCCCTGCTTTAAGGAAACACGGTTTTTCAAACTCTCGGGCCGTATATAAGGCTGAGAGGGTGTGACTTACAGACTAATCTTATGTTGTAAAAAAGATGCGCTTTCCACTCTCCTGCCATTTGTAAGGCTGAAAAGGTGTAACTCACTGACCAATCTTATAATGTAAAGAAAGGTGCTTTCAAAACTCCCCAGCCCTTTTTAAGGCTGAGAGGGTGTAACACCAGCAACTAATCGTCTTCTGTTTTAATAAAACGCGCTTTCCAAGCTCCCAAGCCGTACACGAGGCTGAGAGGGTGTAACTCAAATGCCTAATCCTCATCTGTTTGAAATTTTTTTATATCTCCTGGAGATACGTTCAGCTAAACTCGCAAGGCTGACTGCTACCCGCCGGAGGGCGTTCTCTGTCATAGCACCTACGCTGTGGAACGCCCTCCCGGCCGGAACTCGGGCTATGAAGGACTTGCTCCCGTTTAGACGGGCCTGTAAAACATACCTGTTTAAGCAGGCCTTTGGTGAGTAAGTCCTGCCCATGCCCCGCCATCTATTCGTTCTTCTGAGGATGATGTGCTGTTCATTGTGTTAACTGTGTTATTAATTACTATACTGCTGTTGTTTTTAATTGTTTTTAACTGCTTATTGCCTGTATTTTACTGTGCCCTTCGGCTCCTGTAAGCCGCCGCGAGCCTCAGGGAGTCGGCGGCATAGAAGCTCGAATAATAAATAAATAAATAAATAAATAAATAAATAAATAAATAAAATATATTTAATTAATAAACTCTCCAGCCGAATAAGGCTGAGAGGGTGCAACTCAAGCGGGTAATGTTCTTCTGCTTTAAAGAAAACGCGCTTCTCAAACTCTCCAGCCTTTTATAAGGCCGAGAGGGTGTGACTCAAATAACTAATCTTCTTATAATGTAAACGAAAACATGTTTTTCCAAATCCCCAGCCATTTAGTAAAGCTGAGAGTGTGTCCTTAATGACAATCTTCTAATATTGCAAGGAAAACACGGTTCAAAAATCTCAAACCGTTTATCTGGCTGAGAGGACGTGCCCCCAATGACCAACCTTCGTTTGTTTTAAAGAAAAACGCAGTTTTTGAACTTCACAGCCAAAAAGGCTGAGAGGGAATGACTCAAATGACTGATTTTCCGTGATAAGGAAACGCACCTTCAAACTCTCCAGCCGTTTTAAAGCTGAGAGGGAGTGACTCAAACTACTAATCTTTTGTTTTCAAGGAAAACGCCATTTTCAAAAACTCTTCAGCCATTTATCTTGAGCCAAAAGGATGTGACTCAAACAATTAATCTAGTTATGTTCTAAAGAGAACTCGATTTAAACTCTCCATCCGTTTTTGGGCTGATATGATATGACTGAAATGCTTAGTCTTATGTTTTAAAGGAAACATGCTTTTTAACTCCCTAGCCGGTTTTATAAGGCTGAGAGGGTGTATCTCAAATGATTAATATCTGATGTTATAAATAAAAAATTCACTTTCAAACTGCCCAGCTGTTTGTAAGGCTGAGAGGGTGTAATTTAAACAGCTAATCTTTTTATACTTTAAAGAAAACTTGCTTTTCCACTCTCCAGCCGTTTTAAGGCTGAGAGGGTGTAGCTCAAACAACTAGTCCTGTGTTTTAAAGAAGACGCACTTTTAAAAAATTCCCTAGCCGTTTTTAAGGCTAAGAGGGTATAACTCAAACGATTAATCCCTAGCCGTATAATAAAACTAAAAGGGGGTGTGACTGCAATGGCTACTCATTTTATGTTTTAAAGAAAACGCGCTTCTCAAATTCCCTAGCCATTATAAGGCTGAGAGGGTATGCCTCAAATAACCAATCTTCCTATAATTTTAAGGGAAGAAACACGCCTTTCAAACTCCCTAGCCATTATAAGGCTGAGAGGATGTGACTCAAAACAACTTATCTTATATTTTAACGAAAAAGCGCATTTCAAACTCTCCAGCAGATTATCAAGCTGAGAGGGTGTGACTTATACGACTAATCTTCTCATGATTTTAAATGAAACGCCCTTTCAGAACTCCCCAGACCTTTATAAGGCTGAAAGGGTGTGACTTAAACGACTAATCTTCTTATGTTTAAGGAGACGCGCTTCTCAACTCTGCAGCCATTTATAAGGCTGAGAGGGCGTGACCTGAATGACTAACATACTGTATAAAAGAAAAAACCGTTTCCAGACTCCCTCTAAGAGAGTGTGCCTCGTAGGCCTGACAATACAGCCTTTTAAGAAAAAGGTTATGCGTTTTACTCTCTAGCCGAATTAGGGCTAAAAGAACGTGTCTCCATTGGAGACAACTGTATTTCTCCACTCAGGTGAGATGATAACTAATTGCTTGTGATTAATAACACAATTGCCAATGTTGCCAAGCATAGGTCAACAGTAAGTTATATCAAGGGTCGGGAGCTCCCCCTTCGTATTGAAAATTGACCAGTTAAAGTGATAAATACATTGCTTGAAATTGATAACTCAACTGCTAATGTTGACAAATATAGGTCAACAGAAGCTATACCCAGAGTCGGGAGCTCACTCAATTTAAATTTTCAATCCGAGTTGAAATTTAAAATGACCCATTGTGAAAAAACAAATATATTATTTGGAATTAATAACTCAATTCTAATGCTGACAGACCAATGTAGGTCAACAGCAGCCATACCCAGGGTTGGAGCTCACTCAGGTTAACTGGTGAAAGAGCAATTACATTGCTGACATTAGCAACTAGATTGCTTAATGTTAACCAACCTGTAATTGGTAAACTAATTCCAAGGGAAGGGAGCTCACTCAGGTTGAAATTTGAAATGACCGCGATGAAATAATAAATACACTGCTTAAAATTAGTGACTCTATGGTAAACGTCGCCCGCCATAGGTCGACGGCAAGCTATACCAAGGGTCGGGAGCTCCCTCCTCGAGTTGAAAATTAAAATGACCCAAGTGAAATGATAAATGCATTGCCTGCAGTCAGTAATTCCCTTGCTAATGTTGTCAGACATAGGCCACCAGCAAGCTATACCAAGGGTCGAGAGCTTACTCCTCAAGTTGAAAATTAAGATAACCCAGGTGAAATGATAAATGCATCACTTCGCAATTATTAATTCAATTGCTAATGTTGTCAGCCGTAAGTCACCCGTAGGCTATACCAAGAGTCGGGAGCTCTCTCCTCAGGTTGACATTAGCATGACCCAGGCGAAATGATACATGCATTGCTTAAAATTAGTAAGTCGATGCTAATGCTCCCTCGACCCATGCCCCTCCACGCTGATTCGAGCTTGCGTGGAGGGGTTACGAGGCCCTCTGTTGAAGATAGTCAACCGCTCCCTTGAGCAAGGGGCTTTTCCAGAGGAGCTAAAAGAGGCGGTGGTCAGTCCATTGCTGAAGAAGCCCGGACTAGATCCCGCGGCTCTTTCCAATTACCGCCCAGTGTCAAATCTTTCGTACCTGGGCAAGGTGATTGAGAGGGACCAGCAAAGGACCAGCTGCAGACATTCTTGGATGATGCAACCTGGCTAGACCCCTTCCAGTCCGGCTTCCGTTCAGGCCATGGGACACAGACTGTCCTGGTCTCCATCACAGACCTACTCCATTGCCACTTGGACCAAGGTGGATCGGCGCTGCTCGTGTTATTGGACCTCACGGCAGCGTTTGATACCGTCGATTACCAACTTTTGATACACCGCCTGGCGGTGGCGGGTGTGAGGGGGACAGCCCTCAATTGGCTGTCCTCCTTCCTCCAACGCCGCCAGCAGCGAGTGAAGTGGGGAGGGGTGGCCCCGCTGTTATTTAACATCTACATGTGACCACTCGCCCAACTGGTATGGAGTTTTGGGCTGGAGTGTCATCAGTACGCTGATGATACCCAGCTCATTCTGAGGTTGGACCCCCGGGGCAGTCTCTGTACCTGATAATTTCCATCTCTGCCTTGAAGCCGTTACTGGATGGCTGCGAGCCAGTAAGTTGAAGGTGAACCCGGCGAAGACGGAGATCTTGTGGCTGGGCCGCCGGGGGGGGGGGGTAGCGACCCAGCTGCCAACGTTCGATGGTGTGGCCCTCTGCTCTCAGCCATCGGTAAAAAGTCTGGGTGTCCGGCTGGATGCCCAGCTGTCCATGAAGGAGCAGATTGGCTGCACCTGCAGGACAGCATTCTACCACCTACGGTTGGCTAAGTGCCTGGCTCCCTACCTCTCCCAACGCGACCTAGCTACAGTGATCCAAAGCCACGGTCACCTCGAGGCTCGATTACTGTAATGCGCTTTACATTGGCCTTCCCTTGTAGATGATCCGGAAGCTTAAGCTAGTGCAGCATGCCGCAGCTCGTCTACTCCTGGGAGCTTCAAGATCTGACCGCGCAACCCCACTCTTGCGCGAGCTGCACTGGCTTCCGATTGAATTCCGGGTCCTCTTCAAGGTGTTAGTTCTTACTTTCAAGGCCATCTATGGTTTGGGGCCAGTGTACCTGAGGGAGCGACTTACCCCTTATGTGCCTGCGAGATCACTGCGTTCTGAGGAGCACAACCTCCTTGAGGTGCCGTCCCTCGGAACCTGCAGATTGGCCTCCACACGGCGGAGGGCTTTCTCTGTTGCTGCTCCAATTCTTTGGAACGGCCTCCCTGAGGAGATCCGGGCCATCCGCGCTCTTCTGCCCTTCCGCAAGGCGTTGAAGACTTGGCTCTTTAGGAAGGCGTTCGGCCCTTAACCCAATCATACTGTGTGCCATGCCATGCCGACTATGGTTGTCCCAGATCCTCATCATGTCCCACCCAGCCTTCGCTGAGGGCTACTGCTTCGAAATGTTTTAACTGTTTTAATGTGTTTTTAATTTGTTTAATCTGTTTTATCATACTCACTGTGTCTATGCATCCTCTGTACACCGCTCTGAGCCTCGGAGTGAGTGGTATACTAAATTGAAGTTAATAATAATAATAATAATAATAACAATAGGCTATACCAAAAGTCGGGAGCTCACTCCTCAAGCTAAAATTAAAATGACCCAGGGGAAATAATCAATACATTGCTTGCAGTTAGAAACTCCATTGTTAATGTTGTCAGCCATAGGTCAACAGTGGTTATACCGAGGAACGGGAGCTCGCTCGAGTTAAAAATAAATGACCCAAGTGAAATGATAAACGCACTGCTTGCAATTATTAATTCGAATGCTAATGTCGTCAGCTGTAGGTCAACCACAAGCTATACCAAGGGTCGGGAGCTCACTCCTCAGGTCGAAAATTAAAATGACCCAGATGAAATAATAAGTGCATTGTCTGAAGTTAGAAACTCCATTGCTAATGTTGTCAGCCATAGGTCATAAGAACATAAGAACATAAGAACATAAGAACATAAGAACATAAGAAGAGCCATGCTGAATCGGGCCTCAGCCCATCTAGTCCAGCATTCTGTGTCACACAGTGGCCCACTAGTTGTACACAGGGATCTCTAGCAGAAAGGAGGGCAAAACCCTCACCTGCTCCCGACCCCCACAACCAGTACCCGGGGAAAATCCTGCCTGCCTCCATCAACACAGAGGTGGCACTTGGATGTCCATTTCAGTAACTACTGATTCCCTTGGTATCCATGAATCTGTCTAATCCTGCCTTGAAGCTGTCCAGGCTGACAGCTGTCACAACCTCCTCTGGAAGTGAGTTCCATAACCCAATGACCCTCTGGGTGAAGAAATATTTCCCTTTATTAGTCCTAACTTTCCTACCTTGGAGCTTTAGGGAGTGCCCCCTAGTCCTAGTGTTGTGTGACAGAGAAAATATTTTTTCTTTATTCACCTTTTCTATCCCATGCATGATTTTATACACTTCGATCAAGTCACCTCTTAAACGCCGTCTTTCAAGGCTGAAAAGACCAAGGCGTTGCAACCTAATTTCATAAAGGAGCTGCTCCATCCCTTGGATCATTTTTGTTGCCCTTCTTTGTACCTTTTCCAGTTCCATTATATCCTTTGTAGTGAGGCAATACAACATTTGCCGAACTATTTTCAATTCCCTTCCTGATCATGCCAAGCATAGAATTTGCTTTTTTCACTGCTGCTGCGCACTGGGTTGACATCTTCATTGAGCTGTCCACCAAAACCCCAAGATCCCTTTCCTGGTTTGTCTCAGAAAGCTTTGATCCCATCAGTTGATAAGTGTATTTGGGGTTCTTTGCCCCGATGTGCATGACTTTACACTTGTTTAGGTTAAAATGCATTTGCCACTTTGTTGCCCATTCACTCAATTTCGAGAGATCTTTCTGGAGCTCTTTACAATCAGTTTCATTTTTAACTACCCTGAACAATTTAGTGTCGTCTGCAAACTTTGCTACCTCAGAATTCACTCCTACATCCAGATCATTAATGAATAAATTAAAAAGTAACGGACCCAAAACTGAACCTTGGGGTACGCCACTTCTCACCTCTTTCCACCCAGAGAAATGTCCGTTTATTACCACCCTTTGTTTCCTACAGTTTAGCCAGGTTCCAATCCAGGACAAGACCTGTTCTCTGATTCCATGGCTGAAGAGCTTATTTAGGAGCCTTTGGTGAGGGACTTTGTCAAAAGCCTTTTGAAAGTCAAGGTAAACAATATCGACTGGGTCCCCTTTATCTATGTGTTTATTTACACCCTCAAAGAATTCTAACAACTTAGTAAGACATGATTTGCCTTTGCAGAAACCATGTTGATTTTCCTTCAGCAATGCCTGTTCTTCTATGTGCTTAGTAATTTTTTCTTTAATAATAGTTTCCATCACTTTGCCTGGAACTGAGGTTAGACTAACTGGCCTATAATTTCCTGGATCACCCTGGATCCTTTCTTGAAGATCGGAGTTACATTTGCCTCCCTCCAGTCCTCGGGTACAGTGCCTGATCTTAGAGAAAGGTTATATATTTTGGCTAGAATTTCAGCAATTTCACACTTGAGTTCCTTAAGAACTCTGGGGTGGATGCCATCTGGCCCTGGTGATTTGTTGACATTTAGTTTACTAAGGCATGTGAGAACATCTTCCTTGTTTATCTCTATCTGGTTTAATTCATTTAATTCCCTCCCTGAAAAAAAACTGACTCAGCTGCAGGCATATGTTGTCTGTCCTCCTATGTGAAAACGGAGGCAAAGAAGTTGTTTAGCCGCTCAGCAATCTCCTTGTCTTCACTTATTGTCCCTTTCTTACCATTTTCGTCAAGTGGCCCAACTGCTTTTCTAGTTGGGTTTCTACTCTGATGTACTTAAAGAAGTTTTTGCTATTTTTTTATTATTCTTAGCTATATGTGCCTCAAAATCTCTCTTGGCTTTCCTGACGGTTGCTTTGCATTTAGTTTGCCAGAGCTTGTGTTCCTTTCTGTTCTCCTCAGTAGGAAGAGCCTTCCATTTCTTAAATGAGTTTTTCTTCTTTCCAATCACATCTTTTACTTTATTTGTAAGCCATACCGATGTCCTCTTGGACTTTCCCGGCCTCTTTTTCTTATTTTAGGAATGCATTTTAGTTCGGCTTGTTTTAAAGTATTTTTAAACAGTTTCCAAGCATTCTGAGGGATTTGATTTTTTTACTGTTCCTTTTAGTTTGTTCTTTACTATTTTTCTCATTTTGGTGAAATTCCCTTTGTGAAAATTTAAGGTCTCTGTGTTAGTTTTCACTGACAGTTTGCTATCCAAACTTAAGTTGAAGGTTATTGTGTTGTGGTCACTGGTACCTATGGGCTCAGTTACAAGGACATCTTGAACGAGATCTTGTTCATTAGTTAGCACCAAGTCCAGGATCCCCTTTCCCCTGGTTGGTTCCATGACCATCTGCTCAAGGGAATAATCAGCTAGCATGTCGAGGAACCTTGTCTCTCTTTCATGCGTAGAACAAGAATTTAGCCAATCTATTCAGGGATAGTTGAAGTCCCCCATTATGACTAATTTATTGCTTTTTGAGGCCTGTTTAATTTCATTTTCCAGATAGCAGTCTGCCTCTGGAGTTTGGTTGGGAGGGCGATAGCAGATCCCTAATGCTAGATTAGTTTTTTGTCCTGGGACTTTTACCCACAATGTTTCTGTAGGTGAGTTTGAATTTTCTTGAAATTCTAATTCATGAGATTCTAGCTCTTCATTTAGAGAGCCTCTGCGTATTGTTGCTTGCCGGGATCATTTGTGGGGAGGGGGGCTTTTGGGTATACGTCTTTTATCTGTTTACTGATGTTTTATTGATTTTATGCTGTAAACCGCTCTGGGCTCCAGAGAGAGCGGTCTACCAAATCGAATTTATAAATAAATAAATAAATAAATAAATGTACAGGGCCACACCGCCACCGTTTTTCCCTCTCCTGTCTTTCCTGTACAGTTTATAACCTGGAATTTTTGTGTCCCAATTGTTTTCCTCTGTCCACCAGGTTTCTGTTATGCCAATAATATCAATATTTTTTTCTTTTGCCAAACATTCCAACTTCCCTATTTTTGTTCGAAGGCTTCTAGCGTTTGCGTACAGACATTTATATTTATTGCTCTGATGCCCTTTCAACTTTGGCTGTTTCTGAGAATTTGTAGAAGGCCTACCATTTCCTACCTCTTGACTACTTTCTATCTTTTCTGTTGACTCAGCCATTTGTGCGTAAATTTCATCCTCCGTACTTGGCGTTTCACCCTCTCGAACTGGAAGCTGCCCAGCTCCTGTCGACTTTCCCCTAGGAATCAGTTTAAAAGCTGCTCTGAAGCCTTTTTAATATTAATTGCCAGCAGTCTGGTTCCATTTTCGTTCAGGTGTAACCCGTCCCTTTTGTAAAGGTTTGGCTTTCCCGAAAATGTCCCCCAGTTCCTAACAAATCTAAACCCTTCCTCTCGACACCACTGCCTCATCCACGCATTGAAGCTCCTGAGCTCTGCTTGTCTGGCCGTCCCTGCGCGTGGAACCGGTAGAATTTCCGAGAATGCTACCTTTGAGGTCCTGGACCTTAATCTTCTACCTAGCAACCTAAATTTGGCTTCCAGGACCATCCGTTTGGCCTTCCCAATGTCTTTGGTACCGACGTGTACCACGACTGCTGGCTCCACCTTGGCACTATCTACAAGCCTATCTAGATGCCTCGTGATGTCCGCAACCTTTGCACCCGGCAGGCAATTTACCATGCGGTCATCACATCCATCACAAACCCAGCTTTCTATGTTCCTGACAATCGAATCGCCCACTACAAGAAGCCCCCCTCCTACCACTCGTAGGCTACACCAAGGGTTGGGAGCTCACTCCTAGGGTTAAAATTTTAACTGACCCAGGTGAACTAATACATAACTTGCTTAAAATTAGTAACTCGGTGCCAATGTTGTCAAACCTGGGTCAACAGCAGGCTACACTAAAGGTCGGGAGCCCACTCCTCCAGTTAAAATTTAAAATGACCCAGGTGAAATGATACTTGCATTATTTGAAATTAACAGCTCAATTGCCAATGTTGCAAGCAAGGGTCAACAGTAAGCTATATCAAGGGTCAGAAGCCCTTCTCTAGCTGAAATTAAAACAACCCCGGCAAAGGATAAATACCAACGACTGTATGCTAGTATAATGCATTGGCACAGCTGCTGGCCCTGGGGCCAACATGTGGCCAATTCATTTTATTTATTCCATCCTCCTTAACAATTGTCCAGCTTAATGTCCCCCTCTACCGTCCATATTTAAAACAAAATAGCGGCTGGGAACCAGTCCGGGCCTTCCAAAATGATGGCTGCCCGCCCTGACAAACAGGCGCCATGCGACCTAAATGGCGGCCACGCATAAAATTTATGCCGAGCTTAGCGAGGGACCCACTAGACAGCCCCACATTGAAATAAACTGAAAAGGGGGGGAGTAAAGGTGGAAGGCCAAGCCATCTGGCAACCCAATCCCCCCACCGCCCTACAAGGAGGCCCTCCCCGCCGACAAGCCATGCAGTGAGGCAAAAGCCCTGTGCCGCTGCTGAAAGCAACAATATATTAGGCCAGGGGCAATCCACGGCCCCTAACCAGAGGGCGGCAGCGGAGAAACAAAGGGGAAAGCGCGGGAAAGTGTTCCCAGCCAAACAGCGACAGCGCGCCCCGGCGGGAAAGCGGGCCGCCCAGCTCCACCCCGCCGCCGCGCCGCCCACACGGGCAATGCGCGGCGGCGGCGCGAAAACGGGCCCAGGTACCCAACGTGTAGAAGGGCAACGGAACCCCTTCCCTGGCCCGGCCCTCTTTACCCGCCGATGGGGAGGCAAATAGAAGCTTCGGCTCCCCAAACCCACGGCAAATCAAGGCGCTGCCCCCAAGGGGATCTCCGGCAGCACCGCTGCCAAACCAGGCCCAAGGCCGCAAGGCCCGGGCCCAGAACAACGGAGGGGGAAGCAGAAACAGACCCAGGCCCGCCCACCCCCAGGCTGCCCGCCGAGAACCCGCGGGCGGCGGCGCGAAAGCGGGCCCGAAAGGCCGCAAGCCAGGCCCCGAAGCAGCCGGGGCGAGGGAAGCACGAGCCCGTGCCCCCTGCGACCCGGGACCCGGCCGATGGGCAGGCACGACAACCCGCCCGGGGGGGTACAAGGCCCCACTCCCCCCACGGAGCTCACCTGGAGGAGGAGACCTGCGACCGTCTCCTCCGAGTGCAGAGCTCCAACTGAGCTCTCAGCAGAGCTCCAACTGAGCTCCCTAAAGGGAGGCCACGCCCCCTGCCTCCAAGAGGTTCCAAGAACCTCCTCTTTCTCCGTGGGAGGGGGCAAAATACTCTCCCTCTTTAGCCTTTGGCGACGAGGGAAATTCTGTTAGCAGCTCTGCCTTCATTGCTGCTGTTTCCATTTCTTTAATTCTGTCCTGGCTTTTTCTGCAAACTTGTCTAGCCCTAGAATATTTTTATTTCATTGTTTTGTTTTATGTGCTCTATTTCAGCATGCATCCTGCATTCTGCATACATTGCCTTGGATATTTTTGAGACAGGTGGGTGGGATGCAAACCCAATAAAAAAATAAATAAAGATGGCCACTGGGTTTACTATAGCAGCTATTGATTTCGCGTTATCCTCCCATCCTTCTCAGTGACTCTTGAATAAAATAAATAGGGGCTACATTAGAAAAGGGCTCACTGGATCTTGGCCATACTTATCGACAGCAGTTATTTTACTATCTGCTTAAAACATCCCTAAATTCATCCGCAGAATCCCATTACTATTTTACCTGCCTATAAACAGCAGCCATTTTGAGACAGGCTAGCGGTATTAATCCTGGGGCTGTCATGAACGCCCACAAACCGCTTTCAATAACATTGATTTGGCTGTCAAAATGGGGAAAAATGTCAACATTTCAAGCTATCCAATTATAGTCTCGAAACCACACAACTCCTTGCAGGGGAAAACAAAAGGTCTGTTTCTTAGCATCTCTAACATAACCCACAGTTGTGTATGGAAGAGGATACATTATGATAGCAATGCCTCTTAAAATCCAATTGAACCCTGTTCAGAAAACGTTGGAATATTTTCCAGAGATAGAGGATGCCATTAAGATGATGGAAATGACACTGATTTTATGTGTAACAGGTAGACAGAAAGTAACCTGCTATGAACTCTTCCCCAGAGCCGGCCTTTGCGATTCCGCAATGTAAGCGGCCGCGTAGGGTGCGACCGGCTGGGCGGGGCGTCACTGGCTGGGAGGGGCGCCGCCGCGCCACCCTGCCTCCGCCGCCACCTCACCTCTGCCTCTGCCGCCGCTGCACAGCCGGCCCCACGTGCCGACTGCAGCGCGCCTCCCAAAGCACGGACATTTCTGTGCATGCGCGAATGTCCGCTGGGTCCCGAGCGCGCCTGCGTCTTTGGAGCCAGCGCGCAGGCGTGCTCGGGACCCAGCGAACATTCGCGCATGCGCAGAAATGTCCGTGCTTTGGGAGGCGCGCCGCAGCCGGTGTGTGGGGCCGGCTCTGCAGCGGGGGCGGCGGAGGCGGCGGAGGCGGGACCAAGTGACGCGGCGGCCGGGGGGGGGGGCAAAATTTTCTTTGCCTACCCCCCTGGAAAAGGTCAGACCGGCCCTGCTCTTCCCCTCCCCAAATAACAACCGTTTTTGAATTAAATGGTCAAAATGTAAATATAATTGTCTTGGTTTTGTAACTTTTCACCCATTTCACCCATTTCAAAATGGTTTCTTTTTAAATGATGGGTTTTTAAAGTATATATTTTGTGTCAAAAGCACTGTGTAATAAATAAGTTTAAAACTGATAAAATAAATGGACTACAAGCTGCTAAATAGTTTTAGAACAAAAACGGGCAACAGCAACTGCATTGTCTGTAGCTTCAAACAGTTCTTCCTATGTGCATGAGGCAGGGCATTGTGGGCAAGCATACAGATGCAGAGTTGTTTGTTCTGCTCCTCAGTCACAGAAGATGGAGGGTTCTGAATCTAGTTAGTGCCATTTGGCCAGGTTGTCTTTTGATCTGCCCACTCCACTTCTGAATATGTTCAGGGACTTCCAAGTTGACCATTCTTGGTTTGCCCCTGAAGGAATTGCCTTGTGGGGTGCCATCCATTTGGGATTTCCCAGTTTAGCTGCCTAGAGGGATATTCTTGCTGTTGTTGGGGAACATTAAGAGGAGTGGTGGTTCTCATGAAACTTTCCCTTGATTTGAGTCTACTGGGAGGAGGCTGATAGCTATGCACAGGACGGCTTTCACAGTGTTCAACCTTATTCCTTTTGCAGGTAGCAGCAATTTCTCATCACACATTGGGGGCAATGCCAGCTAGCTTGTAGAGTTTATCAACAGGTGTAGGTTTGAGGCATCCTATATTCACCTGCTTCATTTGGGCAGTAGACAGACTTGTGCCAAACAGGACAGGCCTACTCAGCAGTTGAGTAAGACAAGGCCAGGGCTTATGTTCTTATTAATTTTGGGTCTGCACTCCATGCACTATTAGCAAGTTTCCACAGGATGTTATTGCGTGCAGCTACTTTGTGCTTGGTGTCTGCACAGTGTTTCCTAAATGTTAGTGTTCAGTCTAATGTGATCCCAAGATATTTAAGGTGGAAGCAATGTTCAAGCTCTTGTCCTTCCCAGGTAACCTTCAGTTTCCTGTTGATGTCATAATCATATAGATGGAAAGCACACACTTGTGTCTTGGCAGGGTTAGGCTTCAGGTGGATCTCTTTGTAGTAGCTGGAGAGATCTTTCAGGCCATTTGTAAGTTGGTTTTCAATGGTTTCAAAATCTTTTGCTTGTGTTTTTAGGGGTCATCAGTGTATATAAAGCTCTTTGTGAGCGGTGGATGTGGCTGATCTTTTCGTAAACAAGTTCATATTGAGAAGAATTCATTTCCTCACCACTTCATCATCTTTGTTTTATTCTAAATCAGAGCAGCTTTGGTGAGAAGGTTGGTTATTTAATACAAAATGCGCCTTTTTCTGTAATTCAATTTTACTGAAATTTTCCATATCGTTTCCATATCGTCAGTGGAATTTTTAAATTGCAGTATTAGAACCCAACCATATCCACACACTCTCTGTGTGTGTGTGTCTGTGTCTGTGTTTATTAGAAGCACATCTGACTAAAACATTGGTACTCATTCAGCCATTCCATCATTCTTTATATACAATATATATATATATATATATATATATATATATATATATATATATCAGAGTTGTATACTTCACTTTCCAATTAAAGGTAAAGGTTATCCCCTGACATTAAGTCCAGTTGTGTCCAATCCTGGGGGGTGGTACTCATCTCCATTTCTAAGCCGAAGAGCCAGCGTTGTCCATAGACACCTCCAAGATCATGTGGCCAGCATGACTGCATGGAGCGCTGTTACCTTCCCACCGGAGCGCTACCTATTGATCGATGTTTTTGAACTGCTAGATAGGCAGAAGCTGGGGCTGACAGTGGGAGATCACCCCACTCTCTGGATTCGAAACGGTGACCTTTCAGTCAACCAACTCAGCAGCTCAGCTGTTTAACCCACTGCGTTACCACGCACTCCCTCACTTTCCAATTCTATTTATTTATTTATTTATTTATTGTTTGGTCTTGTATTCCGCTCCTCCCTGCAGGCTCGGGGCGGGTAACAACATATAAAGAGGCAGCATGTGCCAATTTACATTATTAAGAAGCTTGAAACAACAAAAATATCATGACCTGAGACAATGATCAGCAGATAGAAATTACTGAGTTGATTTGAATGCTATGTCTACCCAGCAAGAAAAAAAGCTTGTGAGGACAAGAAAAAAATCCTTAACCAATGGAAAATCAATGTAGAGAGGCAATCAAATGAACCTAAAAGAGCAAGAGATCCCATGGTGTGGTTTAAAGTGGAGACTCACCAAGTGATACCACGAAACTTTGATTTCTCAGAGATAACATGCTCATAACGTATGAAATGGCCATGAAAGTCCCCCCTAATGGAGTAGAAAGCAAATCTCTAGTGTTGGACAAAGTGGCATCCTGAGGTGATTTCATTTTTTGACTGAGTTAGGGACAGAAGTGACGTCTCTTTGAGTCGACAAGATTAAAGCTTCTGATCTTTGATCAATAGCACAATCAGTAAGTGTCCAACTTGTAGTTAAAAGTTAAAGCAGTGACAGCTCCGAATGAAGACTTATGTCAGGGAAATAGGATTGATGTGATATCCATTCGTTTGTGCAAAAAGCTCAGAAAATTGTCTAATGGAAGTGCAAGCCAATGCATAAAGGAGGACTAAGTGGTTGTTGAGGATGATAATGTGGTGGTTATTGTTGCTCACAGAAATATATTGGCAGCCAGCTATGTTAAAAGCATCATTAATTTACGAACTGTTTCTTACTCCGCTTGTGAACCTGCATTTGGTGGTTTCAATGGCCCCATCTACATGGACAAATAATGTGTGTTAATTGCATTGAACTGCATTAAAAGGCAATGTAGCCTCATATAAGGCAGTTCAATGTAGTTAAACTGCATTATGAAACAGCATTATATGGCAGGGTAGATGGGCCCTTGAACTACATTACTCAGTGCAGACTCGTGTAATGCAGTTTAACTTATACAAGGGAATCTGGGAGCTTTTACAAATTCTGCATGATACTGTAAGTCAGGGGTTCTCAAATTGTGCTCCGGGGAGCCCTTGGGTTGTAGTGAAGGGCTCCATGCTGCTTCCAACCTCCTCCTCTTTTCTCTTCTTAAGAAATGCAGGGAAATTATAGTTTTGAGCTACCGGAAACAGCAGCAGCACCATCCTCCCAGGGCACAAACCCTTTCTCCACTGCCTCCCTTACTGCCTAGACTCTTTTTCTCACCATGCAGAAACTCTCCTCCTTGCTTTTGTTTCCAAAATCCTATTTCTCTCCCATGAAGCAAGGAATGCTTTGATTGTGTTTTTCCTACATGGCAGAAGAGGGTTAGACTAGGGGTACTGCTACTGCTATTCTTGTTGTTCTTATTATTACAGAGGCTGGATGGCCATCTGTTGGGTATGCTTTGATTGTGCTTTTCCTGCATGGCAGAAGGAGGTTGGACTGGATGGCCTCAGAGGTCTTCCACTGAAATATTGTTTAGTTTATGTTAGTTAAAATTGTTCTTCATTTAAAATATTGTATTGTCCTTTTTTGCACTGTGTGAATTAGTTATCACAAGCACTGTCCATCTATCTGCCTCTAGCTCATCCCATGCTCTCTCACACTCTCTCTCTATATATACACACACATATATACACACACATGATATATACACACATATACACACACATATATACACTCACATTATATATATATATACACACTCACAC
Source organism: Anolis apletophallus (assembly GCA_030556195.1). NCBI lineage: Eukaryota > Metazoa > Chordata > Lepidosauria > Squamata > Anolidae > Anolis > Anolis apletophallus. The sequence continues at coordinate 25,404,158 of JARBWK010000016.1, read as the reverse complement.
ACACACATTATATATAATATATAACATAATATATACCATACATATTTCTTGGGGCTTCAAAAAGAGCCCCAAAGCTGAAAAAGTCCCTACTGTAAGTAAATAAAGAAATGATAAAGTGGTGCTCTCTTAGTTAATTTTAGCAACTAGGATTGGTTTCACCTTCATGATTCTACTCTTCTATTTTCCACCTTGTCATTGCTCAACCTTGTGTTTTTCCTACATGTCAAAAGAGGGTTGGACTGGGTGGCCTCTGGGGGTACTGCTACTGCTATTCTTGTTATTCTTATTATTACAAAGGCTGGAAGGGCATCTGTTGGGCGTGCTTTGATTGTGTTTTTCCTGCATGGCAGAAGGAGGTTGGACTGGATGGCCTCAGAGGTCTTCCACTGAAATATTGTTTAGTTTATATTAGTTAAAATTGTTCTTCATTTAAAATATTGTATTGTCCCTTTTTGCACTGTGTTCACACAAACACTGTCCATCCATCTGCTTCTAGCTCATCCCATGCAATACACACACACACACACACACACGTTACATATATATATATATATATATATATATATATATATATATATATATAACATAACATAACATAACATAACATAATATATAAATATTTCTTGGGGCTTCAAAAAGGGCGCCGCAACTGAAAAAGTTTGAGAATCCCTGCTGTAAGTAAAGAAAGAAAGGATAAAGTGGTGCTCTCTTAATTATTTTTAGCAACTAGGACCCGTTTTGCCTTCATGATTCTACTCTTCTTTTTTCCACCTTGTTGTTGCTCAACCTTAAAGTTAGAAACCAAAACAAAACAAAAATCTTCCTCCCAGTATTTGGCATATGGAAACTAAGTGGCTGATTGTGTGAAGCAAGCAAGCATTTCATAGCATTGACTTAGTGAGTAATACAAACAAGCCAAGAGAAAAAGGGCTGACAGCTCGACCTCTCACCTACACTACCCACTTCCCCAACTCAAAATTTCTCTAACATTGGCTTCAAAATGCATACAGTCCAGTCTGCATTTGTATAACCCAACAAACAAGTTTGCCATGTTTATCTCTCTATATTTTCCCCACTTTGTCATACAAAATAATAATAATAATAAACAAACAAAGAGTCTCCAGAGACAGAGCTTTTCAAATATTCAGAGCACACCAACCAGATTGGATGCTCTAACATGAAAAGAAGACAGCTCTGTAAGTACAGCTGAAGGGCATGTTGACGTGCCCTCAGTTTTATGTACTCTTTCCCAATATAATATTCTATAGTGTAACCTCTTCCCTCTTGTCTGACAGGGTTGCTGGGGAGGAGGCGATTCTTTCTGGGCTTATTTTCCAAGAGAATAATTATTGTTCTTCATTCAGCAACAAACAACTCTGCCTGCAAGCACCGCTCAGCCTTGTATATAATGCACAGCATCAAGTTCAACAGCTTTCCAACTCTGTTCCCAGTTAAACCATATGCACTTAAAAATGCTAGTAAACAAACTCATAGTCATTCTGCCCCCCTCCCAAGGAACATCTGAGAAATGTAGTGCTTTGGGTGGGATAGACTTTCTCAACAACCTCACCAAGCTGAGATTCCTAAGGTCCCTTTTATTTCTTTGAAAAGAAGTAGATACTAGGGTTGTCGATTCAGGGTAAACCTTGACTCATATTGGGCTACCCAAGAAGCGGAGTAAATTCCGCTCCAGGACATTCTGGGATGTTGGCTTTAGGAGCTGGGCAAGATCTCAGAGAAAACTCCGGCTCTGGATACAGGTTGTTGGGATGGGAAAGGAATGTGCTCTTGAGCCCTTAGAATCAGTTGGATGGCATAGGTCCTCCTTTTCTAACTAACTAACTAACTTTATTTCTTATGAGTCACCCTCCACAAAATGTCCTCGGGGCGACTTACATAATTAAAATAAACAGGTTACATAGTCACCGCTTGTTAATCATAGGCTCTTCTGAAAAGCCTTTTCTGAGGGTAAACTACGTTTGCCACCATGGGACTTGAGCTACACTCCAGTCCCATGACCTTGTGTCGGCCTTACTGAGAAATATAGGCCGCTGGATGCCTCATGGTAGAATTCTGTATTCTGTATTGCGGATTAGGTGCACTAACTGTTAATTGTTAAATTATTGTTGTATTATGAGTACTTTGTATGTTTTTGTTTGTGTGTTGTACCCTTGTGAACCACTCCGAGCCTCTGGGGAGTGGCAGTATATAAATTTGAAGTATAAATAAAATAAATAAATAAAATAAATATTGTGTCCTGGCTTTGAGTGGGAGCCCCTATTCACTTTTTGGGATCCTTTGGAGTGCTGAAAGATCCATTTTCTATCAACCCATTATTGGGGGGTCCCATGGGGGGGTCCTACCCAGCCTCCCCTTCCTGGTGAGCACATTAAAGAGGCTTCTTATCTGCTGTTTCTATTCTAGAGGAGGCGCTTGGCTGCAGGTACTGGCAGGCACACATGATTTCTGGGCCTTCACACCACACACAGACACTCTTTCCAAAGCAACAAGGCAAGTTCTGGGAGGTGCTCCGCTGTAGGCATGCGTGTTCTCTCCTACACACTCTCCAAGGCATTTTAAGGAGGCTTCCCACTTCCAAGTAAGGAAGAGTGATGACCTCCTGGAAGAGGAAAGTAGTTTTCAGGGAAATAGGGTTTCATTTTTGTTTGCTGGGGGATTAATTAAAAAAAGATTAAACTGTGATGCCAAAAAGCAGGCCAGGAGTCGGTACCCACTGCCGCTTGCTTTCGTGTTGAGCTGATTTTCATACCCAAAGTACCAAAAGAAAGAAATGAAGAAAATTGAAGAAATTAATTCCGTGCACTACTCTAGTAGATATACGTTCATCTATCCATCCCAATCAAATATTTTAATTTCTTAGAATGAGCTCACAGTTGGCACATGTAGCTCTATTCTAATTTTCTATCTTCTTAAAATCTTGAATTGCCCAGTATAGTTTAAGGGGCTTTTTACTTCCTCTTTGTCACAATTTTTTTTAAAAAAGACAATACATAAAAGCAGGCATCAGTCGACTCCCAGTGAAGAGAGAGCAGGGACCTTTCCCTACGTAGATAAATGGTCTGCCATTTGTGATTACTCTTGGTAGTCAGTTCTCTCGTCCTTTGTGACTGTATTCTGAAGCACTGTCCCCATTTTTCTGGTCACTAATAGACGATTGTCAAGTAGTTGTTTCTATGTCACTTTCTATAGCTCTGCTATTGATGCAAAGCTTGTCATTTCCCCCATGTATTGAATTTGCTGCAGTTTTGCTAGTCATGCAGATCTTTGCTGCTCATCTTCAAGCCATTTATTCTAAATCAGAAAATGTGTTGAGATTAAGCAGTCTACCATGCATGAAACAAACATGCACCTAATATCTGATGCATTAGACCAGTCTTTCTCAACCGCTGTACCTCGGCACACTAGTGTGCCGTGAGCAATCAGCTGGTGTGCTGCAAGAAAACCTCTTCCCCCTGCCTTTCTTCCCCCTCCGAGGTTTTCCCGTGGCACACCAGCCGATTGCAGAACAGCGGGTGGGAACACAACCCTCTCTAGGACCTAGACCTAGAGAGGCAGGGGAGGCTCAGGAGGGGAGGGGCCGGGCGACGCTCTCCTACTCCTCCAGAAGTGAGTCCACAAGTGTAGCACAGCAGTTCTCGTTTGTGCCTGGGGGCCAGGGAACAGGACCGGGGGTTCCATTAGCATTAGGGCCTGCACCAGCAGAGATAGATTCTGAAGAGGATTTGGAAGGGTTACCTGAAGGAGAGTTTCCCATCACTGGGCCCCTTTCTCCCACTGACAGCTTGGCTTGGGATGAAGGTTGGCCTGACCCATACGAAGAGATAGATAACCAGGTGCAAATGGAAAGCAGTGATAGCGAAACTTATGAACGGCTGGGTGGGAGAGGCTCACAGGATCTTGTGAGTGAAAACATGGAAGAGAGCGGCTGGGAAGATTCTAGGGAGGAGAGCTCTCATGGAGATAGAGACCCAGGTGCTGGGAGACAAGGCCGAACCTTTGATAGGAGACGAAGCATCGAGTCCAGCAGAAGGGGATGGTACCACAGCCTAGACAGGCCGAGGTCCGTCAGCAGAGATTGGAGACGACGAAGCCTAGAGCGTCGGGGACCTCGGCCGAAAGATTAAGTATAGGATCCGTGGGAACGAATCCCCAGTATTTCGGCCACGTCTCTTCTGAGTAGATGTGTAGCGAAGTTGGTCCACGGAGCTAAGTTGGCTAGTGGCCACCAAGTCTTGCCTTGCATCTTGTGCCTTGCTTTGTTCCTGAATCCGCATTGCTGTGCAGAGCTTTGCCAAGCCTTTTGGATTATTCACCAAGCTGCTTTTGGACAATTGATTGCTTACAGCTTTTGGATTGCTTTTGCTATTTTTATGGACAATATTCCTTTTGAACTGTTTCTATACCTTCAATAAAGTAGTTAGCCTTCAGTCCGTCTCTGTGTGTGTGATTAAGGGGCCGGTCAAGTCCGTGCATCGTGACAGTTGGCCGAAGTACTCCAAGAACCCCTTTCTCACATCACGGGACGCCGCAAGAAGCGCCCAACGAACGTGGCCGCCATGACTCGGCCGTCGGATGCCCAAGTGGCCGAGATGCAGCAAGAACTGGGGGAGCTGCGTACCAGGGCCAGGTGGCACCCCGGGGTGTCCGTGCCTGCACGATTCGGAGGCAATCCGGCTCAAGTCGAGGTGTTTCTCGGCCAAGTGGACATGTACCTGGAGCTGCGGCCCAATGAGTTTGCCAACGATCGGGCCCAGGTGGGCTTTGTCTACAACCTGTTGGAAGGAACGGCAGCAGCGTGGACGACTACGTTGCTCGGGCCAGATCCCCCATGTGGCCACGTTGAGAGCCTTTCTGGACGCCATCAAGGCAACTTGGGGAGCACCAGTGAATGCGGAGTTAGCCGAGCGAGATTTGGACCGGCTGTCGATGAGGGACATGTCCCTGTCCCAGTATATTTCCCGTTTCCGTGTGCTGGCTGTCCAGGTGGATTGGAACCCCTCTGCCCTGCGTTACCAATACATCAAAGGATTGTCGTCGGAGATGCAACAAGAGATGTTGAGAGGGCATGGCCGCCCCGCGGACCTGGAGGCGGCAATCACCTTGAGTTTACGAGTGGAAGCAGGGTTGCAGACCCGGAGGCGTTGGGATAAAGGTGCGGTGGAGAAGCCAGCGGCGAGGAAGGAGTCGGGGGCTGGCCAATTCTTGCCCCGACAGTTTGCCCCGGCTGCTCAACCTTTGGACGAGCCAGAGCCCATGCAGCTTGGGACTGTGCGGCCCAAGGTAGATCCGGCGGAAAAAGCACGCCGTCAACGCCTCAACCTGTGTTGGTATTGTGGAGGAGCTGGACATTTTTCTAGAGAATGCCCCCAGAAGCCGCGTGGAAAGACTCCTCGGGCCTCAGCCGCCCTCGGAGGGGCCCCAGAGGCCGAAGAAGCAATCCAGGCGACGGGGGAAGGGCCCGGCCGGGTGTAAGAGGGTTCGCTCACTCGGCCGACGTCGCTCATCTTCCCCCTGAACCCAAGACTGGACAATTGTTCCTAGTGGTGGTCAGCCTGTGGTCGCCAGAGAAGGGGCTGATGATGGTCCATGCCATGATCGACTCAGGGGCTACCAACAATTTCATCGATGCAAACTACGCCAAGTCTGCCGGATTACAATTTCTTGATCTCCAAGAGCCCAAGGGTGTACAGACTATTGATGGGAGAACTCTGAAAACGGGGGCTGTGACTCAATATACAGCCCCTACCAAGATGTGGACCAGCTCCCATAAAGAGGACATTTCTTTTCTTCTAACCAAGTTACCGGATTTCCCTATCGTCCTGGGCATTGTGTGGCTCTCACTCCACGATCCCCAGATATCCTGGGCCAAGAGACAGTTAGTTTTTTCTTCCGACCATTGCCAGAGCCACTGCATGACGGCCCGGGCTTGCCAGGCTCAAGAGGTGGAAAACGTTGCCACGCTGCCCAAAAATTATGCCGGATTTTGGGATGTATTCAGCGAAAAGGAGGCGGAACGCTTGCCTCCACACCGGCCCTATGATTGTGCCATTGAATTGGAACCTGGAGCCCCTATCCTGCGGGGGAGACTCTACCCTCTCTCGGAACCAGAGCAACAGGCTCTCCGAGAGTTCCTGGATGAGAATCTGCGGAAAGGCTTCATTCGGCCTTCTCAGTCCCCGGCCGGGCGCCCATCCTTTTGTCAAGAAGAAATCGGGGAACTACGGCTCTGTAATGACTATCGGGAGCTCAACAAGATCACGATTCGAACCGCTATCCCCTACCCCTGATCCCCGAGCTGTTGGAGTGGATGCGGGAGCCAAGGTGTTCACTAAACTGGACTTGAGGGGTGCTTACAATCTTGTGCGGATTCGTCAGGGCGACGAATGGAAGACGGCGTTCCAGACCAAGTGGGGAAGTTTTGAATACCTGGTGATGGGATTCGGTTTGTGCAACGCCCCAGCCTGTTTCCAACATTTCATGAATGACATTTTCCGAGACCTGTTAGATCGTTATCTGGCAGTCTACCTGGACGACCTGCTGATTTTTTCTCCGGATCAGGCGACCCATGACCGCCATGTCACGGAAGTGCTCCAGAGACTGAGAGCCCACGGGCTCTATGCCAAGCTGGAGAAATGTGCTTTTGATCTGCGTGAGGTGGACTTTCTGGGCTACCGTATCTCACCTACGGGCATTGCCATGGATGACACCAAGGTCCAAGCTGTGGCTGACTGGACGGCTCCAGCCAGCAAGAAAGACATTCAATGATTCCTGGGCTTTGCCAACTACTACAGAAAGTTCATTCCTGACTTTGCCAAGTGGGCTGATCTTATCACCCAGTGCCTGTGGGGAAAGGTGCCGTTCCGGTGGACACCGGAGGCGGATGTGGGGTTCCGCAAACTGAAGCAGCTGTTCACCACCCAGCCGCTTCTGCAGCACCCCAACCCCCGCACCCCTTTCATCGTGCAGGCTGATGCTTCGGATGTAGCAGTGGGAGCGATCGTGCTACAGCCGCAGGGGACGGACTTGTTGCCCTGTGCCTATTACTCCCGGCAGCTGACGGCTCCGGAAAAGAACTATACCATTTGGGAGAAGGAGCTCCTGGCCATCAAGATAGCCTTTGAAGTTTGGAGACATCTGCTTGAAGGGGCCAAATTCCCGGTGGAAGTTCACACCGACCACCGGAATTTGGAGCACTTGAAGACCCAGCGCAAATTGAACCAGAGGCAACAGAGATGGTCCCTGTTCTTTGAGCGATTCAATTTCCGCATCCACTATGTGACCCCCAAGCAGACCAAGCAAGCTGATGCTCTGTCCCGGAAGCCGGAGTATGTTCATGGCGGAGAAGGGCTTTCCGAGGCCGGTTTGCTAAAAGCGGAGAACTTTGCGGCTGCTCGGGCGGGCCCTGTGAACCCTCCAGTGGCCCCGCCGGCCCCTGGGGACAAGAGACCCCTGAGTGACCGGGTCCAGGCGCGCCAACGGGCTGACCCTTGGGTGCAAAAGCAGCTGACCAAGGGGGTTCAAGCCCCTTTCCAGGTAAAGAACGGGGTGCTCTACCACCGCGACTCTGTCTATGTTTCCCCTGGGCCCGAGAGGGAGGACATTCTCAAACTTTGCCATGATAGCCGGGCCGCAGGACACTTTGGGCTGTTCAAGACCCTGCAGTTGGTGTTACGGGATTTTTGGTGGCTTAAAGTGCGGAGGGATGTGGAGGACTATGTGGGCTCTTGCCCTGTGTGCCAGCGGGCCAAGAACCAGGGGGGCAAGCCGGCCGGTTTGCTCCAGCCGCTTCCGACCCCTTCCGCTCCCTGGAAGATGATTTCGGCCGATTTCATCACCGACCTGCCCAAGTCCAAGGGCTTCACCACGATCCTGGTCGTGGTGGACTGTTTCACCAAGATGGGACACTTCATCCCCTGCGTGGGGGTGCCTACTGCCAAAGAGACTGCTGATATGTTTGTGCAACATGTGTTTCGGTTGCATGGACTTCCACAGAGTTTGGTGACGGACCACGGCACCCAATTCACTTCCCAATTCTGGAAGGCTGTCCAGAAGCTCCTGGGGATTGATGTGCGGATGTCCACGGCTCATCACCCCCAGTCCTACGGGCAAACCGAAAGGGTTAACGCCACCTTGGAACAGTATTTACGGTGCTATGTCAACTATAAGCAAAACAACTGGGCGTCCTTGTTGTCTTTGGCGGAGTTTGCCTACAACAATGCGACGCAGGAATCCATCAAAGAGACTCCTTTCTTTGCTAACTATGGACACCATCCTCGGTTCTACCCTCCGGTAGACCCGTCTGGGGAAGTGCCGGCGGCAGAAGATTGGCTTCGGGAGCTCACAGCGCTTCAGGGGTTGCTACGTACTCAATTGGACCAGGCTAAGGCGGATTACAAGCGGATGGCTGATCGGCGGCGCCAGGAGGGCCCTGAGATCCTGGTGGGGGATAAAGTTTGGCTGTCTACCAAGAACCTGCCCACGCAGAGGCTTAGCCGCAAGTTGGATGTGAGATTTTTGGGCCCTTACAAAGTGTTGGAGAAGGTGGGGCCTGTTGCTTTCAAACTACAACTCCCTGCGGACATGAAGCTCCACCCTGTGTTTCACCGTTCTTTGCTCCGCCCAGCGAAGGGGGTGCGGCCTGATGTGACGCAGTCGCCCCCTCCCCCGGTGATGCGTGACGGCGAGGAGGAGTTCGAGGTGCAGGACATCCTGGATGCCCGCATCAGATCCCGGAAGCTGGAGTATTTGATTGACTGGAAAGGTTTTGGGCCGGAAGAGCGTTCCTGAGATGTTCACGCCCCGGACATTGTTGCCCGGTTTCACCGCAAGTACCCTGACAAACCCAAGCCTCGAGGGAGGCCTCGGAGGGGCCCTGAGGGGGGGGGGATAGTATAGCACAGCAGTTCTCGTTTGTGCCTGGGGGCCAGGGAACAGGACCGGGGGTTCCATTAGCATTAGGGCCTGCACCAGCAGAGATAGATTCTGAAGAGGATTTGGAAGGGTTACCTGAAGGAGAGTTTCCCATCACTGGGCCCCTTTCTCCCACTGACAGCTTGGCTTGGGATGAAGGTTGGCCTGACCCATACGAAGAGATAGATAACCAGGTGCAAATGGAAAGCAGTGATAGCAAAACTTATGAACGGCCGGGTGGGAGAGGCTCACAGGATCTTGTGAGTGAAAACATGGAAGAGAGCAGCTGGGAAGATTCTAGGGAGGAGAGCTCTCATGGAGATAGAGACCCAGGTGCTGGGAGACAAGGCCGAACCTTTGATAGGAGACGAAGCATCGAGTCCAGCAGAAGGGGATGGTACCACAGCCTAGACAGGCCGAGGTCCGTCAGCAGAGATTGGAGACGACGAAGCCTAGAGCATCGGGGACCTCGGCCGAAAGATTAAGAATAGGATCCGTGGGAACGAATCCCCAGTATTTCAGCCACGTCTCTTCTGAGTAGACCTGTAGCGAAGTTGGTCCACGGAGCTAAGTTGGCTAGTGGCCACCAAGTCTTGCCTTGCATCTTGTGCCTTGCTTTGTTCCTGAATCCGCATTGCTGTGCGGAGCTTTGCCAAGCCTTTTGGATTATTCACCAAGCTGCTTTTGGACAATTGATTGCTTACAGCTTTTGGATTGCTTTTGCTATTTTTATGGACAATATTCCTTTTGAACTGTTTCTATACCTTCACTAAAGTAGTTAGCCTTCAGTCCGTCTCTGTGTGTGTGATTAAGGGGCCGGTCAAGTCCATGCATCGTGACAACAGGAGGAGGAGGCAGGAACCTGGCGCGAACCGGGAAAACGGCTCCCTGCAGGGCCCAGGACCTGCCTGGGAGCCGAGTTTGTCCGGCTCGACTCGCGTCTTCCGTGGAACCTGGCGGAAGAGGCGAGCCGCCCAAACCCGACTCCCAGGCAGGGCCTGTTCCCCAGGCTCTCTCTTCGCTTGTGAGGGAGAACTGGGGAAACGGAGCCAATCTCGGGGCTTGCCTTCTCCCAAACCGCTCGGGAGAGGCGCCTGCTCCGTTTGCCCGACTCTCCCTCTGCATGCAAGAGAGGCTCGGACAAACGGAGCCAATTTTGGGGCTTGCCTTCTCCCAAACCGCTGTTTGGGAGAAGGCTAGGCAAGGTGCCTTCTCCGTTTGCCCGAGCCTCCCTCCGCATGCGAGAAAGGCTCAGGCAAACAGAGCAGGCGCCTCTGGGGCCTTGCCTTCTCCCAAACAGCAGGTTGGGAGAAGGCAAGGCCCCAGAGGCGCCTGCTCCATTTGCCCGAGCCTCCCTCCGCATGCGAGAGAGGCTCAGGCAAACGGAGCCAATTTCAGGGCTTGCCTTCTCCCAAACCGCTGTTTGCCTGAGCTTCCCTCCGCATGCAAGAACGGCTTGGGCAAACAGAGCAGGCGCCTCTGGGGCCTTGCCTTCTCCCAAACAGCGGTTTGGGAGAAGGCAAGGCCCCAGAGGTGCCTGCTCCAATTGCCCTCCGCCCCTCCCCCCCCTCCTCTTCGCTGCGGTTCCGTCCGGCTCCCTGTCAATTTTCCCCAAACTCCATCTGTGTTCACTTTTGGGCACATTGAGAATTCATGCCAAGTTTAGTCCTGATCCAACATTGTTTGAGTCCAGAATGCTTTCTGGATGTTGGTGAACTACAACTCCAAAACTCAAGGTCAGTTAACTATATGTATTATTGTGTTATTATTTATTTATTTATTAAATTCGACTTGCTATACCGCTCTCTCTGGAGCCCAGAGCGGTTTACAGAAAGTGAAGCAGACATAGAAGGTACATTAAAATACAGTTAAAAATACATTAAAACGCATTAAAACAATTTAAAGCCCCCCAATAAACATGTGGCAGGCCAAGATTAAATAGTGGCATGACAGGCGGAACCATGGACAACAGTATAGAGGCCAATTGGCTAAGGGCCAAATGCCATTCTAAAAAGCCAAGTTTTTATCGCTCTACGGAATGGCAGGAGGGCCCGAATGGCCCGGATCTCCTCGGGGAGGCCGTTCCACAAAATTGGAGCGGCTGCAGAGAATGCTCTCCGCTGTGTGGTGGCCAGTCTGCAGACTGCTGGGCACCTCCAACAAGTTGAGCCCCTCGGAACTATATGTATTATTGTGTTAACGCGTCATATTGTGTCATTTTGGTTGGTGGTGTGCCCCAGGATTTTTGAAATGTTAAAAGTGTGCCTCGGCTGAAAAAAGGTTGGGAAACACTGCACTAGACCAAGGATGTCAAACTTGTTTTCATCAAAAGTCACATCAGGCTTATGGTTGACTTCAAAGGGCTGTTGGAAACATGGGTGGCATATCCATGGATATAGGGGCAATATATCTATCTATATCTATATATATGGTTGGATCCTTTTCATTTTTACTCCCCAAATGTTATTGAATGACAGCTCCCATCGTTTTTGATTATCTGCCCTGTGGACCAGCGACAATGAGAATTGCATCCCCATAGCACTTGTGGCTCTGAATTTGGGGAAAGGTTAAAATGGCTTTGCATCTACAGTAAATTCAAAGCTCATTCTCCTGACAAAACAGAGCCAATGGCAGCATTCCAGATGTTACTGTATCCCAACTTCCATCAACTCTGGTCATGACATCTGGAGTTGGAGTCCAGCATCTGGAGAGACACATACAATGGCATGACAGGCCGGATGTGGCCCGTGAGCCTTGTGTTTGACACATGTGCATTAGACCAGTGTTTCCCAACCTTTTTTGAACCGTGGCACACTTTTTACATTTACAAAATCCTGGGGCACACCACCAACCCTAACACAGTAATACATAGAGTTAATATGTTTTTAAATGTATTTATACACTCAATGTGAAACCTGGGCCTGTTTCGATGGACACAACATAGATATCCTGGCAGGAATGGCAGAAAGACACAAACTTCCCACACAGAATTCCCATAACCAAGAGAAAATGCTATAAGAGTTTGGTGGGCATTGATCTTGAGTTTTGGAGTTGTAGTTCACCGATATCCAGAGAGCACTGTGGACTCAAACAATGTTGGATCAGCACCAAACTTGGCATGAATACTCAATATGCCCAAATGTGAACACAGATGGAGTTTGGGAAAAATAGACATTGCCATTTGGGAGATGCTGGGATGTATAGTTCCCTGCCATCAAAGAACACTCTGAACTCCCAACAGCAATGGAATTGAACCAAACTTCGCATACAGAACTCCCATGACTAACAGAAATTACCGCCCGGCTCTTCCTCCTCCTCCTCCTCCCCCAAGCAGCAGCAGCAGGAGTTCGGCAGGAGGGGGAAGGAAGGGGGGAAGAGAGGTTTTTCCGCGGCACACCAGGTGATCGCTCACAGCACACTAGTGTGTCACGGAACAGTGATTGGGAAACACTGCATTAGACACATAGCAAAAGCGTCCACCTATTACTATTACAGCAGAATAACTGCTTTGCTCAACCTCACAAAAATCACTTCGCTTTTCATGTCCTTTCCAGCATCAACACTGTGTTAACCATGTAATATTTAGATAAGCCTTATGTTGTTTTGTTGCATTTATTGATTTCGTGTCAAAAGCCTTGCATAAATAAATAAAAAGCATTTCAATGGGAAAATTCACTTGAGATGAGAGTGTTTTGAGTTAAGAGCTCTCTTGTGGAACAAATTAAACTCTTAACTCAAGGTATCACTGTATATCATACAGACTGATTGATTAGATAGATAGCCAGACTTAAATATTCTTCCTGCACGTTTAAATTTCTCCATAACAGCATTTATAAAAGCCCTGATTTGTCATTGTGGCAGCTGCTAAGCATCTTGTACTTTTAATAACTACACAAAAATAGAAACAAAACAAATGAAGCCCTATGCTGGTCAGTAGTTGCATCAGTCCTGGTTCTGCCTGACACAGAGCCCCTTTCTTCACCTCATGAACAGCCTCAATACATACAGACATTGTAGTTATTTCATTTCATCAGATACTCATTTTGCAAACCTGGCAAACACATTTCTTGCTGTTTGTCCCCATCATCTGGAAATCAGAGATAAACTCTTTCTCAGTATTGGGATTCCATACATCACCTTCTACTATAAGTAAGATATGAAACAAAATAGCCTGGAGCATGGACTGGAGAGGGTTGCTCGGTCATTTGAAAAACCTTCTTCCACTGAAATTAAAAGAGAGAGAGAGAAGCTCTCTCATAATAATAATAATAATAATAATAATAATAATGCTTTATTTATATCCCAAGTAACATTTTATGGCAGGCATTCTCAAAGGTTGTGAGGGCTGTTGGAAACTAGAAAAATTGGGTTTATATATCTGTGGAATGTCCAGGGTGGGAGAAAGAACACTTGTCTGATTGAGGCAAGTGTGGATGTTGCCATTGGCCACCTTGGTCTGTCTTCTTACTTGTGTACAATCTGACTCAACAAAATCTGGCTATCAATATTTAAAAACTCTAAAATCATAAAATTAAATAAAGAACAACACACAAAAAATAGGGGAACTCCAGACAAGAAACAATCCAGGATAGTTAATCACCTCCCAACAAAAGATTCCCCCAGGCAGTAAGAAGCCAAACCTTGAAACTGCTTGCTATTAAATGCGAATCAAGGTGGCCAATTGAAAAATTCACACCTACCTCTAACAGACAAGAGTTCTTTCTCCCACCCTGGACATTATTCCACAGATATATATACTCCATTTGCCTAGTTTCCAACAGACCTCACAACCTCTGAGGATGCCTGCCATAGATGTGGGTGAAATGTCATGAGAGAATGCTTCTGGAACATGCCCGTACAGCCCAGAAAACTCAGAACAACCCAGTGATTCCGGCCATGAAAGCCTTCAACAATACAAGGATCTGAACCATTTAGAGCTTTAAAGGTCAAAACCAGCACCTTGAATCAGACCCAGAAACATCTTGGCAGCCAGTGCAGGTACTTTAATAGGGGGTAGTATACTCCCTGGGTCTGTCATTAACTTGGTTGCAGATCTCCAAATTGATTGGAGTTTCCAAACACTCTTCAGGGGCAGCCCCACATAGATCCCATTACAGTAGTTAAATGGAATGTGACCAAAGCATGGACCACTATGGCCAAGTCCAGCTTCTCAAGGTATGGCCACAGCTGGCACACATGTTTTAATTGTACAAAGGCCCTCCCAGCCACCACCGACACCTGGGCCTCCTGGCTTAGCAATGAGTGCAGGAGGACACCCATGTGGCATAATGTAGGTCAGGGCTGTCCAACTTCTACCGGCCCAGGGGCCTGAATTCCGGTCACTGATGACCTGGGGGGCCGTAGGGTTTGCCCCCGCGCCCGGCTCCGCCCTCTCCCCCGGCGCCCTCTCCCCTCTCCTCTTATTTTAATTTAATATTAAATATATTTAATTCCATCCTCCCCTCTCCCCTTATTTTTATTTAATATTAAATATATTTAATTCCATCCTCCCCTCTCCCCTTATTTTTATTTAATATTAAATATATTTAATTCCATCCTCCCCTCTCCCCTTATTATTATTTAATATTAAATATATTTAATTCCATCCTCCCATCTCCCCTTATTTTAATGTATCCCATCTCCCCTTATTTCATCTTTACATATATTTAATTTTATATTTAATACATGAGAGGAAATGGGGGGAGGGAATGAGGAGCCCCCTGAGGAGCCCCCTGCTTTGGCCTACCTTTTCCAAACGCGCAGGATCCAGGAGTACCCGGACGACGAGAGAGGCGACGACTGACTGAGTCGAAGAAGGTCCTAATCGCGTCTGTGGGCATCTGTGGGCCTCAGCGATCCAGTAGTAGAGTAGCCGAAGAGTATCGAGCGAATACGCAATCCACACGGGATTTCACTGTCAACGCCGGCGTGATCTCGTGTGGATTGCATATTCTCGCGATACTTGCTCCGAACCCGGAAGTAGATTTTTTTAATTTTTATTATTTATTTTATTTTTCAATTTTTATTTTTTATTAAAAAGCTTAGGGGGCCATAGGGAAGGGGCTGGGGGGCCGTATACGGGGCCCCGGGCCGCCAGTTGGGCAGCCCTGATGTAGGTAGTTCACATTTGGTCAGTCCCCACACTGCCTTGCCAGAGAAAAATAATATGCCACACAGATGATCAATGAAGAACAAGTAGTTTATCATTCGTAATACAGAACAACGTTATATACAATCATGTGATCAGTTGCATCGACTCACATAATGTCCTTTTAGAGACATTTAAAATGGTCTTTCTTTGTCCATATGGAGAACCTCCTTCCAGCAGCTCATGACATAAGAGCACACTCCAAAAACTGTCTCTTTCTTCCCCTCTGCTTCTCCATCTCTGCAAGCACCTGCTCAGCTCAAGCCTGAAAATGTAACAGTAACCAGAACTCCCAGGCTCAACTAGTTCCCTGGGCGTAGCCCAACCAATCAGCTTCATACCTCATATTTTACAGTTTATACACACACTAAAAGATTTCTTACATTCCCTAACACCCCGGACTGAGGACCTGTGTCTTCAGGGGGAATGTGACTCTATCGAACACAGGTTACCAACCTATAACCTGATCTGCCTTATGACTGACCAGAAGGACCTCCATCTTGTCTGGATTCAATTTCAGTTTGTTTGTTGGGTGCATTCGTTAGAAATGCATCCAATAAAATGTATTTCATATAGCAAATTGATCACATTTATTTATTTTACAATATGAGCCTGTTACATAAAATACTCCAAATCACACATATTTTGTATTTTATCAGTTAGTAGTTTTCTGCTGCTCATCAATTCTGTACCATTTCCACATTGTTATTATGGCAGCGTTTCTTAACCTGGGGGTTGGGACCCCTAGGGGAGTCACAAGGGGATGTCAGAGGGGTCACCAAAGACCATCGAAAACACAGTATTTTCTGTTGATCATGAGGGTTCTTTGTGGGAAGTTTGGCCCATTTCTATTGTAAGTGTGGTTCAGAATGCTCTTTAATTGTAGGTGAACAACAAATACCAGCAACTACAACTCCCAAATGTCAAGGTCTATTTTCCCAAACTCCACCAGTGTTCACATTTGAGCATATTGAGTATTTGTACCAAGTGTCAGGACTGGGAGACTTGAGCTTGAGTGAAGTTCAAGCTCCCAGCCTGGCATGAGATTGCATCGACCTTTGCCCTAGTTCTTGGGTGACCTTGGGCTCCAGTTATATAAGACTGTGCTGAGTCATGTGGAAGTGAGGTAACTTCCACATGTGTGCAATGCTGCAGGGGGAAGTGATGTAACTCCTCTGAGCCTGGACATTGGACAATTGGACTCCTAATGCTGACTCATGGGGCCATGAGGTCACATCCCTTTGGACTATGGGATATGCTGAATCACCGGATATGGTGCAACCCTACCTGGACATTGCATGGGCGATGGGAGGGGGAGTTGGGGTATATAAGTTGTGTTTTGGTGGCGGGCAGGTGCTTTTGCTTCACATGTGTCGTACCTGCAATAAAATCGTGTTGGACCGTGCTTTCAATCTACGCGTGATCCTTACCGAGTGTTGGAGAGTCGTTACAGAAGCAAAAGCCCCTTTTCAACTATCCCAGCAATGGAGAGGTTGGCTTGGAGAGAAGAAGAATATATCGATAGATGGGATTCGGCCCTGAGGAAATCCGGCGCACTATGGAGTGGGATTGGACCACTCTTGACCAAGTGGGTTGCCCGGACGGTGCTGGATATGTTTTCGAAGCAGGCCCATTTTGTGCCATTGAAGGGGTTGCCTTCTGCGGAACGTTTGGCAGAGTTGTATGTGCAGCATGTTGCATGGGTGCCCGGAACAAGTTTTGAGTGATCGTGGAGTGCAGTTTACTGCTCAGTTTTGGGAGCGGTTTTTGGAGGTACTGGGGCTCAGAGGCGTCTTACGACTTCTTATCATCCTTGTTGTAATGGCGGCGTAGAAAGGACGCAGAAATCGTTAGGGCTTATCTACGCATTTTTAGTAATAAAGAGCAAACTAATTGGTCTGATCTGTTGCCCTATGCTGAAGTGGCATACAATAGCTCGGTGCATTCATCCACCGGAAAGTCTCCTTTTGAGATAGTCTATGGTCAGGAGGTGGCTCCTTTGCCCCAGCTGTTGGAGTTGGGAGGGGAGGAGAAAGTGGAGTGGAAGATACGAGCCCGGGAGGAATGGAAGGAAGTAGCGGAAGCTTTAGGGAAGGCACAGCGTTCAGTATAAGATGTTTGGTGACCGGAAGAGGCGAGAAGGGGAGGAGTATAATGAAGGGGATTTAGTGTGGCTGTCCACACAGAATTTGAAATTGGGCTATCCATCTAAGAAATTGGGTCCGAAGTATATTGGGCCTTTTAGAATTGAGAAAGCTGTGAATAAGGTCTCTTATACCCTTCTGTTGCCTAAGAGTTTAGGGAAATTTCATCCCACGTTTCATTGTGGTCTTCTGAAAAAGTATGTGGGCCCCTTTCATCCTCCGGATTGAATGATGTTTTCTTTTACAGGGGGAGGACGTGGTGGAGGAGGCCGTTATGTCAGGACTGGGAGACTTGAGCTTGAGTGAAGTTCAAGCTCCCAGCCTGGCATGAGATTGCATCGACCTTTGCCCTAGTTCTTGGGTGACCTTGGGCTCCAGTTATATAAGACTGTGCTGAGTCATGTGGAAGTGAGGTAACTTCCACATGTGTGCAAGGCTGCAGGGGGAAGTGATGTAACTCCTCTGAGCCTGGACATTGGACAATTGGACTCCTAATGCTGACTCATGGGGCCATGAGGTCACATCCCTTTGGACTATGGGATATGCTGAATCACCGGATATGGTGCAACCCTACCTGGACATTGCATGGGCGATGGGAGGGGGGGTTGGGGTATATAAGTTGTGTTTTGGTGGCGGGCAGGTGCTTTTGCTTCACATGTGTCGTACCTGCAATAAAATCGTGTTGGACCGTGCTTTCAATCTACGCGTGATCCTTACCGAGTGTTGGAGAGTCGTTACACCAAGTTTGGTCCAGATTCTCTCTGGATGTAGGTGAACTACAACCCAAGGTTAATGCCCACCAAACCCTTCCAGCATTTTCTGCTGGTCATAGGAGTCCTGTGTGGGAAGTTTGGCTCAATTCTATCATTGGTGGGGTTCAGAGTCCTCTTTGATTGTAGGTGAGCTATAAATCCCAGCAACTACAACTCTCAAATGTCAAGGTCTATTTTCCCAAACTCCAGTGTTCACATTGGGGCAAACTGAGTATTTGTGCCAAGTTTGAGTCCATAGTGCTCTCTGGATGTAGGTGAACTACAACTCCATAACTCAGGGGCAATGAACACCAAACTCTTCCAGTATTTTCTGTTGATCATGGGATTTCTGTGTGCCAAGTTTGGTTCAATTCCATCGTTGGTGGAGTTGAGAATGCTCTTTGATTGTCGGTGAACTATAAATCCCAACAACTACAACTCCCAAATGCCAAAATCAATCCCTCCCAACCCTGCCAGCATTCCAATTTGGGAGTATCAGGTATTTGTGCCAAACTTGGTCCAGTAAATGAAAATACATCCTGCATGTCAGATATTTACATTATGACTCATAAAAGTGGCAAAATGACAGTTATGAAGTAGTGATGAAAATAATGTTATGGTTGGGGGTCACCACAACATGAGGAACTGTATTAGGGGGTCATGGCATTCAGAAGGTTGAGAGCCACTGTATTATGGTTTGCCACTCAATCCTGTATTCCTAGCAGATCTCTAACATGGCCCATTGGACTGAATCCACAGGGATTTGATTTTCAAAAAGAGTTATTTTAAGTGGTAATTCAAGATGGCACCACTTCTTGAAAAAAATGAATTTGGTCAGATTAGACAAATCAAAATTTACAGCGCCAAGGATGAGCTTTGGTGACATGAATGAAACAGACCTCTTTATTGCAGTCTTTCCTCCTCTAACAGGGAGATTTCTCCTCCAGACATAATAAAAATCCTTGCTCTTGTCAAAGTCTAGCAAGCTAGGTATGTTTTTCTCCACTCTTTTAAGAAAAGGCAAGGAAAAGATGCAATTTAAATGCAATAGCACAGTCCCCTGGCTAATACCGGTCTCTGTAGTCAGTAAAACAGCAAAGGCAGAATATAGTCCATTTATCAAAATAGTCTAAGCAGCTGTTTTTGTTTCGAATGGGGTGCAAAGGGTACTGTAGATTCATTCCAAGTGTATACAATTCAATGTCACATTAAAAACTTTGAGGAGGGATGTCAACTACCTTGACAACAGTTTCAAGGACATCATTAAAACAAAGCAAAACCTTACACATAAGGAGTGTGATGGTTTGGTTAAGTCTAAAACCCAATGGATAAAAGGTAAACACAAGGGGGGGACGGGGACGGACAGGGTTTTTGTGAAATAGGCACCATGAAACTGTAAAGTAATTTCCTCTGACTGCTACTCTGTCGCCTCTTTATGGGCGGCATTTCAAAAGCACTGGAGTAGATGTTGATTCAGGTATTTGCAAGAGCAAACTACTAAAATTCAACGTGTTTAAAAAAATCTGCTTTTGCTTTGCTTTTCCCAGGTTTGCAAAGAGTGAATAAGGCCAATTAAGAGCCACATTAAGAGCCACATCCACTGTTTTAACATGGCGAAATGTATTCCACACTGGCACCAGGAATGTGACGCAGCTGGCAGAAGGTCATGAGTTTGAGGCCTGCCCGGGTCGGGGTGAGCTCTCGACCAATTGTGTAGCTCGTTGTCTGTCTATATATGTTGTATGTCTATGGCATTGAATGTTTGCCTATATATGTGCATTGTGATCTGCCGTGAGTCCCCTGCGGGGTGAGAAAGGAATATAAATGATGTAATTAAAATGTGGTGATATATTTGCTTATAATGGTATATGATATCCCTGATTCTTGCAACTATTGCATGCATTGTTGTAAGAATTGCATTTGTTTAGAATTCATAACTGATGGACCTATGGACTTTTTGCGTATGATGGGAATGTATGCCTCTCAAATAATACTCCACTTCATTGACACGGTGGCAAGAATCTTACTGGAGCATTGCAGCATACTAAAATACTTGGGAGTTACCCTGGACCATGCTATGACTCACAATATCAAGCAAAAAGTAGGCGGAAGAAACAATGACTGGCACAACCTGGGGATCACAACCAGACACAATGAAAGCATCTGCCCTTATGCTTTGCCACTCTGCTGCTGAGTATGTATGCCCAGTGTGGAATACATTCCACCCTGTTCAAGCAATGGATGTGGCTCTTAATGAGACATGATGCATTACCACAGGATATCTATGCCCTACACTGCTGGAGAAATTATACTGGTTAGCAAGTATTGCACCAGTTGATATCTACTGGGAAGTAGCAGCCTGTAATGAAAGGAGCAAGGCATTGACATCTCCAGCACACCCTCTGTTTGGTTATCACCCAGCAAGACAATGCCTTAAATCAAGAAATAGCTTCCTAAGATCTACAAAGAACACCTCAGCAAGCGAGAGTCCAAAAGTGGCAGGCTAAAACCTGGAACCTCAATCCATGGCTGATACCAAATGAGAAATGCCCTCCTGGGCATGCAGAAGATTGGGCGACTTGGAAGGTGCTGAACATACTGCGCTCTGGCACCACAAGATGCAGAGCCAACCTTAAGAAATGGGGCCACAAAGTGGAGTCCCTGACATGCGAGTGTGGAGAAGAACAATCCACAGACCACTTACTACAATGCAGCCTGAGCCCTGCCACATGCACAATGAAGGACCTTCTTACAGCCACACCAGAGGCACTCCGAGTGGCCAGCTGCTGGTCAAAAGAAATGTAGTATAATGCCAAGTTTTAAACTTTGTGATTTTTCTCCTCATTATAACTGTATTCTCAATTTGCTTCTGACACAATAAATGAAATAAATATCTGCATACTATGCATTTCAGTATATGAAATAAAACGGGAATGTGGCTCTGGTTTCATTTATTCACTTATGACCTTTTGATACTTGGTCAATGAATGTGGCATCAGATAAAAGGCTTCAATAGTCCAACTTCCCACAGTGACCATATTTGGTTCATTGATACTCTTAAGATCATGTTCCCCAGCAAATACTCTCTATTTCAGTTAATTAGCTCATTTTGAGATAGTATTTTCCCATTTGTTGAAACACAAAATACCCAACTGTTTTCATGATCTTTTTTATTCACTGGCCAGGTAATCAAAGTTTGGAAGATTGCAATATAAGATGAATACAGCAAGAATTGTTTATGCTCAGAGATAGAACGGAAAGAGAAGGGCTGTGAAGATCTGTGAATTAGTCTAGATGGGCAAATTATTTAATTCTTGTGTATATACTGTATGTGTGCATGTGTTTTGTGTTTATAATCGACTATTTTTAATAAACATTCAGTTACAGTTCTGTAGCAGTAGGTAGAATTTATTTGTGTATATTTTAATATCACATACCCTCAAAGGTTTATGATTATTTTATCATTACTACTGTATCTTAAAATAATTAACACTTTTCACTATAACATTATTTTTTTCTCAGCCAAATTTGTTTTTAAAATAACAACTGCAATGATTATGAAGAGGGTATAGAAAGCCACAAAATGGGCATCCAGAGGCTGGGTTGTGGCCCAGCTTGTTGGGAGTCAGCTGCATTAAAATCACTACTGACCAAAAGGCCAGGAGTTGGAAGCCAGCCTGGGTCAGAGTAAGCTCCCGACCATTTGTCTAGCTTGCTGTCGACCTTTGCAGCCCGAAAGACAGTTGCACCTGTCAAGTAGGAAATTCAGGTACTGCTTATGCGGGGAGGCTAATGTAACTAATTTGCAATGCTTAAAAACTCTCCAGCAAAAAAATGAGGAAGTACTCCATCCGTGTCACAAGTAGACGGTGGAGCGACAGCTCCCCCGGTGACCGGAATTCAAAGCATACCCTCTTGAAGCTGAAAAGTTAAATAGCCATGTTTGCCATGTATGTGTGCATTGTGATCCACCCTGAGTCCCCTGTGGGGTGAGAGGGGCAGAATATATATGCTGTAAATAAATAAATAAATCCATATAAATAAAAATGTAAGGTTTGTTTGTGGGATTAACATAACTTAAAAAACCACTGGACAAATTGACACCAAATTTGGACACAATACATGCATCAGTACAGGTTTTATGAGTGACCATCACTCATAAAACCCACTGAAAAACACAGGAGACGGGACTTCAAAAGCCAAAAAACAGAAAAATACATTACAACGCATGTGAAAAACCACATACGCATATACACAAACACACATATATCGCAGGTTCAAATCCGGGGAGTGCCATGAGCTCCCACTGTTAACCTGATCTTCTGCCAACCTAACAGTTTGAAAACATGCAAAAGTGAGTAGATGAATAGGTACCGCTTCGGCGGGAAGGTAAGGTCACTCCATGCAGTCATGGGAGTGGCCACATGACCTTGGAGGTGTCTATGGACAATGCTGGCTCTATGGCTTAGAAATGCAGAGTCAGACACGACTGGGACTTAATGTCGAGGGGAAAGCCTTTACCTTTACCCTACACAAATATATATACACACAAAACACATATTCACAGACTGGACCACAGCAACGGGTGGCAGGGTACAGCTAGTAAATAAATAAATAAATATTGGACCCATGGGTAGCATTGACCTCTTCTATGAATTACAACTACAATGACCTTTTATTCAGTTCAGCAGTGCATTATCTGTTTTTTATGGTGCTTATAAACATGTTATTCAAACCAAGGAGCTGTAATTGACTGCAGTTCCTTGTACCCAGTGAATTTGTTTTCGCTTCATGTAGGAGAGCATCATCCTCGATGACAGAAAGGCCCAAGGCCTTGGGCTCACTTCTCTTTTCTAGAATTGCAACCTCCCTTTAAATTGTGTCTCTTTTTGTTTGGACTACCCATTGAGTGACTTTCAATGCAGCCTTGAACGATGTATACATTCTTGACCATTGCCTGCATCTCCAGCTATCTCTACCTATAAAATCCAGTTTCCCTTTGAGTCCCAGGAGCAAACCAACACCGAGCGCATGCATAAGCATAGAGAGCGAAATGACCCAAGCAGTCAAGTCTACTGTAATTTGGAATGAAGCATTTCCAGGTACAGGAGGTAATTATCCCTTAGGTGAGAGACAAATTTCTTTCAAGAGGAATTTCTTGGTAGGCTGAAGCAGCATTTGCCTTAGAGCACCTGTCACCAGTATCTCCTGGAAACTGAATCATAGGCTTTCTAAGCACCGATCATTGCAGGCAATTGTCAAGATCTGGTGGTGACCTGATGCTTAACAACGCAGCTAAAAAGTGTGATTTATTGTTTGTCTGTACCTCATTATCAGCCACCAGACTCTCTGCAGGTCATTATGCCATCTACAAGGACCTCATTAGAACTTCCAAAGTTCTTTTGCATCCTTACCTATGTCATTTAATTCGGTCTTAACTATATATTTAGAAAGATTGAGAGAAGAGAAAAAGGCTTAATTAGATGCATTTTTAAAGCATGTATATCTTGAGGAGGGATTCAGAACTGTGGTGGGTAAAAAGATGACACAAAACAGCTTAAAAGCATCCTATTTCCTTCAGAATCTGGTTGTTTGGGACACTTTCGAAAGCAAGTCTCATGGTTCCAAGTAAATGCAATTCATACTTAAGTTCTAGCGGCACCCTTGTGCTGGCAAGACTGAAGACCGTCAGGTTGGAGGTTCGAATAAGGGGAGAGTATGGATGAGCTCCCTCTGTCAGCTCCAGCTCCCCATGTGGGGACATGAGAGAAGCCTCCCACAGGATGGTAAAACAGCAAAAACATCCGGGCATCCCCTGCAACGTCCTTGCAGATGGGCAATTATCTCACACCAGAAGCGACTTGCTCCTCACACACACACACACACACACACACAAATATTTAAGTCCTGTTAAAATTAATAGGGCAAATTAATTAAGTCCTATTAAAATTAATAGAGAGAGTGAGTTAAAAATAAACTATTACTACTACAACTAACCCCATTGCTGAAACCTAGTCTCCCTTGAAGAGAAAAAAAGAAAAAGGAGGAAAGGAAAGGGGAAGCTCGTAAGTTCCCCATTGCCACCAGTGGGCCAAATATAGGTGGTATTTTTTAGATGCAGACCAAAAAAGGATATCCAACTACCTACCTGTTTTCGGAAAGCAAGCAAAAATGGATACAAGGGTCTACTG
Source organism: Anolis apletophallus (assembly GCA_030556195.1). NCBI lineage: Eukaryota > Metazoa > Chordata > Lepidosauria > Squamata > Anolidae > Anolis > Anolis apletophallus. The sequence goes on along the minus strand of JARBWK010000016.1, from coordinate 25,379,992 downwards.
GTATCCGAGCAGTAGAAATGGATCAAGGTTCAGCCGAAATGCACAAGGCTAATGCAACAGTTTCTGATGCAATGGACATTTACCATCGCAAAAACAAACCTCAACAACACTCAATGGTAATGCTTTACCAACAAAATGGCTATCTGAAATCGCTCACTCCAGCTTTGCAGGGTGTCCCTGAATTGGTTTGCCTGAGGAGAGGAGCCCCCGGTGGCACAGTAGGTTAAACCACTGAGCTGCTGAACTTGTTGACCAGAAGGTTGCAGGTTCAAGTCTGGGGAGTGGCATGAGCGCCTGCTGTTAGCCCTAGCTTCTGCCAACCTATTTATTCATTTATTTTATGGGGGGGTGGTTTTTTAAATGTACCCCGCCGCTTCTCACCCCCGAAGGGCTATTCAGCACGGCATACACTGCAGCACTACAGGCTGCTACACCTTAATACAGAAATATAATCCATACAACAATATAATCCACACCACATATAAACATTAAAACGATTACATAGTCATTAGTATCAGTATATACATAAGTAGTTAAAGCCATAAAACAAAACACAGTGTCCTCTACCACTATGCCAATCCAGTCAATGTCCAAAAGTGCAAGTTACGTCTGCTTCCCAAAGGCCTGGCCCCAAAACCATGACTTTAACTTTTTTCTGAAAGCCAGGAGAGATGGAGTCGATCTTATCTCGTTTGGGAGTGCGTTCCATAGGCGAGGGGCCACTGCCGAGAAGGCCCTATCTCTCATCCCCATCAACTGCATTTGCGATGCTGGCGGGAGTGAGAGCAGGGCCTCCCCAGATGCTCTTAGGCTGCAAGATGAGATATAGAGGCAGATGCATTCAGAAAAGTAAGCTGGGCCAGAACAGTATAGAGATTTATAGGTCAATACCAGCACTTTGAATTGAGCTCAGAGATGAACAGGCAGCCAGTGGAGCTGACACAATAGGGGGGGGGTATGTTCCCCGTATGTTGCCCCAGTTAACATTCTGGCTTCAAACCTAGTAGTTTGAAAACATGCAAATGTCAGTAGATCAATAGGTACAGCCCAGCGGGAAGATAATGGTGCTCTGTGCAATCATGCCAGCCACATGACCTTGGAGGTGTCTATGGACAACGCCGGCTCTTCAGCTTAGAAATGGAGATGAGCACCAGCCCCCAGAGTTGGACATGACTGGACTTAATGTCAGGGGGAAACCTTTATCTTTGGCTCTCCTCTGCAAAGGATCAAATCATGCTTATCAGTGGTGGGTATGCTGGAGCAGCAAGAACTGGCAGAACTGGTTTGCTATGTCAGTTGGTTGAATGAGAGTGGCTCCACAGGTTTCAGGGTTGGCTATGGCAGAGAAGGCATGGAACAACCACCAGAGATGCCGAAGAGCTCCATGAGAAACTTACCTTGCAGCCACCTTTCTTCACAAGCAAAGTGGGTAATTAGACTGGAGTAACCGAGTTCTTTTGGAAGACATATCAGAAGTCTGAAAATCCATAAAATCTACTGTAAAAGTTGTGGTATATTTTAAACTCAGTATATTTTCAACTCCGTTCTTGGCATCTGTCTCTTTACTACCTTTCCCCCTTCGAACACTCATATTTTTCTTACAGAGTTCCTATTCAAAGTCATTCTCTTGATCTCATCTGCTTTTTTCCCTTTTTTTGTTTGAAAAGAAAAGAATCTGGGAGTCTTTCCTTTTTTCCCACTAATAAAATTCAGGCATTGTTTCAGTGAAGGAAATAGGTTGAAAACAAGCCAGCTTCAGATATGACAGATGATAGTCTACAGAAAAACATCGGGATAATATCTCTTTGTATGCTTGAAGACAGGGACGGTTTCAGATAGATTTTGCTCAGCATGCAGGACGTTGTTAGACGCTCGTTCCGTGGGATGCCGAATGCAGACAAGACAAAACAGCAAGTTACAAAAAGAAAGGATTCGAATCTGCAGTATTAAATGTTCATCTCCGTACAAGGACTTGTCACTTATCCAGAGTTTCATACACAGTAACAAGGACTGCTCTTGGCACTAATTAGTTCAGGCAGTCAACAAAGCAAACCAGGGACAGAACAAAACACAGAACAAGGACAAAGTGCCCCCTTCCTCTGAATAATAGCCATCCTGCTGGTGTAAGAAAGAGATGGAGTTTGGTGACCACAGTCACGTGAACTTGGGAGCATGAATGCCAACCACCTCCGAAGCAATGCTCTTGTCTTTTTTACTTTCAGAGTTCCATCTCCTATAGTTTCAAAGATTAACCTTTCAAATAGGAGTGAAGTAGAACCATATCTTTTTGTATGCATTTAGTGCGTGTTACTATAAAATAGATATTTGGTATGCATTTTCCCTTAAAATAAACAACTTTAGGCTGTTTTAAGTACTTTTCCTAAACTGAAAACTCCACTGAAAACTCCACTGAAATGTCAGAGAGGTGTGGAATCAGAAGTACAGTGTTTTCTCATTCGCCCCAGCTCGCTGTCCATCTAAGCAGTTCGAAAACAGCTCTGAGCTGTGAGTAGAAAAATTAGGCAGTTATTTTTTACGGCACCATAAAAAAGAAATACCAGGAAATACCAGCAATCAAAGAAAGTCTGTGATCAAGGGCTCTTCATAATAGAGGATGGAGCGATAGCCACCCCCCTGTGGCCATAATCGAGCACAACCTCCAGGATGCCGAAGTTGGGGGAAAGTGCTGGCATATCTGTTGCCTGTCCTGTCTGTTTAACGGCATTGGATGTTTGCCATGTACTTGCGCTCTGTGATCCCCCGAGTCTCCTTTGGGGTGAGAAAGGCGGAATATAAATGCTATAAATAAAGAAATTAAATAAATTTAAAAACACATCTCTCGGTGCCAAGTAGTAGCAGCATTAGTTGTATGCCTTTAAGTAATTTTTTAAATCTATAGCAACCCTATGATTAACTAGCCAATGGCTTAAAATTCCCATGGTTAAACTGCACGGGGGAGGGAGTGAATGAAACTTTTAGTTGGTGCTCCATAATTAAGCAAAGGTTACTGCAAAGAGTAAGATAACTACATTTGTGCTATAGAAGAAGTCTTATCAGGGGACAGGGACAACCAATTGCAGAGGAAATAAATCCAGCATATAGGAAAAGAATGAGATTATTTAATAAATAAAGGAGTACACAGCTACCCAAAGAAGGCTATATTTCAAATACTGAGAAGAGTCCCCATTTTTATCTCTTAAGATGTGTTGGAGAGTACGAAATTCCTAACCAGGTTTCATGAAGAAATTTCCAATGACATTTCCATTGGCAGTCAAAGTCAAAATTGGAAAGAGGCAAATCCTATTTAGGAAATGCAATGAATAGAATAGCAACACTGTTTTCATGCTTCTTTTGTACGATTGTGATTTAGTAAAATGGTGGATTTGTAGGTTGTCATTAATAAAAAAAGAAACGCAGGGAGTGAATGGGGTGGGATCAATGTGTCTATATTTCTTAATTCCGCCCCTGGGTTTTTTCTATACCGAAAATAGCATTAATTTGTTCCCTTTCCACTGCTCTAAATATTGTTCCCTTAGAAAATAAGTGATTTATTTGACTGGAACAAAATCTATCTTACGACTCTAAGTGGTTTAGTGTTGCATGATCTATGTTTGGATTGACTCACTTAAAACTATTTATTGCCATATGAATTATATTAAGATAGATTTCCTTTGTCAGGTGGAATTACTTTTTCTTCTCTTGCAATGTTCACTTGCTGTAGCAAACAAGACTTGGTTGTTGTATCTGTAACATAATTACTTTTCTCTTTTTCATTTTTCCCCCACCATTACGTTCTTTGTCTTTCAAAAGGGGCTTCGAATAGTGATAGTCTCTATCAGCTCAATGGCTAGAAAGTTGTAAAAGTTGCCAATGAAGCCACACAGATCAGGTCTTCCGAACGGTCACGTGATCAAAGTGGTTAAGGAAAAAGTAAAGGTTTTTTCCCTGACATTAATTCCAGTTGTGTCCAACTCTGGGGGGTTGGTACTCATCTTCATTTCTAAGCCGAAGGGCTGGTGTTCTCCTTAGACACCTCCAAGGTTATGTGGCCAGTATGCCTGCATGGAGCACCATTACCTTTCTGCAGAAGTGGTACCTATTAATCTACTCACATTTGCATGTTTTCAAACTGTAAGGTTGGCAGAAGCTGGGACTAACAGTGGGAGCTCACCCCACTCCCTGGATTCGAAGTGCAGGCATTTCGGTCAGCAAGTTTAGCAGTTCGGTTTAGCAGCTCAGCGGTTTAACTCACTGCACCACTAAACCTAAATATCCTATTGTGATGAATAGAGACTACAAATGCCTCAAACATCAAAACATCAATGCCCACATGGTAGAGATAGCTAGGAATGTCTGCTCTTTGCCTAAGGCAGACAAAGACTCGAGAATTAGCTCTTCTATTAAGGAAATCAAGGGAAAGCTTCATGAGAACCACCACTCCTCTTAACGCTCCCCCAGCAACAGCAAGAATATCCCTAAACCAGGAAATCCCAATTATATGGCCCCCCACAAGTGTCTGCCCCAACCAAGAATGGGCAACTTGGAAGTCCTGGAACAGACTCAGAAGTGGAGTGGGCAGATCCAAAGACAACCTGGCAAAATGGCACTACCTAGAAGAACCCTCCATCTTGTGTGATTGTGGAGCATAGAAACAGCTCAGCATCTGTATGCTTGTCCTCTATGTCCGGCCTTATGTACAGAGGAAGAATTGTTGGAGGCTACAGACAATGTGGTTGCTGTTGCGCGTGTTTTGTCAGGGAGCTGCTGTGGAAGGTCCCCCCAGAGAGGTTGCAGAATGGGGAACAACTGCGGACTGCTGTAGCACCAAATACTCTAGCTGGCGTCCACGGAGGAGCACCCTGGACTCCACCACGCTGCTCACCCTTACCAAGGGACTAGGAAGGCCACGTCAGGGTGGCATTCCCCCCTCCCTAGCTGAAATTCGACTTCAATATCACCTGGCGTCCTCCCACCTCCAAAGGCTGGGAGCTTTGCTTGCGGCCTTCTCTCCTTTGAACAGGCCGCCTTGTGCACAGGCCAACAACTTCGGTGAGTTTCACCTCTGCGTGCAACCTGACGGAGGACTGAGATGGGGGGGAGCAGGGGAGACGGACCCGCTTCCGCGGACGCCTCTCACGCCTCCCACTCCACCGAGGGAGCCAAAAGGGTATCATCCATCTGGGTCCCCTAGATCCTCTGGGAAGAGAGAGTTGACAGAACGCCCAGGCCCAGCCACTTCAATCTGCTCCATGGGAGACGACTGCCCGTTCTTTGGATCGGGCGGCTGCCCATGGTCCCCTCATACCTGCCGACCTGCTGAACACCCCGCCGAGCACCAGGAAAGTCTGCCTGAGATCCTGAACGTCAGCAAGGTCCTGGCAGGGGTCCCGGGCGGCCGCCCTCGGCGCCGAGCGGGCCTGTTGCCAGTCCAGGGGGCGTGGACCGACCCCCCAAAGATGGCACCTACCCCGTTAGATGCCATCATGGCGCCGGCTTCACCAGCCCCGCAAGCTCCACCTCCTCCTTCTCCTGCCTCAAAGCAGGAGACCTACAAGATGGCGCCGACGAGTGAGCACCTTGCGGGAGAGCTCCGATGATGGTCGCCTACTTCTGAGAATTTGTCCACACTATTCGGCCAAACCAGCCCACCAAAGATTGGGGTCGACCTCCAGCGACAAGAGCAAGCTGTGGTAGGTCCCCCAAATCCTTTAGCGAACCTGCGGCACTGCTTGCCTTCACTACAGGAGCAGCATAGCCCTGGTTCTGCTGCACCCACTTTCCGTGGCCTCAGCGGGTCCATTGACTATAAGGTCGGGCCCAAATGTGCCATCCTGCCCTCCACCCTACCCTTCTGGAAATATACCGCCAATTCAATAAGCTGACCCTAGACCTCAGAGAACTCGACAACCAGCTGAGGGCCTTCGGGAACCAAGGACCCCAGCTCTCTCGGTGGTCTTTACCTACGGAGACGTCAGCCGGATGCCGCCCGACCACCCCTCTTGGACCCCGGTGGGCAAAGCAGCGGATGGATCGGAGTCCTCGTTCTTCGAGGGCGGCTGCTCGGCCCCTGGATGCGTGCCTGTTTGGACCTGGCTGCCCCTTTGGACATTCGGCTGATTCCAGCCAGATGAGCTGCCCGTGGTCATCTCGGTGCAGCAGGGACGCGGAGGGATCCGACCTTGGTCAGAGCCGGGAGAGCTCTGCAGACTCCTTTGATGTTTCTGCGGTCTTAGCCCATCCATCCAACTACCGCCCTCACCGGCGATCGTTCTCTTGGTCGATGGGAGGGGCGTTGGTTTTGGAAGCCAACATGGTGCCCAGGACCGAGGATTCGGCACCTGGGGCTCCTCCCCTTCCGTCTTCTTCCCCTCTGCCTCCAATGGAGCCAGAACGGACACAAGCCCCTGGAGATCCTGCCACCCAGTGAGAGGCAGACGTAATAACAGCGGATCGCTTTGATGCGGCCCCAGCTGTTTAACCTAATGAGGTGCAGAGCCTCCTCTTGGCCCCTGGGCAGATGGATGCAGACCGGTCAGAGATGGCGACCGCCCCAGAGGACACCAAGCCTGGCTGGATGTCCTCTACCTTGGAGGAGCATGGACCCGAAGGCGACCTGTGGCAGAAGCCGCGTGACTGCCCTAAGAGGCAGAGGTGGCGACGGAGGAGGAGGGGACGGTGACGTTTGGCTTCCATTCTCTCCGCGAAACCCTGGAGCAGCTCGGCATCCTGCGGCAACCGTGGAGCTTCCAGGGCCACTGAGTCGCTCACAAATCTACGAGAGGGGAAGAGGCTTGGATCATTCCATTCAAGGTCCCAGAGGTTGCCTCAGACCAGGACTTTCCAGAGCACCAACCTTAGGCGACAGCAGTCGTGCCTCAAGCCGAGGACAGAAGCTGTACCAGCAGGCCGAAGCTTGGCCTGCTCCAAGTTATGGCGTGGAGGGAGTGATGTTCCCTCCCCCACTGAGAAAGAACTTCGAGGCGACCTTTTAAGACCTCCTGAGTTGCCCCCTTTTGACGGCTGGCCTGATGCTATCACCAGGCCGCTCAGACCTTGTTCCCCCAATTCTTTCCCTTCTCTCCCTCCCCTCCCTCCCTTTACCCTCTCTTAATGTTATGTCATTTGTGTTATTGTGCTCTTCAAATCTTGTAAACCGCTCCGAGCCCTCGGGGAGTGGCGGTATAGAAGCTTGAATAAATAAATAAATAATAAATAAAAGGTATTTAGCTGCCTGCACTCCTTCTATTTTTATCAGTTTTATACTAATTTATGCAATGTTTTTGATATGAAATAAATAAATCTATATAAATAAAAATGTAATGTTCGTTTGTGGGAATAACATAACTCAAAAACCACTAGGCAAATTGACACCAAATTTGGACACAATACACCTATCAGGCCAAAACGTTTCAGGTTTTCTTGCAATATGAAATTCTTTATTAGTGTCCAGTCTGTTTTGAATATTTTCAAATTCTTCTTTATGCTAATGTGTTGGGTTGATTTATCCATATTCGTGATATCTAACATTTTCGATAGCCATTGTTCTTGAGATGGAATCTCTTTCATTCTCCACACCCTTGCATAATTTATTCTGGCCGCCATCACTAGATAATTCAAAAGTTTATCTTTGTCTAAGTCTATTTCAAAATCGATTATTCCTAATCGGAAGCATTCTGGTTTTAGTTCCATTTTTATATCTAGTATCTTTTCTATTTTTTCGTGAATATTCTTTCAGTATGATTTGGCAATTTTGCATGTCCACCACATATGGTAAAAAGAACCAGTTTGCTCTTCACACTTCCAGCATTTGTCATTTGTTTTTGGATAGCATTTTGCCAATTTCTGAGGTGTGATGTACTGCAGTAATCTATTCTAAATGCAACAAGAGTGTGGACCACTGTGGCCAAGTCTGAGTTTCCAAAGTATGGACACAACTGGTGCAAAAGTTTTAAATGTGTAAAAGCTCGATTAGGCTTCTCCATCCCATAACTAACTGCTTATGGCATGTAATATGTTCCAAAGCCTCAGTGAACAGACACCTGTACAATGCTGGCATGCAGGTGTTTTGGCTGTCACCTTGCCAGCAGCCGCTAGATCTCGGAAAGCATCCAAGCTCAATGCCTCCAACGGACCAATAATTGAATTCCTCTTTCATTGCTTTAGAAAGCAATTTCAGGATCAGGAGAAAGCAAAGATGGATTTCCCCATTGGCCTCTGTAATTAGACAGGTGCAAGCGTGTATTAGCAGTCCATGTTTACAGGTTCTCTATTTCTTTTCATAATGTTGATTTCTGGCTTTACTGTTTTTATTTAGATAGTGAGGCAATTAATCGACAGGACTCTCACTCTTATCTTAGTATGCAAATTTGCCTTAATTTCTAATAAATAGTAAAATCATATGTAAACTAAAAATTATTTTAAAGTATTTTATTATCTGTGAAGCTTGTATGCCAACTTTATTGATCTATGTACCTGGAGTTATGCAAGCATTTCTCAGGTGGAAAGGGGTCATGAATAGAAAAAGTATAAGCATCCCTGCTCTCTCTTCCATTGCCCAAGGAGTTGAATAGCACTGGGCCAACTGTGTGGAATCCCACTATTTAATTCTCTCCAGGATGAAGCAGTAAAGACTGAAATATATCAGCTTTTCTCCCATGGGTGAGATTCAAAGTAGTGAACAATGGTTAAAACAGCAGAAAATATATGACACAAAAGAAGTACAACATCATAACCCCAAATAAAATAGATAAACAAATGACACATTACATAAACCATGTACAACAAGCTTAATAAATACAACATGTACCACCAAAAAGGGATACTGAGGTTATCCCTAAAAACATTATACTAAATATCCTAGAAGCTTCACTTCTTTAGGCCGTGTAAACATTGCCCAGTCTGAGATAGCCTTCAGTGATGTGCCTTATCAATAGCTGCCTTGACATTGCTTGTTATAGGTTATAGCAGGGGTAGGGAACCTATGGCTCGGGAGCCAGGTGTGGCTCTTTTGATGATTACATCTGGCTTGCAACAGCCTAGGAACTGTGGGAGTAGAAGTTCAAAACACCTGAATGGAGGGCCAAAGTTGGCCCAGGCCTTGTCTACATGTCAGGCTTGGGGAAGACAGACCTGCGCATGCAGCTCCCAACTCACGAGGAGGCCTCTCACGTGCTCACTTCCTCCCTCTCTCTCGCCCATGTGCGCCGTCCCCACACAAGCTTGGCAGCGCATGACAACCCAGCGTGCCCATTGGTCAATGCGCTTGCAAAACACCGGAGGGGGGGGGGGTTAGTCCTGTTTAGTATCCCAAAAGGAGTGGGTGAGACCCACACTCATTTGATAAATCTAGAAATGGATGGTTTTGAGAGGAAAGGCAAGAAAGAACAACATGGTAATATGACACTTTCCCCCTTCATGTGATAAGGTCCATAATTGTGCCATGAGTAAATTTTATTTGCATGCTGTATTTGGTCATTCTGGACCTAGCGATTCAGAAGCATCTCCCATTGAGCACAGTGGACCTCATCCCAAGGACACGAGTATGAGGAGTGCGAGTGCAGCCATTTTACTTTGAAATAAATCAATTCCAGTTCTACTTATCAGCTAATTAAAATGCAAACTGGCTTTTTCCTACTTTAAAATGTTTTTAAATATTAATCTAGTTTTAATGTAGGTCAGCAGGGCGAAAGTTGCTTTGGTGCCAGGAGTTATCATTGCAAGAATTCTCCCCTGCAATAGTTTCCTCTTACCTTCGCATGCACTCATGGTTTGAAAGCCATTGAGAAACCCTGCTCCCCTGTGTCTTAAGGTGGAGACGGCATATTTTGGCTGGAGGGGGAAGATACTAACTTTGACCTTCTTTGCAAAACCCAGCTGTCTGCAATATGCTTGGAGGTTTGAATTGTAGAAGTTTGTCCCTGTGGAGATGGTAAAGGGTTGGGCAGAGAACCCGTCGTGGAACAGTTGATATTTTGCACAATCAGTGCCTTTTTAAACATATGGGTCCACAATCTGGAATACAAATGAAGAGCAAAAAAAATCCACATTATTAAATGATTAAGAACAATATAGTCCACATTATCTTTACTTATGAAAACTAACTTTACATGCTTCTATCAAAGCACTGAAGTTAGCCCAAAATGTGATCAATGCAAGTAAAAGATCCAACTGTTTGTTTAACAAAATATCAGAATTGAATTCAGATTTCATTGGTATTCCAGAAAAATAATAATAAAAAAGCTAAAAATTCAGACCTTAACACAGTGGTTCTCAACCTTCCTAATGCCGCAACCCCTTAACCAGAACCAGAAAATTATTCTTGTTGCTACTTTCATAACTGTAATTTTGCTACTGTTATGGCCGGGAAAGTCCAAGAGGACATCGGTATGGCTTACAAATGAAGTAAAAGATGTGATTGGAAAGAAGAAAAACTCATTTAAGAAATGGAAGGCTCTTCCTACTGAGGAGAACAGAAAGGAACACAAGCTCTGGCAAACTAAATGCAAAGCAACCGTCAGGAAAGCCAAGAGAGATTTTGAGGCACATATAGCTAAGAATATTTTTAAAAATAGCAAAAACTTCTTTAAGTACATCAGAAGCAGAAACCCAACTAGAAAAGCAGTTGGGCCACTTGACGAAAATGGTAAGAAAGGGACAATAAGTGAAGACAAGGAGATTGCTGAGCGGCTAAATGACTTATTTGCCTTCGTTTTCACACAGGAGGACAGACAACATATGCCTGCAGCTGAGTCAGTTTTTTCAGGGAGGGAATTAAATGAATTAAACCAGATAGAGATAAACATGCCTTACTAAACTAAATGTCAACAAATCACCAGGGCCAGATGGCATCCACCCCAGAGTTCTTAAGGAACTCAAGTGTGAAATTGCTGAAATTCTAGCCAAAATATATAACCTTTCTCTAAGATCAGGCACTGTACCCGAGGACTGGAGGGAAGCAAATGTAACTCCGATCTTCAAGAAAGGATCCAGGGGTGATCCAGGAAATTATAGGCCAATTAGTCTAACCTCAGTTCCAGGCAAAGTGATGGAAACCATTATTAAAGAAAAAATCCCTCACCAAAGGCTCCTAAATAAGCTCTTCAGCCATGGAATCAGGGGACAGGTCTTGTCCTGGATTGGAACCTGGCTAAACTGTAGGAAACAAATGGTGGTAATAAATGGACACTTCTCTGGATGGAAAGAGGTGAGAAGTGGCGTACCCCAAGGTTCAGTTTTAGGACCATTACTTTTTACTTTATTCATAAATGATCTGGATGTAGAAGTAAATTGTGAGGTAGCAAAGTTTGCAGATGACACTGAACTGTTCAGGGTAGTTAAAAATGAAACAGACTGTAAAGAGCTCCAGAAAGATCTCTCGAAATTGAGTGAATGGGCAACAAAGTGGCAAATGCATTTTAACCTAAACAAGTGCAAAGAACCCCAAATACACTTATCAACTGATGGGATCAAAGCTTTCTGAGACAAACCAGGAAAGGGATCTTGGGGTTTTGGTGGACAGCTCAATGAAGATGTCAACCCAGTGCGCTGCAGCAGTGAAAAAGCAAATTCTATGCTTGGCATGATCAGGAAGGGAATCGAAAATAGGTCGGCAAATGTTGTATTGCCTCTCTACAAATCTATGGTGAGGCCACATCTGGAGTACTGTGTACAATTCTGGTCACTGCACCTCAAGAAGGATATAATGGAACTGGAAAAGGTACAAAGAAGGGCAACAAAGCCTTGGTCTTTTCAGCCTTGAAAGATGGCATTTAAGAGGTGACTTGATCGAAGTGTATAAAATCATGCATGGGATAGAAAAGGTGAATAAAGAAAAAATATTTTCTCTGTCACACAACACTAGGACTAGGGGGCACTCCCTAAAGCTCCAAGGTAGGAAAGTTAGGACTAATAAAGGGAAATATTTCTTCACCCAGAGGGTCATTGGGTTATGGAACTCACTTCCAGAGGAGGTTGTGACAGCTGTCAGCCTGGACAGCTTCAAGGCAGGATTAGACAGATTCATGGATACCAAGGGAATCAGTAGTTACTGAAATGGACATCCAAGTGCCACCTCTGTGTTGATGGAAGCAGGCAGGATTTTCCCCGGGTACTGGTTGTGGGGGGTCGGGAGCAGGTGAGGGTTTTGCCCTCCTTTCTGCTAGAGATCCCTGTGTACAACTAGTGGGCCACTGTGTGACACAGAATGCTGGACTAGATGGGCTGAGGCCCAATTCAGCATGGCTCTTCTTATGTTCTTATGTTCTTAATATAATGTAAATATCTGATATGCAGGATGTATTTTCATTCACTGGACCAAATTTGGCACAAATACCCAATATGCCCAAACTTGAGTACTGGTGAGGATGGGTGGATTGATTTTGTCATTTAGGAGTTGTAGTTGCTGGCATTTATAGTTCATCTACAATTAAAGAGCATTCTGAACTCCACCAATGATGGAATTGAACCAAACTGGGAACACAGAACTCCCATGACCAACAGAAAATACTGGAAGGGTTTGGTGGCATTGACCTTGAGTTTTGGAGTTGTAGTTTACCTACATCCAGAGAGAATTTTGGACTCAAACAATGATAGATCTGGACCAAACTTGGCACAAATATTCAATATGCCCAAATGTGAATACTGGTGGAGTTTGGGGAAAATAGACCTTGTCATTTGGGAGTTGTAGTTGCTGGGATTTATTGTTCAACTACAAGCAAAGAACGTTCTGAACTCCACCAAGATAGAAATGGTCCAAACTTCCCACACAGAACTCCCATGACCAACAGAAAAATGGTGTTTTCTGATGGTCTTTGGTGACACTCTCATGACCCTGCCTGACCCCCATGTTGAGAAACACTGTCTTAACAGATCAAGGGGAATGATATTCAATTTCACAATTTCTACCCCATTTTAAACTGCGCTACCATCTCATAGTCAGCTATCATGCTTAAAATTGGCATCCAGTTGCAGCAAAAAGGGGGCCATCTACACTGCCATATAATGCAGTTTGAAACTGCATTATTTGTGTAGGCTAGGGGTGTGCAAACTACGGCCCGGGGGGGGGGGGGCGCCAGATGCGGCCCTTTGGCTGATTCTATCCGGCCCTCCTAAGGGCCCCGGCAGGCAGGCAGGCAGGCAGGCAGGCTCGCTCACTGCTCGCCCTGCCCACCACTTGTCTCATCCCGCCCGCTCGTCCCACCTGCTCGCCACTCGCCCCGCCTGCTCACCGCTTGCCTCGGCCTCTCACTCATGCGCCCTCTCACCCGCTCTGGCTCTTCCAGCGCCGGTGACAGCAAGGCCAGGCAGGGGAGGCAAGCTCCCCTGCCTGGCCTTGCTGTTGCTGTTGCTGGCACTGGGAGAGCCGGAGTGGGCGAGTGGGCGCGCGGGTGGGGCGAGTGGCGAGCGAACGGGGTGCGAGGGCGAGGCAGGCAGGCAAGCAGAGCGACCGACGGAGAGGGAGGGAGGGAGGGGGGAGAAGAGGAGGAGGAGGCCAGGGAGGGAGGGAGCAAGTGCTGCCGCTGCCAAGCATCCCTAATAAGTGAACTATACATCCCAGCAACTCCAACTCCCAAATGTCTATTTTCCCCAAATTTTCCCCAGTGTTCACATTTGGGCATATTGAGGATTCGTGCCAAGTTTGGTCCTGAGTTTCCCATCCTTTCAATGGGGTTTGATCTCTTCCTTTTCCATCACGAATTTCAAAGGCTCGCTGTCAGGAGGTTTTTAGAAAGGTGGGAACAGGAAGTCATCGAGAGGGAAGGGACCCCAGGGCTATCCAGCCCAACCCCCAGGGATACACAATCAAAGCACCCCCGACTGATGGCCATCAAGCCTCTGCATAAAACTCTCCAGAGAAGGGGACTACAAGGAAGCATTATTTTATTTTATTGTATAAGAATTTTATAATAATATTACAATAATATAATAAATAATATAATATAATGTTATATTATATTATAATTTCAATATATTATAATGTCTATATATATACTATAATATAATAATTATGATATTAATACTAATAATATATGAATATTTCTTGATATATTAATATGTTAATACTAATGATGTGTAATATATAGTAAATATAGTAAATGAATAAATAAATAATGTAGATTAGCATGTAGTTCCGCCTTTAGGTGCGGCCATCCATAATATTTTTTGGCTCTCGTGTGGCCCCTTGGAAAAAATAATTGCCCACCCCTGGTGTAGACTGATATAATGCAGTTGAATAGGATTGATGGAGTTATTGCTCATTTCCAGTGAGAATAAATTGAAGGTTATGCAAAAATGGTACTTAAAAATACAGAACTGAGATAGCCAGGGTACATTTGTCCATACATTTACATTCATGTCTGAAATCACTGGGTTGCTGTGAGTTATCTGGGCTGTCTGTCCATGTTTCAGAAGCATTCTCTCCTGATGTCTACATCTATAGCAAGCGTCCTGATGTGTCACCCACATCTATGGCATGTGGTGAGGTCTGTTGGAAACTTGTCAAGTGGGGTTTATATATCTGTGATATGTCCAGGGTTTATATAAACCTCACTTGCCTAGTTTCCAACAGTCCTCACAAGCTCTGAGGATGCCTGCCATAGATGTGGGTGAGACAATCAGGAGATAATGCTTCTGGAACATGGCTAGACAGCCCAGAAAACTCACAGCAACACAGTGATTCCGGCCATGAAAGCCTTCGACAAATATATAGCAAAATGTGCTGCAAGATGTCCCTCCTGCAAAAAATAACTTTTTGCAGTTTAATAAACTTTTTCAATGTTTTTATGATACATGGAAGAAAGAACTCTTGTCTGTTTGAGGCAAGTGTGAATGTTGCAAGTGTCCACCTTGATTAGCATTGTTCTCAAATCATATGCTTTGTCCAGGTTGGTTCATCAGATGCTCTGCTATGGCTGACTTCTCTGGTTGAGTTAGTCTGCAGTGCCTTTCATGTTCCTTGATGTGTATTTGGGCAATGCTGCTGCACTTGGTGGTCCCTATGTAGACTTGTCCACAGTTGCATGTATACAGTAGACTCCTGCAGAAGTGAGAAGATCCCTCTTGTCCATACTTTGTCATATAGGATATAATGGAGCATAAAAACCCTCTGTAACTTCTGAACTTTTCCTCAGAATTTTCTCAAATCAATACATTTCTTTCAATAATAGAACTAAGGAAAATGCATCAGAATATTTTTTAGTGATGAATATATGATAAGCCGTTTAGTAAAATTGCAGGAAAACTGGGTTATTATGTCAATTTCCAGCACTTGTTAACTCACTGTAGCTCTGGCAATGTACTTAATATGTGACACATTTGTAGACCTTGTCAAGTAGATCATGGAGGCAAAGTATCATATCCTTAGCTCAATGGATATGATTTTTATGAGAAATAAAAATAGTTGAGGTTTACAATGATGGATGACAATTTCCTGCAAATGGCTTTAATTAAATAAGAACTTATGTGCCCCTTTCCTTTAATTATAATTCACAGCAAATAAAAAAGAAGGAAAATGCATCAGGTTTAATGTCAGACTCTAGAAAGTGGGGGTTTGAAACACATGATGCCACCACAATTCGACAAATGTTATATATGTAAAAGGAAGATCTTGGGGGGAAATGAGCTTTGCTTGCAAGGGAGCATAGAAGACCCACCATAGGGATTGCCTTATCTCCTTTGAGAGAGATGTAGCAGAGTATTATTATTATTACTACTACTAATAATAATAATAGTAATATTATTTAGTAAAATTGCACCCCAAGAACAAGCCATTAGAACCAATGTCATCAAAGCCAGAATTGAAAAGTCAGTGACAGATCCCAAGAGTAGACTCTGCAAGGATGCAGGCAAAACGATTGATCACATCCTCAGCTGCTGCAAGAAGATTGTGCAGATAGCCTACAAGCAGAGGCATAATGCCGTTGCTCAGATGATCCATTGGAACTTGTGCCACAAAAACCAATACAATAAGATTTGTTGTTATTATTATTATTCTGACACAAAAACACAGTGTGTCACAGCAAATGAGATATATATGCTGGATTTCGTATCACAAAATCACAAGTCGAACACTTCCCAAGAGTCCAAAACTGTGTGTGGTGTATTTTTGAATAATGCGTGCAGATCCAAGTCAAGTGGCCTTTTGTAGTTGACATATTTTTGTCAATGTTTTATATTATTTCCAAATGCCGGCCGATGACCACTGGGACCACCTGTCCTGGTTTATGCCAGAGTTTTGCCATTAAATTTTGAGGTCCTGTTGTTTTTCGTCAATTCAACTGTCACCTGGTATGGCGACACCAATAATCCAAACATTTTTCTTTTCCACAATTGTGATGTCTGGTGTATTGTGTTTCATAACTTTATCAGTCTGGATTCAAAAGTCCCACAGGTTTTTTTGCATGTTCGTTTTCCAGGTTTATGATCCCACCAATTCTTTACTGCCGTCAGGTGGTGCTTGTGACATAAGTTCCAGTGAATCATTTGGGCCACAGAGTTGTGCCTCTGTTTATAGTCCATCTGTGTGATTTTCTTGCAGTAGCTGAGGATATGGTCCATGGTGTCATCAGCTTCCTTGCACAGTCTGCATTTTGGGTCATCAGCTGATTTTTCAATCCTGGCCTTAATTGTATTTGTTCTGATGGCTTGTTCCTGGGCTGCAAGAATCAGGCCTTCTGTCTCCTTCTTCAGTGTTCCATTCATGAGCCATAACCAGGTATTCTCCCTGTCAACTTTTCCTTCAATTTTGTTAAGGAACTGCCCATGCAATGCTTTGTTGTGCCAGCTGTCAAATCTGGTTTGGAGTGCAGTTTTCTTGTACTGATTCTTTGTCTGCTGTGCTTTGAGAAGTTTCTGAGTATTGACTTCAATTAAAGCAGGTTCTTGGCTTTCCTTTACATATTCTGCCAGGGTGTGTTTTTCTTCTTCAACTGCTTGTTTTACTTGTAAAAGTCCTCTGCCACCTTCTCAGCAGATATAGCCAGTCAACATCACTGTGAGGATGTAGGGAATTATGAATGGTCATGAGTTTTATTAGTTTTATTACTATTATTTGAAAGACAACAAGATGAGTTCACAGCAAACAAGATCATTCTGCTGGCTGTTGTATTGGATCACATGTCAGACACTTCCCAAGAGTCTAGGACTGTGTGATGTATCGGCGAATAATGTGTGCAGATCCCAGTAATGTGGCCTTTTGCAGCTGTCATGTGGTGATTTTGTCAGCACTGATTGTGTTTAAGCAGGCCAAGATCTTTAGGCACTGCACCCAGTGTGCTGATCACCACTGGGACCACCTTGACTGGCTTGTGCCAGAGTCTTTGCAGTTCAATCTTTAAATCCTCGTATCTTGTCAGCTTTTCCCATTGTTTCTCGACAATCCTGCTGTTGCCTGGGATTGCAACATCAACTATGATGACTATCATTATTATTTATTAAAAATTACTTTTTAATCTGGCAACATGGAGGATTTTGGATCTTTTAGCACAAAAGGTAATTTTTTCGAAACTCTGCCTTGAATCCAAAGATTCTGCTCTCTTTTCATTGCTCTGCCTCTGGTGCCATCTAAGGGCCACTCTTTTTAAGTAAACTTTCTCAGCTTCACATTGATAAGTCGGGCAAGGATGAGTGGAGTGAGAATAGTTGGGTGAACAAAGATAATAACAGCCAGAACATTGAACTGAATAACTGCAATAAGGCTGTGCTTTAAAAAAAAAACCTCAGCTGCTCACTAGGCAAGATGGAGATGATAAGATTTCTTGGAAAGGAAAACACCTAGGACTGGCAAACAAATGCCGAGAGCCCAAAGCTGCCAGTACAGTCATTGTTTCTTCCCTGAATAGAAGCCCAAGACTGGTTCTTATTAGCTGCCAAATCTAATTTTCAGTTCCTGACATATCCCATCCCAGAAATTAGTGTTGACTGGCACAGGGCCCCTCGGGCTTCCAAGCATTATTCTTGTTGCCCTGCATTTTTCTCGCTTCTAAATTCTCCATTGACTTTAATTAATCTTTCCTTAGGCTCTTATGTCTGGCGAATGTAGAATGTGTGTGCGTGTGTGTGTGTGTGTTTGCCCCCTTGCCTTTGCAGCCTAGCAGATTAGCTGGCTCCTTTTCTTCTTTTATCACTGTTCCCAATAAAAGAAAGGAATTTGGTGAATAGGCATTGTGCTTAGCCAATGTGACCGACTGTCCTTGCTTGATTTAAAAAATGAATAAAAATGTAAAGAAATTAAAAACAAGGACGAACAATTACTGCTCATAAGGAAGGGAGGACGAGAGCGCTGCTTTGTTGGTTTGTTTTGCTTCTCTTCATTTCGGTTTCCGATATGATATGTTCAAATACCTTGAGGGTACAAGATGTCATGCTCTGTTTCAGCGTGCGGCGTGATGTAATGCAAGATGACATACCAATTGTTTTATTATAGAAATACAAGGCAGGATGAAGAGACTTTTTTTTACTGCTGTGGCTTTTTGAAAAGAGAAACTGCCAGGTGCTCCATAAAATAAAGTTGTGTCAAAGAGAGGGGTCCGTTTTCCCCATTTTGATCCAGTCTGTCCAATGTCAGCAGTGCACCTGCATAATGGAAAAAGGGAGGAAGGGAGGAAGGGAAAGGGCAAGACCATGATTTCCCAACTGCTATTGCTACTGCGTTAATTCGCGTTTATTGTAGATGTTTTGCTTCGGGATAGTTGTATTTTATGCTTTCTTGCTTTTATGTTTTATGCTTTTGTATGATGTATTAAACTGTTACTGTAATATTGTATGTGTACCATGTAAACTGCCCCAAGCCTTCCGGAAGGAGCGGTATATAAGAGTGAATAATAAATAAATAAAATAAATCAGTAAAAAAAGAGGATTTAAAGGTCCAAAGGAAATCTGAAATGTACTTAAAATTAGGCTGCAAACAGTTTCCACACCTCTCAACCTGCCATAGATGTGGGCGAAACATCAGGAGATAATGCTTCTGGAACATGGCCATACAATCTGGAAAATGCACAGCAACCCAGTTTCAGTACCATTGAACATGGATTTGGAGAGATTGGGGAAATCTATTGAACCTAGCTCAAATATTAAGACCACCAATGAATTGGTTTCATCCCGATCAAATAATAGTGTTGATTCAGAACTGATTCAGAAAACTGCATTGGATAGACTGCATCAACTCTACTTTCTTAGATATAGTTATCATGATTTTCTATAGGCATACAGATGAAGACTGGTAGATGGCATGTTCTGAAGATGTCTCCAGAGCTAGAGATGAAAAGGGAAGCCTTTGCCTTCTAGTGTGAGAGAATTGGCCATCTGCAAGGACATTGCCTGGGGAATACCCAGATATTTGGGTGTTTTACCATCCTTGTGGGAGACTTTTCTCATGTCCCCGCATGGGGAGCTGGAGCTGACAGAGGGAGCTAACCCATTGTGCCACCGGGGGCTCCTGGCGAATAAGATGACAAACGTTTTTAAAGGTCCGTGTCGGATCTATTACGGAGTTCCGAAAAGTAATTAATTTTTCGTTATCGGCAAATAAGATAACGAAAGATTAACTACTTTTTGGAACTCCATAATAGATCCAACACGGACCTTTCACAACTTTTTTGAAATACTCCAGACTCAAAACAAGGTCACGTGAATTTCGTTAAGACAAACAAAGCAGTTTTTTAAAGTCTTGCAGACCTCTATTATGTATCTCAAACACTAGAGCTGATATGTGGGAACAGGTGCCATTTTTGGAATCGGCGGGTCAGATAAATCCAGAAATAGGGCGAACATCTGAAGCACCAAATATGTACCTTGGCCAGAACACTCTGAAAGACTTCCAAGTTGCTGCATGAATATGTGTTGTTGTTTTATTGTTCTCATTGGTGCTCTTTTAATCCTTCAACTACATTTCCATGGTGTCACATCTCAAGCTCATTTCATTCAACTGCTTGGCAATTTGTCACAACACATCCCATGTGCAGCTGGGGGGAAATAGACTTTGATGCTCATTTCCGAAGGTTCATTGCTTATGGTAACAGTTGGGTGAATGGGAATAGGAAAGTGGCACTTCTGTGTCCTACTATGTGTAGCAAATAGGTGGCAATGAATTAGCACTGAGCTAAAAATAAGAGGTATGACCAGCTTCCATTGAATTCAATTGTCTTCTGTGCTAGTATTTAAAAACATTACAAGGAAAAGATTTGGGGGGGGGGTCTTAATCAGGCTTAGGATCTTCAAATATACAGCTGCTAATCGTGCAATGAACCCCAAACAAAGTCCCCTCATTTGAACATAGGCTGAAAGCACTATGTGTGTATACCATTTCAAAAAGGGCTTTCTTTCCAATATTGTCAACTATCAGAAAGAATGAAACAAGATAGACAATGAAGCCATTTACCATAGTTAATTCATGAGTTCATCATGCCTTTTGTGTGGGTTCAGGCAAGAGGTGGGTCCCTGCTTCTGTTTCAACGCAGAGGATGAAAAGAATGCTAATCAATGGCGAAAGAGAAGGGACACTTTAATCAAAGCAGCTGCTTGGGAAACCTGGGAAATAAATTGGGGGGGGGGAGTTGTTCCTTTTTATAATAATAATAATAATAATAATAATAATAACTTTATTTATACCCCGCCACCATCTCCCTGAAGGAGACTCGGGGTGGCTAACATGAGGCCAAACCTGAAGATACAATATAACAAAATAAAATACAAAGTACAGAACAACGAAAATTACATCAGAATAAAAGGCATACAGTAGGAAAATAAAATAAAGCAACATGCAAGGTAAGAAAAAATCATTTTTTCTTATTTATTTATATGTATGTATTTTTATTGCATTTATTTATTTTATTTATTTATTTATTTATTATTCCTTCTTATATTCCGCTCCTCCCAGCAGGCTCGGGGCGGATCACAGCATAAAAACCCGGCTAACATGAGGCATTCATGTCGCCGTACAATAAAAACATAAAACATACAACATTGTCCCGAGATTAACAGTTGTGTCAAATCCTGGCATTCCAGTGTCGGAGTGTTGGTCAGAGAATGAATACGTTCGGCTAATTCAGCTAGCCGAAGGCCAGTCTAAACAGGGCGGTCTTGCAGGCCCTGCGAAATGGGATGAGCTCCCCGGCGGCACGGACATCATCTGGGAGAGAGTTCCAGAGTACCGGTGCCGCCACGGAAAAGGCCCTTTGCCTAGTCACGGACAGATGGCAGGTGCGGACCGATGGGATTAAGAGAAGATTAGACTCCCCTGAACGTAGTGACCTCGGGGGTACATATGGGGCAAGGCGGTCCCTCAAGTACGCCGGCCCTACTGTTGATGTTTGATTTTTAATTGTAATTTGTTGTTTGTTTGGGCTTGGCCTCATGTGAGCCACCCCGAGTCCCCATTGGGGAGAGGGAGCAGGTTACAAATAAAGATTATTATTACTATTATTATTATTATTAAAAGAAAAAAGAATCTTATTTTGTTTCACATTCTGCACAGCCCAATCACCTGTTGTGAGCTCTTTTGACAAGGTGGGTTGTTTTTGTGTTTTCGAAGGCTTTCATGGCCGGAATAACTGGATTGCTGAGAGTTTTCCAGGCTGTCTGGCCATGTTCCAGAAGCATTCTCTCCTGACGTTTGGCCTGCATCTATGGCAGGCATCCTCAGAGGTTGTGAGGTCTGTTGGAAACAAAGCAAGTGGGGTTTTTATATTCCAGACAATAAACAATCAGGGCCAGCTAATTACCTCTCAACAAAGGATTGCCTCCGGCAGAAAGATACCACACCTTGAAACTGCTAGGCCATTAAATGCTAATCAAGGTGGCCCATTGAAACATTCACACCTACCTCCAACTGACAAGAGAGCTTTCTCCCACCCTGGACAGTGCAGTGATATATTAACTCCACTTTCCTAGTTTCCAACAGACCCTTCAACCTCTGAGGATGCCTGCCATAGATGCAGGCCAAACGTCAGGAGAGAATGCTTCTGGAACATGGCCATACAGACCAAAAAACTCACAACAACCCAGTGATTCCAGCCATGAAATCTTTCAACATATGGTGAATTGGTCGAGACTTGATGAGATAGTCATTGAAAAACTATAGCAAAATGTGCTGCAAAGTTTTTGCAGTTTAATAAATCTTTTCAATGTTATTTTATGATAGAACCAATTAGGAAAGGACATTTGTAACCCAGGAACAAAAATGGTGTGTTACACGGTGTAATAGAAAATTTAAAACTGAAAGAAAACTGTGCTCATTTTAATGACATCAATTTGATTCAGAACTAAAAAAATATATCTCATCAAAATACCTCTCTGAAAGGACCATTTTAACTAGGATGCCAGAAAGAATACAAAACCACCAAGAGTCCTAATTCACTAGTGACGATATTCCAAGAAAGAAAGAAATGCCTCTCTCTTGTAGAAACATAATAGATTTCTAACAATGGTAACACATGGACAATGCCTTGGGGTTTGAACAGTACTTTGTGTTTGTACAGGACTGAAGCAAAGGTGGGCAGCACGCAGCCTGTATGTGGCCTTAAAGGTATATTTGTAGAAATTCAGTATGTTTCTCATTAAAAACAAAATGTTCAGGGAGCAAACATCTTAGTGTAACAGAGAGCCATGCTCCAGGAAGTACATTTCTTCTTTACGCCAAAGTGTATGGTTTCTAGCACAGTCAGAAATACACTTTGTTTAATCATATGTTGGTAGCCAACTGGACACCATTTTTGGAGAGGAATATAGATTTTTTATTTATTTAAAACTTTTATATCCTGATCTTCTTGACCTCCATAGAGGGACTCAGACCAGGAGACAGCAAGAATTCAACGCTAACATTAAAAATCTAAAACATCATAAATCCACAATAAAATTACCAGATACTTATAAAATAGATTACATAAAAAGCCAATTGCCAAGGTAAAATCATGTCCAACTCAGACCGTATATTCAGTCCATATATTGTGGTCAATAACTTTAGTCGATTACCGATCTCCGCCATCATTCTGCAAAAGCCTCATTCCGCAGCCAAGTTTTCATTAGCTTCTTAAATGAAAGGGAGGGGGCAGATCTAATTTCAATTGGGAGGGAAATCCACAGCTGGGGGGCCACCACAGAAAAGGCCCTGTCTGTCGTCCCCACCAGACACTGTTGTAAGTCAGGCCTCGGCGTCGCCTGCTAGCAGAGATGGAGTAGAAGTTGTGTTATCTCCAGCTGAGAATGGAATGCAGCTGGGAGAGGCTAATGAGCTTTCAGGTGCTGGAGGGAGAAAGAAATGCAATGTAAGCAATTCTAGCTCTGAAGAGTTAGAAAAGAAAAAGAGGATTCGGCAGGGACTTACAGCTTCTGCAGATTCTGAGCCATTAGGGGTTTTTTCTAGAGATGTGGACCTAATGTCAGAAGAAAGTGATACTGAGCTTGATTCAACATTGGTAAAAGAAGTTCAGGATGTATGTAATGCTGACTCCAGTACTGACACATTCCTGGGGTTTGATAGTGACAAAGATTAGGCCACTGACGTTTTTGGGAATGAATGGGAGACATTAAGTTTTGAAAAGCATTGGGAAGTTTGGAGAGGCAATGAAAGGCAAGCAGCTGGTTCATCTAATCAAGAAGGGTGTGACTCCGATGGGTCTGACCTTTAGAGTTATAAATTGAGGCATGAGAAGTAGTTTCCTTGCGGCAGGCAAGGAGTTGTGTCCTATGTCCTGTTGCCTTGGCATTCTGTTTATCTGGGCATCCTGTTATCTGGGCATCCTGTTATCTGGACATCCTGATACCTGGACATCCTGATATCGTGTTCCTGACTACTCGTGAGTTATGGGTTTGTTTTCCTCTGCCACCTTTTGGGGCTGCTGCTGCTCTAGCTGCGGTTAGGGATAAGTGGGGGGTTTGGGTTTCAATGTTTTGCTTTCTATTCAGCTACAGCCATGTATCCTAGTGGCGGGGTTTGTCTCATCTCGATCTGCTGTGAGTTCAAGCTGCAAGAATGGTATCGTATAACAGTAGAGGGAGGATGGCAATGGGATTAATGGAGATTACGATGTATGTTAACTTTGTACATTTAGCTCCTGTTAAGACCTTGGATTGGCTCCTCATTTAGCTCCATCATTTTCTACTGTCTTTGACCTTGGATAGTTTACGGACTACACGTTTTGGATCAGCCCATGAAAGACGTCGCATAGGACGTTCCTGAGTTCATTTGGATTTCTCCTGCTGTGCTTTTTTTGGGTTTCCCTGGGGTTTTGTGGGTTTTTATGCCAGTTTGGCTAGATTTTTGTTCGTCCCATTTCCATTCCTTGTTAAATAAACCTTTTGTTACCCCCTTTTACATCTGGGCTTGGCTCTAATTGGCGTCTGAGTTACAACAGACGCGCCCGCGAAGGGGGTGGGACCAAGAGCAGGGCCTCTCCAGACAATCTTAACACTCTTGATGGTTCATAGGGGAGAATACATTCAGACAGGTAAACTGGGCCAGAACCATATGGGGTTTTGTAGGTTAAAACCAGCACTTTGAATTGTGCTATTGGCAGAAGCTATTGGCAGCCAGTGGAGCTGATGCAACAAGGGAGTTGTGCGCTCCCTGTACCCCACTCCCATTCGTAGTCTGGCTGCTGAGCATTGGTCTAATTGCAGCTTCCGGGCAGTCTTCATAGATAACCCCATGTAGAGAGCATTGCAGTAGTCTATACAGGATGTTACCAGAACATGGACCATTGTGGCCAAGTCCGACTTCCCAAGGTATGGGTGCAGCTGGTGCACAAGCCTGAGTTGTGCAAAAGCTCCCCTGGCCACTGCCGAGACCTATCAATAATAGCAATTAAAAGGACAATAACAATACAAATAACAACCCCATAGGATCCAGATGGAGACATTGGCTCCTGGATCTTCTGATCGACTTGTTAGTGACATGCCGCCCATATATTTTTTATTGTTATCCGCCCCGAGCCTGCTGGGAGGAGCGGAATACAAGAGTGAACAATAAATAAATAAATAAATAAATAAATAAATAAATAAATAAATAAAATAACAAAATGTTCCATCTGAACATTAGGAAGAACTTCCTGAGTCTGAGAGCTGTTCAGCAGTGGAACTCTCTGCCCCAGAGTGTGGTGGAGGTTCCTTCTTTGGAAGCTTTTAAACAGAGGCTGGATGGCCATCTGTCAGGGGTGCTTTGAATGCAAGGCGCCGGACACTTAGAGATTCAGGGATGGGCTTTGCAGGGGCGGGCTATTCGGGTGATCTCGGGCAGGGGCAATTGGGACGGTAGCCGTAGGTCTTATGAGAGAGGACGGACGAACCGTGTAAGGGCTCGTCCACCCTCTGACCTACGTGCTATTCCAAGACACGCAGATGGAGAGCTCTCATCTACCTCTCCTCCAACTCTGATACTAGCCAATACCAGATCCGTGCGTAATAAATCCGCCACCATCAGGGATTTCTTGCTGGAGAGGAAGGCCGATCTGGCCTGCCTCACAGAAACATGGCTCCAGGAGGGAGACGGGGTCATCTTGCACGAGCTGGCATCTCCTGGGTTTACGGCTAGTTATCAGATGAGGACAGAGAGGCGGGGGAGGTGTTGCCATCCTCAGTCGAGACAATTTTAATTCTAGGACGATTCCGGTAGCGAACATTCCAGGCATGGAGTGCTCTGGCCTGGTGTGGGACCTTGGTGAGAGTGTGGCCTTCCTGCTGGTGTACCGTGCACCCAACGCACCGGCGGGGAGTCGACCAGCCGGCTGGCGGCGGTGGCGGAGTGGGCATTGCGGATCCCCAGGCTGATGGTTCTGCGGGCCTTTACGGTCCACGCCGACACCGCCTCGACAGTAGCCTTGGATCTAGTGTCTACCATGGAGGCACTAGGTCTCTCACTGTGTAAGACCGGTCCCACTCACCAGGCTGGGCACACCTTGGATTTGATTTTTCGCTGCCAGAATTGGTGTGACCCCAGCCTCTATTATAGAGGTTCCATGGTCGGATCACAAGGTCCTAGAAGTCCGTCTGGAGCTGGCCTCACCTCTCGGTAAGGGTGCCGAACCTATTATGGTTCGCCCGAGGAGACTTATGGAACCCATTCGGTTCCTGAATGCTCTAAGGGAATGGGAGCCCCCCAGCGATTCCGTCGATGGGCAGGTGGAACACTGGAATGCCAGTCTTTCCGCCGCCCTTGATGAAATCGCCCCAGACGCTCTCTCATCCTCGGACTAATCGCTCGCCTTGGTTCTCTGAGGACCTGCGGGCGATGAAACGGAGGAAGAGACAGCTAGAGGACGTGTGGCGGAGACTCCGTGACGAAGCTTCGAAATCAGCTTATAAGCTGTTTAAAAGGCTTATGAGCATGCTATCAAGGAAGCAAAAAAGTCATATTATTCCTCCTTGATAGAGTCGGCTAGTTCACGCCCGGCTCAACTTTTTAAGATAATTCGGTCTCTGACAGCGATCCCTACTGTCCCAAATGATAGGGGTTTGGCTCCGACAGCTGAGGCTTTTCAGAACTATTTCACCGACAAGATTTCGTTGCTCCGCCGGGATATCCCCGCTACTTTTGCTACAGTTAGCGAACTCGAGACTCCGCCGCCACTCGGCGGGCCCACCTTCACCCGTTTCCAATTGCTGGACGCAGCAGCTGTCGATAAGTTACTTGTTGCAGCTAGACCAACTACTTGCTCCTCGACCCGTGCCCCTCCTGGCTTATTAGACCTTGCCAGGAGAGGTTACGTGCCCCCTGGGCACGATCTTAAATAGCTCCCTTGAGCAAGGAGTCTTCCCAGGGGATTAAAAGAGGCTATGGTAAGACCGCTGCTGAAGAAGCCGAATTTAGACCCTTCGGCTCCCTCCATTACCGGCCTGTTTCCAACTTGCCCTTCCTGGGCAAGGTGATTGAGAGGGCAACAGCGGATCAGCTGCAGCAGTTCTTAGAAGACACAGCTGGATTTGATCCCTTCCAGTCCGGCTTCCGTATTGGGCACGGG
Organism: Anolis apletophallus; assembly: GCA_030556195.1. Lineage (NCBI taxonomy): Eukaryota > Metazoa > Chordata > Lepidosauria > Squamata > Anolidae > Anolis > Anolis apletophallus. The sequence continues at coordinate 25,353,044 of JARBWK010000016.1, read as the reverse complement.
ACGGAGACCGTGCTTGTCGCCATTACAGACCAACTTCGCCGCCAGCTGGACCAGGGTGGATCGGCACTGCTTGTCTTGTTAGATCTGACAGCAGCGTTTGATACAGTAGACCATGCATTGTTGACCCACCGCCTATCCGCTTCCGGAGTCAGGGGGACGGCCCTTAAATGGGTGGCCTCCTTTCTCCGGGATCGGGGACAGCGTGTGGAGGGGGCGGATGGTCTCCAGGCGGCTCCCACTTAACTGTGGGGTCCCCCAGGGGCCATTCTCTCCCCTTATTATTCAACGTTTATATGCGCCCCTGGCCCAGCTGGCCCGCGACTTTGGTCTGGAGTGTTATCAGTACGCTGATGACACCCAGCTTCTGCTGCGAATGGACGGCAGGCCGGATACCGGACCCGATTGCTTCCATCTGTGCCTCGAAGCCGTGACTGGTTGGCTGCGGGCCAGCCGGCTGAAGGTGAATCCGTCGAAGACGGAGATCCTATGGCCTGGTCGGCCTGGCCGGGATGAGTGCCGGTTGCCTACTCTGGACGGCGAGCAATTAAGCACGTCGTCAATTGTTAAGAGCTTGGGTGTTCAGTTCGACTCCTGCTGACCATGGAGACCCAGGTCTCCGCGGTCAGCAGGGTGGCATTCTACCACCTACGTCAGGCTAGGCGACTGGCCCCCTACCTGTCCAGGAATGACCTGGCTACGGTGATCCAAGCGACGGTCATCTCGAGACTAGACTACTGTAACGCCCTCACGTTGGCCTTCCCTTGGCGACGATTCGGAAACTCAAGCTAGTGCAGAATGCCGCTGCTCGCCTGCTGGCAGGAGTGCCGGTGAGGCAGCACATTACGCCCATCCTCCAGCAACTGCACTGGCTGCCAATTGAGTACCGAATCACCTTCAAGGTGCTGGTGTTGACCTTTAAGGCCTTGTACGGTCTAGGGCCTGCGTACCTCTTGGACCGCCTTGCCCCATACGATCCCCCGAGATCACTCCGCTCAGCAGAGCAAAACCTGCTGGAGATTCCACCGATCCGCCTCTGCCGCCTATCATCAACTAGGCAGCGCTCCTTCTCAGTAGCAGCTCCAACGGCCTGGAATGCCCTGCCGGAGGAGGCTAGAGCCATACGGGAGCTCGCCCCTTCCGCAGAGCCTGTAAGACCTTCCTTTTCAAGCAGGCCTTCGGTTGACATATAACGCCTCTTGCTTTCAATCGATTTATGACTCTGTGTTACCGTTTTTTGTCACTTAGTGTAATTTTAACAATGTTTTAATGATGTTTTTTAGTATCATTTTTGTTATTTCTATGGTTATAGCATTGTTTTATTTTGTTCGTGAGTCGGCATGAGTGTTGCCTGCCGATCACTATGTATGTCTTGTAACCCGCCACGAGCCCTCGGGAAGAGGCGGAATACAAATGCAAATAATAAATAAAATAAATAAAATTTTCCTCCTTCTTAGCAGGGGGTTGGACTGGATGGCCCATGAGGTCTCTTTCAACTCAAAGATTCTATGAGTCTAAGGTGGCTAGCAGCAGTTCTACTACAATATAAAAATACATATGATAACCTGTATTGTGCTTTATATGTGACTTTTATCTGTATTATATTTTTCTGTATCTGCCTAAGGTTTGTTAACTGAAATAAAGGCAATTGATTGATTGATTTCCATAAGACATTTGGGTATATTGTCGTGCATGCAACAGACAGGTAGCTCATCTAAGATAGTAGGACCAACACACCTCCATTTGCTGAAATTTATTGCACCAAATAAAACATATTTATGACACATGTGTTAAATCACACATGTCTTTATAATATGCCCTGAGGCTTTGGTAAAGCATTGTACTTTATCTCCAAATGCTCTAGTCATAGATCTTAATAAGCCACTTCGGACATGAACAACAGATAGTAGCAAAACTTCACTATATGTAAAAATAAATTAAAAAACTACAAAATCTATCATTTCAAAAAATGCACAGACAAGTAATACTAATGAAATTCGGAGCCCCATATGTATATAGATGACAGGCAGAGGGTATTGCATCTGCATGCACCCTGTGTACCCAATTTCATTAGTATTACTTGTCCATGCATTTGTTGTTGTTGTTGTTGTTATTAAGGGATATTATTAACCTATTTGGAAGTGTGGGTGGAAAGGTAAGAAACCTAGATTAATGAATTAATATAAGTGGGGTTTTCCTACATTCCTCTCCAGAGCAGTGTCTACTTTGCACTACATCACTTCACGCTTGGGTGGAGACTCTTCTCGAAGTCAACTTTATCTCATCACGTTGCCAGTGCCCTAGAGCACCTGAGAACTATGTGCGGATCTTCTGCAACACTAGCTTCACCTTTTCAAGGAAGGAATTGATTTTCTTCTTCTTGGCATGCAAAGGTACAGAGTGTACCTGCTGATCCATGGCTGTAGTGCGCGCACAACGGTGCCATCCGCAATCGCTTATGAGGGAGTGTCTTTTCCAAGGTTGCATTTTTGCAAAGGAACAGTGCAAGGTGGTGAAGAATTCATCTTGCAAAATGCCACAAAGTCAGCTTGCCTCACTGCTGCTGGAGGCTATTGTCAGTGTTGCTAAGTAAGCAGTGAAAATAGTGTTCCTTTAATGGGAAAAGGCTTAGGTACCATGGTGATAGCTTTTTATAGAGCCCCTTACAAGCAGATAGAAAAGCAGTAGAGGCATTGTTAAAAACATGTGTTGGAAATTGGAACAACAGGGGGAAAATGTAGCCTCTGTTTTTTGTTGATGTTTTGAATGCCAAAATTTCATATATGGGGGAGAGAACGGGACATTGGCTGGGAATAAAAGAAATGATCACCTGATGAACCAACCTGGACATAGCATATTATTTGAGAACACAGAAATGCTGGACAACTCTAACAACTACCATGTGAGGCTACACAGAGAAGCCAGTGAAATCCATAAGAAGCATGTGGACAATTTCAACTGAAAGAAAGAAACCATGAAAATCTGGCTACCATTAAAAAACTCAAAAATTATAACTGTAAATAAAGAACAACTCTCAAACACAGGGGAACTCCAGACAAGAAACAATCAGGAACAGCTAATCACCTCTCAACAAAGGATTCTTGTATTTATTTATTTACTTCATTTATATTCCGCCCTTCTCACTCTGCAGGGGACTCAGGGTGGATTACAATGTACACATTACATTTAGACACACAAATGCACAAGACAGACAGAGGCAATTTAACATCTGGCCACCAGGGGGAGCTGTCGCACTCCTTCATTCCTCAGCGTGTTTTCTGGAGATTTTTATGGCCTCATAAATGAGTTAAATTTAGCCTCCCCACTAAGTGGTACCTTAATTTCCTACTTGACAGATGCAACTGTCTTTCGGGTAGCAAAGGTCGACAACAGGCTACACAATAGGTCGAGAGCCCACCTTGACCCGGGCAGGCCTCAAACTCATGACCTTCTGGTCAGTAGAGATCTTATGCAGCTGACACCCAGCCAGCTGTGCCACATTCCCAGTGCTATGTTTGTAGTAACATGGCACACCTAAAAACTGTCAAGCCACCAAATGCTAATCAAGGTGGCCAATTGAAACATTCACACAGACAAGAGTTCTTTCTCCCACCCTGGATCTTCCACATTTTTTCTAGTTTCAACAGACCTCACAACCTCTGAAGATGCCTGCCATAGGTGCAGGTGAAATGTCAGGAGAGAATGCTTCAAGAACATGGCCACACAGCCCGAACACCTACAACAACCCAAAAGGAAATGAGTAACCCTATCTTAAGCATACCACCATGTATAAGAAGGTCTCGCTATTTGATGCTCTAGCAGGCCCGGATCATGCCTTTTTGGCACCCTAGGCCAAAGGCTCCGCCCCCGCCCCCAGCTCCGCCCCACTCCCAACTCCGCCCCCAGCTCCGCCTCATCCTCCTCGCTGGCCCGAGGAGGAGGAGGAAGGAAAGCCCCACCCCCGGAGCCGATGCGGCGCATGCGCAGCAGTGGCCCCAAGGGCGGGTCTTCCCTGCGGCTTCTCCCTCTCTCCTAAAGCCGTGACATGCCGGCCGCTTCAGAAGTGGCGAAATCGCCCTTCTGAGGCGGCCGGCATGTCACGGCCTTAGGAGGGAGGGATGAGCCGTGGGGGAGCATCTCCCCATGGCTCGTCCCTCCCTCCTAAAGCCATGACATGCTGGCCGCTTCAGAAGTGGCGAAATCGCCCTTCTGAGGTGGCCAGCATGTCACGGCCTTAGGAGGGAGGGAAGAGCAGTGGGGGAGCATCTCCCCGCGGCTCGTCCTTCACTCCTAAAGCCGTGACATGTTGGCCGCTTCAGAAGTGGCGAAATCGCCCTTCTGAGGCAGCTGGCATGTTGCGGCTTTAGGAGGGAGGGACAATCTTTGGCGCTTCTGCACCTGCGCGCAGGGGGGCGGCGCCATAGATTTGCAGAGGCAGCAGAACTGCCCCTGAGAGTCTATGGCGCCCTGCGTGCAGGCGCCGAAGCACCCAAAAATCTTTTAAAAAAATTCTAAATTTACATTTTTTTAAAAAAAATTGGGGGGTCCGAATCGGCCGCCCCCCATTTCTGCCACCTCAGGTGGCCTTATGGGTAATCCGGGCCTGTGCTCTAGATCAGAATCCTGAAAGATTCCAATTTCCAAGATTTCCATAATCTGAATATCATCATATTCATGTGCCTCTTGGAAGCACATAAGTAGAATATGGAAGAAGTGGGAAGAAACATCTTTTCCTTCTCTAAACCCCAGTAGTTTTACCAGCACCTGCCATTTCTTTTTTACTATTATTTTTATAAAAGTCATCATTTCCACAAGCCTACTAATGGACATAAATGAAATGCAAGTCCAGAAAATACACACTACTTACAAAAAAGATGGTGTGCTCCCCTGGCAAAATGGTTTTTGAAGTGAAATGGAATTTAGTTACTGGTATTTCGAAATTCAACCTGCAGGCATCTCCTTCTTACAAATTTGAGATGGCATATTTCCCCCGAGTTGAAATATTTAGAAAAATAGCCACTGAAATCATTACCTTGTTTGCTGAAACCTAACTCTGAGAGCATTTCTTTTTGATTGCTGCAAATTTCATCTTGGCTCTTTGGAAAATAACACCTGAAAGTGATTTGGTTTCCATAGTGTATCATGCTATAATAGAAGCATCAAAAGAAAGAAATAAAAAGGAAGATGTTTTGTTGGCGATGTTGCAAGATCTGATTTATATAAGGAAGTTACATAAAGCTGGGGTCTTGAAATATAGGTCCTCTCCCCTGATTGGCTGAAAAGGGAGGCTGGGTAGGACCCGTGCTGGGATGGCCTGGGATTCCCCTGATGTCACAGTCTGAAAGAGGAGATTCCCATGGTTGGAAGGAGAACAGTTGGTCATTGGACAGTTTGAAGGTCCAATCCATTGCAGAGAAAGCCTCTGGGAGGGCGCAAAACTGAAGGAAGTGGTAACGTGGGTATGCAGATTAAACTTTGCTTAACTCAAGTGTCCAGTTTCATGTGAGAAAAAGGGTGCATTTATTAATGTATTTATTTATTATTTCATGCACTTGTACCCCGCTCAGGGGACTCAGGGTGGCTTCAGAGCAAGCACCATTCGGTGCCTTCACAATCATAAAAATTTTCAACAATTCGTTAAAACAAAACATTAAATAAACAGTTGTTAAAAACACGCCAGTTAAAATCAAAGTCTGGGTCAATTTATTGTCGAAGGCTTTCATGGCTGGAATCACTGGGTTATTGTAGGTTTTTCGGGTGAATTCTTTGTCACTTTGAATTGCTTACGTCTTCTTCTCACTTGCTGCTGTTCAATGATCAAACACTTGGTCCCACCACAAAGTCTTGAGTTTCCTTCTGAAGGACGGGGGGTGGGGGGTGGCCAATCTGATGTCCCTGAGAAGGGAATTTCACAGACGGGGGACCACTGCTGAGAAGGCCCTGTCCCTCATCCCCACCAATCACGTTTGCGAAGGCAGCAGGATCGAGAGCAGGACCTCTCCAAATGATCTTAAACTTCATGATGGTTCATAACTGGAGATACCTTCGGACAGGTAGTCTGGGCCAGAACCATTTAGGGCTTTAAAGGTTAATACCAGCACTTTGAATTGTGCTCGGTAGCAGATTGGCAAGACTCAAAAGACAAATGTGGCAATCTTAGATAATCAAGAGCTTGGCAGCCCATTCAGAAAGTTAGTGAATTCATGTTTACTGAGCCTCCTCTTCCATGGGAGATGCATACTCCCAACCTCAATTGAATGGACAAACATCTTGAGCTTATTTTGATGGCAAAGGGGACAATCTGTCATGCATATATACACAAAGACTACTGGAATGGAATGGCCCCAGATTACGATTGGCGTGGTTAATAGTGGATGTCATGTTTTTAAATATTTTAATGTGTATTAATTTAAAATTTTAATTTAAATGTTTATTTTAATTGTAAGTTGTTTTTAAGGCATTGAATAGTTGCCTATATGCAAAGCCCCCTTGAGAATTTGGAATTGAGAAGGGCAGGGTATAAATATGGTATATAAATAAAATAAATAAAGATCCTGATATTATCTGACTTGGGAAATAGCTGGAGGGACCTGGCCATGGTGTCTGTTCCTAATAGATTATGCAAATCACCACGCCTAGCTGTCTTCAAGATACATTTGATACATTTGATATGTTTTGGAATTGACACATTATACAAATGATACAAGTTACAAAATATTGATACATTTATTAAAGTATTAGATTTTAGGGTACAGCTGCTGCTAGGTTCATCCTCTGGCGGCTTCAACATTTTGCAACTTTGGAGCTACAGAGGGGTGCCGTGGCTCAACAACACAATGGATAATTTAGTGAGATCTCCACAGCAGAGAACATCCTAATGGGGACATAGCCAACTCATTTCCAATTTCCTCACTTTCTATTATTTATTTATTTATTTAAAACTTTTATACCCCGGCCTTCTCACCTCCGAAGAGGCACTCAGACTGGCAAACAGCAAGTATTCAACACTAACATTTAAAATCTAAAAACATCATAAATTTACAATAAAATTATCAAATACAATACCATAAATACATTTAAAAAGTCTTTCACCAAAGTAAAATTAAGTCCAACTCAATCCATATATTCGGTCCGTATCAAGTGGTTAGCGACTTTAGTTGCTTCGCGATCTCCTCCTTCATTCTGCGAAGGCCTCATTGCACAGCCACATTTTCACCTGCTTCCTAAAAGTCAGGAGGAAGGGGGCAGATCTAATTTCATTTGGGATAGAATTCCACAGCCGGGGGGCCACCACAGAAAAGGCCCTGTCCCTCGTCCCCACCAGACGTGTCTGCGAAGGTGGTGGGACCAAGAGCAGGGCCTCTCCAGACGATCTTAGCACTCTTGATGGTTCATAGGAGAGAATACGTTTGGATAGGTATGACGTTTGGATGATGGGATAATGGGATATGTAATCCTTAATATCCACAGTTGCAGAGAATCAGCAGAAGGTGGTTGATGGTTATGTGAGCAAAACAGCAACAAAAAGAACAAAGCTTGGCTTCTTGTAAAAAAAACAGGCACAAACTTTAATTTATAAAAATAGTTTCAAACAAAACAAAAAGCAGCAACATGCTCTTTAGATAAACAGTCCGTGTGGAGATAGAAAAACAAACATATAAAGTAGTTCTCTTTCAGTATACTCCCACACATTCTTCAGCAACAGGCTTCTGTGTTAACTCACACAGTATTGCAGCTTCCAGCATTCCTGTCACCATTCCAGCAGTTCATGAATTATTTCTCCAATCTTATCTTGAGGCTTCCTTTCGGCTTCTCCGACTCTTCCATAAACATTCCTTGAGTCAGCCAGCTAGCACAACAGCCAGCACACACAGCATCTTCACACCAGCCAGACCTTTTTCCAATCCCTGCTACGGTTGATACAGTACAGGAACTTGAGACTCCGTGGCCCTCCGCCAGTCCACCTTTGACCGGTTTCGGCCACTGGGCGCAGAGGATGTTGACAAGATTGTCGCAGCTCTTCGACCTACCACCTGCTCCCTCGACCCATGCCCCTCCACGCTGATTCGAGCTTGCGTGGAGGGGTTACGAGGCCCTCTGTTGAATGTTGTAAGACTTTCTTGTTCAAACAAGCTTTTAACCTCACCGGCCTATGAAGTCTGATATAAGTTTGAAGCCAACTTGCGATACTTCAGATGGCTGTTCCGGGATAATCGAATTTTTATGCTTTTCTGCTTTTATGTTTTATGCCTTGTAGAATGTATTAAATTGTTACTGTATTCTGTATGTGTACCATGTAAACCGCCCCGAGCCTGCCGGAAGGAGCGATATATAAGAGTGAATAATAAATAAATAAATAAATAAATATAGTCAACTGCTCCCTTGAGCAAGGAGCTTTTCCAGAGGAGCTAAAAGAGGCGGTGGATAGTCCATTGCTGAAGGAGACTGGGTTAGACCCGCGCTCCCTCCAATGACCGCCCAGGGTCCAATCTTCCGTCCCTGGGCAAGCTAATTGTGAGGGCCGCAATGGACCAGCTGCAGACATTCCTGGATGATGCAACCTGGCTAGACCCCTTCCAGTCTGGCTTCTGTTCAGGCCATGGGACAGAGATCGTCCTGGTCTCCATCACAGACCTACTCTGTTGCCACTTGGACCGAGGTGGATCAGCGCTGCTCGTGTTATTGGACCTCACAGCAGCGTTTGATACTGTTGATTACCAACTTTTGACGCACCGCATGGCGGTGGTTAAACTGGCTGTCCTCCTTCCTCCAAAACCACCTGCAGCGAGTGAAGTGGGGAGAGGTGGTCTCCCTTACATTGTGGAGTTCCTCAGGGGGCCATCCTCTCCCCGCTGTTATTTAACATCTACATGCGACCACTCGCCCAATTGGTGCGGAGTTTTGGGCTGGAGTGCCACCAGTACGCTGATGACACCCAGCTCATTCTGAGGATAGACACCGGGGTGGAATCTGTACCCGATAATTTCCATCTTTGCCTAGAAGCCGTAACTGGATGGCTGCGAGCCAGTAAGTTGAAGGTGAACCCGGTGAAGACGGAGATCTTGTGGCCGGGTCGCCCGGGGGGGGGGGGAGATCCAGTTGCCGATGTTTGACGGCGTGGCACTATGCCCACAGCCTTTAGTCAAGAGCTTAGGGGTCTGGCTGGACCCCCAGCTGTCTATGGAGGCACAGATTGCCTGCGCCTGCAAGACAGCTTTTTACCACCTGCGACAGGCAAAACGTCTGGCTCCCTATCTCTCCCGTTGCGACCTGGCCACGGTGATCCAAGCCACGGTCATCTCGAGGCTCGATTACTGTAATGCACTGTACATTGGCCTACCTTTGTCAGCGATCCGGAAACTCAAGTTGATGCAGAACGCAGCAGCACGCCTGCTCTTAGGAGCCACAAGAACTGCTCATGTAACTCCACTCCTGCGCGAACTGCACTGGCTCCCAATTGAATTCCGGGTCTCCTTCAAGGTGTTAGTTTTAACTTTCAAGGCTTTATATGGTTTGGGGCCAGTGTACCTGAGGGAGCAGCTTACCCCATATGTGCCCAGAAGATCACTGCGTTCAGAGGGGCTCAACATGTTGGAGGTGCCTGGCATAAAGATCTGCAGAGGGCGTTTGCAGTGGCCACGCCGACCTTATGAAACTCTCTGCCAGAGGAGATGTGAGCTCTACAGGACTTGACATTTTGCAGGTCCGTTAAGACCTGGCTGTTTAGGTAGGCATTCGGCCCCTGACCAGTGCCCACCATAACCTGCCACCCTGCCGCTACATTGCTACCTGCTTCATTGTTGTTCTGCTGTAGTTTTAATGTTAGGAGTGGGGTTTTAAATTGGTTTTATAATGTTGTTTTATGTGTTTTTACCTGTATATTTTATTGCTGTAAACCACTCTGAGCTTCGGAGAGAGCAGTCTATTAAGCTGAATAAATAAATAAATAAATAAATCGACCTAACTCAGTCTGTTACATTGGAGATTTATACAAACAGTTGCCCCACCCCTCCTGGAATCAGGCAAAACTCAGCTGCAGCTATTCAAACATTATAACAAAAGCTTTACTCTCTACATAAACTAAACATAACAGATACTCACAACTCAAACATTTGTTTGATATCTTTACATTCTGACAAGGTAAACTGGGCCGGAACCGTATAGGGTTTTGTCGGTCAACACCAGCACTTTGAATTGTGCTCGGAAGCTAATTGGCAGCCAGTGGAGCTGGTGCAACAGGGGAGTTCTGCGCCCCCTGTGCCCTGCTCCTGTTAGTAGTCTGGCTGCTGCGTGCTGGACTAATTGCAGCTTCCGGGCAATCTTCATAGGCACCCCACATAGAGAGTGTTGCAGTAGTCTATACGAGATGTAACCAGAGCGTGGACCACTGTGGCTAAGTCTGACTTCCCAAGATACGGGCGCAGCTGGCGCACAAGCCTGAGCTGTGCAAAAGCTCCCCTGGCCACCGCCGAGACCTGGGGTTCCAGGCTCAGCTATGAGTCCAGGATCACTCACAGACTGCAAACCTGCACCTTCAGGGGGAGTGTAACCCCGTCAAGCACAGACTGTAACCCTATACCCTGTTCGGCCTTACGACTGACCAGGAGTACCTCTGTCTTGTCCACCAGCAGTAGAGGAAATATGAGGAGGGAGGTATGACAGGACAACGGTGAGTCCTGGAGATGCCGTGTGAGATAAACTGCAACTGCAAAATCACACCATAGACTTTTGATTATGTGGAATTTGCTTCAAGGGCTTTGTGCCAGCTAATCTAATGATTCATGTATGATGTGTTAAACTGATCGCAATTTCTCTGGGGAGTCACAATATTTATTTTATTATTATTTAAAGTTTTATTGCAATTAAAAAAAACAAACATCATATAATCACGCATACAACCCCAATCAGATAACATTGAAGACAAAGAAAACACTAGGGACTCAAGAGTAGAAAACGAAGACGATACAGTAGACATACATTCGTTCAGTCCTCTCCATACCCCTTACACTCCCCCTACCCCCACATTGAATTTCTTGACTCCCTAGACCTTTGTGATGACTAATACGGCTTCCATATCCTTTGTTTTGTTTTTCCTCCAGGGTATCAATTAATCCTTTGGTTTTCGCTCATTTATTCTGTTGTTGCTTCTTCAAGAAATGAGAAAATGTTGTTTAACATTTCAACAGTCTGCAATTTTTGTATATTTATATTTGTTCCTTTTAGTATATTCTATGAATTTCCCCCAATTTGTTTGTCAGTGTTCTACTTCGGGCTAGGTGCTAGGTTTTTCACAGCTTCCCTTACTTCCTCCTCCGATATTGTTTTATTTAAGACTTCTCTCCGATGTTCTGAGATCTTTTGGATTTTCTGTTTTGCAAGATATTGTAGTACTTTTTCTTTAGGAATATTATCATCTGCATACAGCTCTTTATAGAATTTTGTGAATTCTTTTTCTATGTCTTTTTGTTGTGTATGGCATTTACCGTTCTCCTCAATTCTTATAAAGTTTTGTTTTTGTTTCCTCTTCTTAGTCCTCCATGCGAGCCACCTCCCCACTTTATTGGCGTTCTCAAAGTGATATTGCTTCATGAATTTGAGATTTTTTTTCGATCTCTTCCAATTATAACATATCTAATTGTTTATATAGTATTTCTAGTTGAAGTTTGATCCTCTTATTCTTTGGGTTCTTTTTTAACTCTTTTTCCACCTGTGTAATTTCCTTGTGCTTGGCCCTTTTAATTTTGGTTTTCCATGCGTTTTGCTATATAAATTGGCCTCGCATGAAAGCCTTAGAGGCGTCCCATACCACCTCTAGCGGTGTTTCATCAATTAAGTTAAACTTGAAGAATTCCTTTAGAATTTTTACATTCCTTTCTTGGTCTTGTTGGTCTTTTAACAGGTTGTCATTAAGTTTCCACCTAAAAGTTTTGCCCTTATCTACTCCGATGTCTATTACCACTTCCGAGTTTAACTTAGGGAGTATTTTAGTTTTAGCAGTCTTCAGAATTATTTCTTTCGAACCCCACACCATATCTATACGGGACCATGTTTGCTGTCGATTGGAGTAGAATGTGAAATCTCTCTCCTTTTTGTGATGGTGCCTCCATAGGTCTTCCACTCCTAGATCAATCATCCATTTTTAAACAACTTTGAGAGTTCTCCTTTAGCCCCTGCTACCTTTCCTCCTTCCTTTCTTGTTTTATCCAAATTACCATCAATCACACCGTTAAAGTCACAATATTAAAAAAACCCATAGTTCTTGGGTTTTTAGGCTGAAGATCTCTGCCTTTCCCTTTTCCATCTCTGTTCATAGAATGCTGGGAATGATAAGACCTAGGCTTCTTCCACACAGCTGAATAAAATCCAACATTTTCTGCTTTGAACTGGAATATATGGCATTGTGGACTCAAATAACCCAGTTCAAAGCAGATATTGTGGGATTTTCTGCCTTGATATTCTGGGTTATATGGCAGTGTGAAAGGGCCTCTAGGGTGCATCAACAATGTAGAGTTAATGCAGTTTGACATCATTTTAACTGCCATGGCCCAATGCTTTGGAACCCTGGGATTTGCAATTTAAGGTTCTCTGCCAATAAATGCTTCTGTTAGTATTAGTGAGATAAAGGTTTGCTCTTGTTGTTGTAAATATTCTTTATGCTTTGAAGAAATAACTTTTTGGTTGAAATTGATATTATCAGAAAATTCATTGTATATTTCATATATTTTTGATTAACTCATATTATTGTGTGTGTGTTGCATTATTCTATTTCAGCATTTCTTGACCTGGGGGTCTGGACACCTGAGAGGGGTGGTCACAAGGAAGGTGTCAGAGGGGTCACCAAAGACCATCAGAAAAACATAATATTTTCTGTTGGACATTGGAGTTCTGTGTGGGAGGTTTGGCTCAATTCTCAACCCCAGGGGGTTGAGAAGGGCGGGTGAGAAATACAGTAAATAAATAAATAAATATTATTGGTGGGGTTCAGAATGCTTTTTGATTGTAGGTGAGCAGTTAATCCTAGCAACAACAACTCCCAAATATCAAGGTCTATTTTCCCCAAACTCCACCAAGTGTTCACATTTGGCATATTGAGTATTTGCACCAAGTGCTCTCTGGATGTAGGTGAACTACAACTCCAAAACTCAAGGCCAATGCCCACCAAACCCTTTCAGTATTTTCTGTTGGTCATGGGAGTTCTGTGTACCAAGTTTGGTTCAATTCCATTATTGGTGGAGTTAAAAATGCTCTTTGATTGTAGGTGAACTATAAATCCCAGCAAGTACAACCCCCAAATGACAAAATCAACCCCTCCCCCAACCCCACCAGTATTCAAATTTGGACGTAACGGTTATTTGTGCCAAATTTAGTCAAGTGAATGAAAAAACATCCTGCATATCAGATAGTTACATTATGATTCATAACATTAGCAAAATTACAGTTGTGAAGTAGCAACAAAGATGTTATGTTTGGGGGTCACCACAACATGAGGAACTGCATTAAGTGGTTTGGAATGGCAGTGGTTTGGAATGGCATGAGCTTGATTTCTTACGCCTCTGCCAGTGTTATGAAGGAAGGAAAAATCAATGTTGAGTGTTTGTGAAACCAAAAGACCAGAACAAGAAAGAACATCTTCAATCAATATAATTTTAATAGATCTCAAGAAAAAGATACTCCAGAAGAAGAAAAAACACTTTCTGGGTCTTTTGTCCCAAATATAGTGAAATGAATCAATGTTTTCAGATTTAAGCTAGTAAAACAGTGGTTCACTGAATGTATGACTTGTTAGGCTTATTCCTTATCTTGATTAATGGCAAATCACTACATGAAATGTGGGTCATTCGTCAGTGAATGAATGTGCTCTTGAAACAGGTGCTGGGGGAATTTTCTGGGCTTCGCAACAAAAGATATTTTAAACTTGCACCTTGTAGAGCAAAGTGTGGGAATTCCCAAACTGAATGAAAAAATATATATATTAAAAACATGGAAGGCTGAACTGAGCTGCCTTTTTCTCTCACATTGGCCTCTTGTTCCTCTTCCCCTGGATCTCACACATTCATTGTATTGCATTGTGGGATTGTGAAGCCATTTAGACAGCTCACATGACCCCATGCAAAGGCAGCCAGAGCTGCTCTGTCATTAATAGCTCCGGAGAAAGGCGAGATGGGAAACTGCAGTTTTGAGAAAGGTTGAAAATAAAAGACAAGGGCACTTCCTGGGAAGAAAAAATGCTTGGGAACATACTCAGACACGCTAACCCCCACAAGAAAAAGCTACATTTCGTTGCTGGAATTCAAGTACAAGAGCAATTTCGTTTGCCTCTGCTCAAAAGCAGGGGCTGGGAGAAGATTTGGATTTATTTCTAGATCTCTGGGTTGCTTGCTGTGGGTCTCCAAAGGTTTCTATTTTCAAAGCAAGTGAAACTCCAAAAGGAAAAAAAAATCTTAATATAGTTGGACCCGCTGCTAACATCCATCTCTCATACACATTGTTTTTCATGCTCAAAATAGGATTAATTGAGTTGTTGCCTTTGACCAGTTATTTGTCCAGCAAGTCTAACCAATGTTGCATTATGTTCCCTGATTTAAGGCAACCCATGTGAAGATAATAATAATTATAATTATTATAATTATAACTATAATATACTTTGTTTATATTTTGCCCTATCTCCCCAAGGGGACTCAGAGCAGATTACAGAAGATATACATGGCAAACCTTCAATGGCGTTCTACAATTAACAAATAGAGACAGTACAAGTCATAGACAAAGGCAAGACTTCCTTCTTTTTCATTTCCAGCATCTGGAAAATGTGCTCAACTCAACCATGAGGAGGTGATGTTGTTCTGTTTTCCATGCCAAGGATCTTGTCCATGGGCACCTTTCTGATTGAATTGCCAGCATGGGTGCCTTTTACGTCCCTGCCGAAGTGTTACCTTTTGATCTACTCATATTGCTGTTTTCAAACTGCTAGGTAAAGCAGAAGCTAAGTCTGATGACGGGAGCTCAAATCCCACCTGTCAACCTTCTGGTCAGCAAGATTTTCTGTAGCTGGTGGTTTAACCCGCTGTGCTAACCACGACCCCAGATTTAAACATATCCCTATGATTCTATCTGATCTTGGAAGCTAAGCAATGTCAGCCCTTGTTAACACTTGGATGGGAGACTGCCAACAAATACTAGGTACTACAGGCTATATATCAGTAGGAAAGGCTTGGCAAACGACCTCTGAGTATCCCATGCCAAAGCAAACATTTTGGAATTTCTTTGCTCTTTTGCAAGAGCAACACTTGTGATAGAAAGCTCCCTCTTGTTCCTTATATTTACAAAAAATAATATTTGTTCCATTCCACGTTTTTGTATGTTTCGCTGGAGTCAGGTACCACCTGTTTGTCAGCTCGTAAAGGCTTTCTCTACTATCATAACACAAGATTTCCTTTAAGCCTCAGTGGATCTTAAGTTGTATTTTGACACTGTGTAATTATCTTGTTGTATGTGTCGGAGCAATGGTGGTGCGATGGGTTAAACCCTTGTGCTGCTGAACTGCTGACCTGAAGGTTGGCAGTTCAATCCGTGATACAGGGTGAGCTCTCAGCTGTCAGCTCCAGTTCCTGCCAACCTAGCAGTTCGAAAACATGCAAAGGTGTGTAGATAAATAGATACCACTTTGGTGGGAAAAGGCAAAGAGATGCTTCAAGTAATCTTGCCAGCCACTCAATCAGGATGTGCCAACACAGGTTCCTTGGCTTGAAAATGAAGGAAAGCACCTCCCCAGAGCCAGAGATGAGCACTGCTTCCAGAAGCCGGAAATGAAAGGAGAAGCCTTTGCCTTTGCTCGTGTTTGTGTGTCTCATTGTCTCATTAATTGTGAAGGCATTAAATGTTTGCCTATGTATAAAAATACTGTAATCTGTTTTGAGTCTTGTATGGCAGAAGGGAAGAATATAGATAAAGTGTACTGTATTATTGTATTGTTTTAATAATATTTTATCTCTTGTTTTAACGATGTTGTACCCCACCTTGAGTCACAGGGAGAGGCGCATAAAACATAGTCCATTTTTCTACAATTTCCCTATTCTTTAATGTGCCTTCCATTTTGTGCCCATTTAATTCTACATTCCTTTATCAGTTCCGGTTGTATTTCCATCTTCAGCATTCCTCCCAATAAGATGTTGTTCATTACTACATCAACCCTTTTCAAATTCTGATTTTATTCTCTTACAAATCCAATATTTTGACTCTCTAATATGTATCTATCTTTCAATTCCCAATATCTACACCACTATTTATGTATTTATCATGTCAGAAGTGAATTGCGGGTACAGTTATAATGTATTCAAAAACACAAACAAAAGTTAAAAACTTGGCATTATACTAAATGTCCTTTGACCAGAAGCTGGCCACCTGGAGTGCCTCTGGTGTGGTTGTGAGAAACACCTCCATTGTACACAATGGCAGGGCTCAGACTGCATTGTAGTAGGTGGGCTGTGGTTTGCTCTTCTCCACACTTGCATGTGGCTCCATTTCTTAAGATTAGCTCTGCATCCCGTAGTGCCAGAGTACAGCCGGTTCAGTGCTTTCCAAGTCATCCAATCTTCTGTGTGCCCGGAGAAGTCTCTCATTTGGAATCGGCCATTGATTCAGGTTCTGGGTTTTAGCCTGCCAGTTTTGGACTTTCGCTTGCTGAGGTGTTCCTATGAGTATCTCTGTAGATCTTAAGAAGCTGTTTCTTGATTTATTTCTTGATATCACCACGTTAAAAGAGTGGATGTGATTCTTAATGAGATATGTCTCATTATCACAGGATGCCTCATTATCACAGGTATTGCACCAACTGACATCCTTCAGGAAGTAGAAACCTGTAACGAAAGGATCAAGGCATTGACATCTTCGGCCCATCCTCTGTTCAGATATCAGCCAGCAAGCCAATGCCTTAAATCTAGACTACTGTACATCCCACATCCATCAATTTGCCTTGAGTTTTATTCATTATCTTCATACATTATTAAATCTGAAATCTGTTCCTCCCCAGTCTGTTGTGCACCACCAGACATAACTCATTTAAATAGGTTATAGTTCAAATAAAGTGGTCTATGTTTAACCCAGTTCTCTATATATGGTCTTGTTATTTTATGTTTAGTTATCAGCACACCATGCTGCAAATGTCTCTACAGATGAAGGGAAACTCTGTAGCAAGGATTTAACCCTTGTGGCACAATCCTTGTGCCAGCTTGACTGCTGACCAAAAGGTTGGCGGTTCGAATCTGAGGAGCAAGCTGATCTCCCATCTGTTGGCTCCAGTTTCTCATGCGGAGACGTGAGAGATGCCCCCCACAGGATGGTAAAACATCTGGGCGTCTCCTGGGCAACGTCTTTGCAGATGGCTAATTCCCTCACACCAGAAGCGACTTGCAGTTTCTCAAGTCACTTCTGACACACACACACACAAATAAATTGTGCTTGTCCATCAAATTAAATAAAATTGCAATATTCCTACTTAGCACCTTAGATAAAGTAAGATTGGTCATGTACAGGCAGATGCCCAATGTGTTCGATAGTTCAATGAACTGTCATTTATATTCATCCTCTACCAATATTGCTTAAATTTGGTCTTTAGAATTTTTAGCACCTTCTTGTCACTAGAGGATTGGTTCACTGTTTTCAATCATTGCTTGTGGTCATCTTTATTTATTTATTTACTTTATTTATATTCTATTCTTCTCACCGTGAAGGAGACTCAGAGTGGATTACAGGTACACATACTTAGCAGACAATCCCTGCCGTTTCCACAAACACACACAGAGGCAAACTCTGGCCACCAGAGGAAGCTGACACACTCCTCATCTCTCAGCGTTTCCAGCATCCCTTGTTGTTCCTTCCACATTCCTCAGCAATCCTGGAGTTCTTTAACAGCCTCATAATTCAGTCAAAATTTGCCTCCCTGCTTAATGTGGTACCTTTATCACCTACTTGACAGATGCAACTGTCTTTCGAGCTGCAAAAGTCGACAGCAGGCTACACTCAAAGGTTGAGCACCCACCTCAACCCGGGCAGACCTCGAACGCATGACCTACTGGTCAGAGAGATCTTATGCAGCTGACACTTAGCCAGCTGCACCACATTCCCAGCTGCGCCACATTTACATCTTTGCTATGGTTAATAATTTAAATATTATTGCTTTCTCTCCAGATAAGACTGTATATCTCTCAGTCCAAATAATACAACTAGCAGATCCGTTGACAAACAGAAATGCAGCCCATCTAATACTAAATTGTCAGTCACCTCCTGTGCAAGCATATTTCCAGTAACGTTGGTAGTATTACGATTTGATTCAGTAAATGTAAAGTTAAATACAGTGCAAAAGAAAGCCTTCTTTTAAAATTCTTGCAAAAGATTAATTGTGGCAAAGCCCTCTAGCCTGAAATATAATCAGCGGTTTCCTTCCGTGTGTACTTTTCCCTATCCTCTTGATGACTGCTAATATCCACTTTTAAATCCAGACTCATGCCTATCGACGTGATTCAAAAACACCTCTTGACTGATTGCTTGAAATCAACGTCTCAGACTCTCTTAAGCAGACTTATTTGATAAGTAAGGAACTCACAAGGTGCTAGACTTTCAAGGGCTGAAAAGAGAGAAAGTACAGAATGTGCCAGCCGCTCTGTACATTTGGCCTCTATCCCATGTAGGAGGACCAGAGTTGGAGATGAAAAAATGATTCAGCTAAATATTTGTGAAACTGATATGGCAATTTATGTCATGGATACTTGTTAAACATTGAAAAGCTTCGTTTATTAAAGTTCTAGTAAGTCAGAGTATATCACAAGCACTTTACAGAGAAAGAAGGTAGACACACAGAGACCTTCCTAATTCCACGACCCCTTAATATAGTTCCTCATGTTGGAGTGACACCCATCGATAACATTATATTTGTTGCTACTTCACAGCTGTAGCTCTGCTACTGTTATGAATCGCAATGTAAATATCTGATGTGCGGGATTCATTTTCATTCACTGGACCAAATTTGGCACAACTACCCGATACGCCAACATTTGAATACTGCTGGGGTTGCGGGATTTTGTCATTTGGGAGTTGTAATTTATAATTCACCTACAATCAAAGAGCATTCCAAACTCATTTTGTTTTGTGTATTTGTGTGTATTTGAAATGCATTCCTATTTTCATTCATCAGTCAGTAGACCTGTCATTCCTCTACTTGCATTATCACTGCCCCACTGCAAGCCATTAAACTTCAATGCATTTAACAAACGAGTGCCTGATTTCTGCCTGTGATGTCCTTTTACCTCTGTTTATGTATTGTCCATCCTTGTTAATTTCTTAATGGCATTGAATTGCCATATATATGTTCTGTAATCCGCCCTGAGTTCCCTCAGAGAGATAGAGCGGAATATAAATAAAGTATATTATTATTAATATTTTCCCCTAATATAATTAATTTAAATTTTAACAGAAAAGGCAACAAAAAAAATAAAAGCAACAATGCTTGTGTGTAAACATAAACATAGACAACAATTACACAACAAACAACACAACATACATCTCTATTCTAATTGCATATAACTCTAAACTACAAACATATAAATGATTTAGTTTTAGAAGTTGATTTCCCGCTTCTATTTTGTTGGTGTCTCTATAATTTGTTTATTTTTCTTCTACTTCATGGCTTACTTGTGCTTGCTTTAACATTAACAAATCTCCAAGCCTATACATAAAGTCTTTCCTTCAGATACATATTGATCAAAAGGGTTTCATTCTTCTTTTCATGTGTCCATTATGTTTCTATTACTGTGTGTATATGTATTCCCATTTGCCTTCAAGCTGACTGTCAGTTTACAGCAAATCCATTAATTTTCTTAGGGGTAGTTTTTCCAGTGGCTTCCTTGGAGATATAGCATGTATGTGTGATATTCCTTGGTCTGGTTATTATCTCAGTACTGACTAGACATTATTCTTGTTGTGACTTTTCTGGGCTGTCTGGCCATGTCCCAGAAGCATTCTCTCCTAACGTTTTGCCTGCATCTATGGCAGGCATTCTCAGAGGTTGTGAGTTCTGTTGGAAAACTAGGAAAATGGGATAATGTCCAGAGTGGGAGAAAAGCTCTTGTCAGCTTGAGGCAAGTGTGAATTTTGCAATTGTGAGGTTGTGGTGTCTGTTGGAAACTAGGAAAATTGGGTTTATAGATCTGTGAAATGTCCAGGGTGGGATAAAAAACTCTTGTCTGTTTGGGGTAGGTGTGAATGTGAAACGTCAGTAGAAAATGCTTCTGGAACCCGGCCTTACAGCCCGGAAACCTCATAACAACCCAGTGATTCCAGCCATGGAAGCCTTGGACAATACATTGAGATCTTTAGTTTTCATAAATATCCGGACAATACATTGAGCATGTTTAGCCTTCAGAAGAGAAGGCTGAGAGGACACATGATGAGGTCATGTATAAATATGTGGGGGAAAGTCAGGGAGGAGGGAGCAGGCTTATTTTCCGCTGCCCTGGAGACTAGGACATGGAACAATGGCTTCAAACCACAGGAAAGGCGGTTCCACCTAAACATGAGGACAAATTTCCTGACTGTGAGCCACTGCTCCAGGGTGTGATGGAGGCTCCTTCTTTGGAGGCTTTTAAACAGAGGCTGGATGGCCATCTGTCAGTGGTGCTTTGAATGCAATTTGCCTGCTTCGGCAGGGGATCTCTTTCAACTCTATGATTCTATCATTCTATGATTCCATGATTCTGCTTAGCTTTCAAGATCGGATAAGATGTGGTATCTTTAGGGTGCTTAGTAGGGCTGCTTCCAAAGGCAAAAAAATTGCTTCAATTTCGGGATTGGATGTTGATTTCGGATGTGATTGACTTCCAAATTTTCCAAAAAATTTTGGGAATTGATTCGGAAATATTTCTGAAATTTGGAAGTCTTCAAAAATGGCGTCTGCCTTCAAAAATCGCCCAAAAAATCAGCAGAAGGGAGAGTCAGCTGTTAGCCATCAGCCAATGAGCAATCAGCAAGAAAATTCGGAAATGACATCTGGAATTCGGAATTCCAAAAAAATTCGGAAATGCAACACCACTCCCCTGTTTGGAGGCAGTGATCGGAAGTCACTTCAAAAGTCGGAAGTAGGCAAAAAACTTCCGAAATTCAGAAGTATCCGAAATTCAGAAATAGCGCTAGTACTTAGACCATCCAGTGTTTATATATACCTGGAATATTCCAGTAGTTGTAGTTTGAAGCTGCTTTATTTGTAGCTGCTTAGAGGCTGGTAATAAGGTTGATATATATGGCTCTTATCTCTACATTGCTTTGGACTAAAGGTTGTGTGAGTTTTTGGCAGAGATGGAATCACCCATAGAAAATTGCTTTGGGAACTGAGAAATCAAACCCAGAAACGATATTGTTTTGAAAGCCAGAGAGGTAGTGAGACATCTCAAAATGCAGGTCGCAAGCTCATTCTATTAATCACTTGGAAGTTATGTCACATCTTTCAAGGTTTTTCCTTTGTGCAAACAAGCGTGGTTAAATACAGCCAAAGTTACATCATGGGGATATTAGTTGGCAAGGATAAAAAAAGAGGCGATAAGTTTGTTATGCCATGTAAAATGGGGAAAGACACTCATCTCGAGGAAATCATTTGAATCATAAGCCATTAACATCTGCAAAGTGCTCCAGGTTCCTTGAGTGCAAGAAACAATACATGCCCTAAAAATCTAATCATTCATTATGATTGACTCTTTATTGCTTCTGCCCAGGCTCCACTTCCTTCCTTGCATTAGCATGTGGAGACATATCTAGTAGCCTGGCTTCCTGACGCAGACATGGCTGATAAATTTGGATCCATAAGCAACCAACAATGCAATGATTTGTGAAGAGAAGCTTTCCGAATAAAGTGTATATAATAAACCAATTTGCATGCCATTTCCTTAAAAGATGCACATCGAGAAAATTAGTTTTCATAAAGATCTGGAAAGCATTTTTAAGAAGCCTATAGCACAGCATTTAAAAATAACATTTCTTTTTTTTAAAAAAAATAATTTTTATTAAAGTATAAAATGAAGTTGACAAAAAAAGACACACAAAAACAGCCATACAAGGCTGCGCCAAATACAACAAGTAACCTCCCCCGCCCCTTCCCCCACCCACTTCCCCCCCATCCCGGGACTAACAAGACAGGACAGAACAAAACATACACAGAGTGCTTCCGACTCACTCAAATCCCTAAAGTTAGCTCCCGTGTTGGGAGTCGCCAAACGGCTGAAAGTAAATATTGATTTTATAATTACTCAAAAGAAAAAAAAATCAAGTCTTCGAACTTCCTCCACCTAGTCCTGGTGGGGCAATACTTTTGTATCAATATTCTAAATTTCAACCAATAAATTAATCTTAGAGTTATTGAAGTAAGAAGTGATGAGGACCAGTCTGTCTTATCTCTATGAATATCTTCCGCTAGTGCAGCTGTTAATGAGTCCATGTTTGCTATGTCCAAGATTTTCGATTTCCATTCCCATAGCTCGGGAGTGTCTTCAGCCTTCCACCTCTTTGCATAGGTCATCCTCGCTGCTATTGTACAATATATAAACAATTTTTCTTTATTATCCTCTAAATCAAAATCAATCAAGCCCAAAAGCATGTATTCGGGTTTAAACTCAAAATCGATCTCTAACATCTTTCTCATCTCCCTATAGATCACCTTCCAAAACACTCTTGCTTTATGGCAGTTCCACCACATGTGGTATAGGCTCCCAATTCCTTTTTTACATTTCCAACAGATGTTGCTTACGTTCTTATTGAACTTAGCCATTTTCGTGGGTGTTAGGTACCACCTATGAGCCATTTTCATTATATTCTCCCTTAGGTCATAGGCGTATGTCAATTTTAGGTGTTTATTCCACACTCTATCCCAGCGATTCAGTGGGATAGAGCGACCTATGTCCTGGGCCCATTTGATCATACATGATTTGACTCTCTCCTCTTCTGTCTGCCATTCTAAGAGTGTGTTCTATAGAGAGGATATCCTCTTATTCTTTTTTTTTACTAACTTATCCCAGGTTGTATTGGTTTCTCCAAAGCCCTGTAGTTTATCTTTTTTAAAGATCTCTTTTAAGATCAGCCCTGTTGGGGATTGCTTTAACAGCATGCTATAGGGTAGCCATGTTTTATTATCTTGCTGTCTCCTATAAAAGGCTTCTTGGGGGGAGATCCAAAGGGGAATTTTTTCACATAGTCTTCCTTTATATGAGTTCCACACCTTCAACAGAGCTCTTCTTATATAGTGGTTATTAAAGTTTTTTTCTATGCTGGCTCGATCGTACCACATATAACAATGCCAGCCTACCCTGAGGTCGTGTCCTTCTAAGTTGAGTATTGATGTGTTCTCTAATTTTACCCACTCCATCACCCATTCTAGAGCGCATGCCTCATAGTATGTTTTTAAATCCGGGACATTGAATCCCCCTCTCTGTTTTTTGTCAATCATATTTATCCAGTTTATTCTAGATGGTTTCCCTTTCCAAATAAACTTTCTTATTTCCATATTCCATGTCAGGAAATATTTTTTATTATATAGAATAGGGATATTTTGAAAAAGAAAAATCATTTTTGGCAGAAGGTTCATTTTTATCAAAGAAATTCTTCCCAGGAGGGATAAGTTAAGGTATTTCCATTTATTTAATTTCCCTTTTAGTTCTAGCCACGTCCTGTCGTAGTTATTTTTAACTAGATCTGTATTGTTCATGGTTATAATTATCCCTAAATATTTGATCTTAGCAGCTGTTATTATACCAAATCTCTTTTCTAAGTCCTCTTTCTCTCTTCTTCCTATATTTTTGGATAATATTTTGGTTTTTCCCTTGTTTATTTTAAAGCCCATAGCTGAGCCAAAGTCCTCAAATTTATCTAGCCATTTTCCCATGTTGTCTAGTGGCTCCTCTATTATGCAGACCAAGTCGTCTGCAAAAGCGTTGATCTTTGTAGACTCTCTTTTTAGTGCTAAGCCTCTAAGTTCTGGGTCTTTCCTGATGTTCTCTAGTAGGGGTTCCAGACAGAAGATAAAAAGTAGAGGTGAAAGGGGGCACCCCTGGCGGGTGCCTTTTGAGATCTTTATCATTTCTGAATGCTCCCCATTAATTACTAATTTTGCTTGTTGTTTAGAGTATATAGCCTCAATTGAGTTATAGAAGTGGTAGCCTATATCCATCTCTTTTAGTTGTAATTTTAAAAAGTCCCAGTTTACCCGGTCGAAGGCCTTTTCTGCATCTATAAACAGAAAGGCCACCTTCTTTTGAATGTGTAGTCTATAATATTCTATGGCGTCAAGAAGTATTCTGACATTATCTTTTTGTTGTCTCCCCGGGAGAAATCCTGCTTGGTCTGGCTTTATCCAATTACCTAAGAATGCTTTGAATCTATCTGCAAGTATGTTTGTGAATATTTTATAATCCGTATTGAGGAGTGAAATTGGTCTATAATTTTTCACTTCCATTTTATCTGATCCTTCTTTATGTAATAGAACAATATTAGCGGTAGACCATGAGCTGGGAGGGGGTTTATTATCAAGGATATCGTTCATTGTTTGCGTAAGGTACGGCACTAGGTCCTCCTCAAGTATCTTATAATATCTTGCAGAGAACCCATCGGGTCCTGGTGCTTTGTTAGATTTCAGCTCCTTTATTGCCTTACTTACTTCTTCTTTTGTAATATACCTATTTAGCTTTTCTCTCTCCTCCTCCGAGATTTTGCTTAGCTTCAGATCACTTATATATTTTTGTATTTGCTCTTTAGGGATATCTTCCTTTGTATATAATGATTTATAGAATTGAAAAAACTCATCTATTATTTGTTTATTATCACATAGGATCTTACCCTTGTTTCTAATTTGTGTTATGTGATTTCTTTGGGTTTTTTTCCTTACCTTAGCTGCCAGCCATCTACCCGATTTATTAGCATGTTGGAAATGTTTTTGTTTAAGGAACTTTAGATTTTTTTCCAATAGTTCCAGGTCTATGCGCTCCTTTTGCTTTAGCAACAGATCATATTGGAGGTGTTCACCTGCAGGTTTGCTTTGGGCCTGCCTGCATGTCCCACCACATATGCACTCTCAGAGAGTGCATGTGTGGCAGGATGCGCATGCAGGACCGGGAAGCGTGTGCTTGTAGAGTAAGAGGCACTCAGCTGCAGGCATGCTCCGGGCCTGCCTATCCTCCCTGCCACACATGCACTCTCCAAGAATGCGCGTGTGGCAGGGCATGCAGGCAGGCCTGGAAAGTGTGTGCACCTGCCAGAGCCTGCCTGCAGTTGAGCGCCTCTTAGTGGTGCTCAGCTGCAGGCACTCTCCAAGCCTGCTTGCACATCCCACCTCACACTCATTCTCAGAGACTTTGCGTGTGCACCTGCAGCCGAGATCCGGGCCTGCCTGCACACCCTTTCTAAGGCAAGGAGGCAATTTCAGCTGCAGACAAAAGCAGGCTTTCGTGTCAAGCAGTTTTTCATGTGAGCAGGGGGCTTCCCGTTTCATGCTCCTGAAGAAATGGAAGACACAAAAGAAACTATAGAAATGGTAGGAACAAATTCCATGCGCAAGCCTAGTATTGATGCAGTTCTAATACTTAATAGACCCTAGAGATTTTTTTTTAACTCTTCAGTGTCACCTAAAAATATTGGCTAGATAGACAGCTAGGCTGAGAAACTATCTGGACAAAGCAACATAAGGCAATGGGAGACCATGTAAGTTCCATTAATACAAAAAAAAAATAGAACTTTAAAGCGCAACAGGTGGAAATGTAGGTGTCTATTCCTTGTTAGCCTACAGGTATCATGTCAGGATGAAGGCTGATTTGGAAGAATACACAGATCCAGCCAATCAGGTCCAACCAAATGGCATGGGACTTTGCTTTTTACATATGGCAAACAAATTATGTCATAAAAAATGATACATGAAAACCAGTTTGCAACATTCACACTTGCCTAAAGCAGACAAGAGTCCTTTCTCCCACCCTGGACATTCCATAGATATATATAGAAACCCCACTTTCCTAGTTTCCAACAGACGTCACAGCCTCTGAGGTTGCCTGCCATAGATGCAGGCGAAACATCAGGCGAGAATGCTTCTGGAATATGGCCAGACAGCCCAGGAACCTCACAGGAACCTCAATTATTTCAATGCTCTGTTTCATTTATAAGGCACCATGGGTATTTTCCTATATGTTCCCATTTCCTGGGAAGTGTAAGAAGATAGACATAAATTATTACTGTCCCTCAGGATCGGAGGATGGACTGATCTGGGCTCCATTCCATGGATTAATGGGGCGGAGGGCAGATAGTCCTCATTGGGTTAATACAGAAAGGATGGGCGATCTAAGGAACTTGATTCTGCACTTGCCCACACACAAGTTATTTTGGCTGGAAACCCTACTCTCCAAGGACTTGTTTTTTGGACCAGCCATCTTTACCTCTATCCACAGATTTCAGATACCAGAGAGGGTATGAAACAGAAGTCACATGAAGTCATGTCCAAAAGGGTCCATGATTTTGAACTGTACTGCAATCTCTATATTGTAAATATCACTCCCCATACTAGTTGGAACATATTTCATCATTTATTTTTCCTGTGTAATGCTTACTGGCTAGAATCTTTATGTCCTTTCACGATCAATGGTGGAAAAACTGGCTCTCCTTCCAGTAGCCTTGGGAACTTGGGATTCTCCCATTATCTTGCAGACTTTGACAGCTAATCCAGCATCCTATTAGTGCATCATAAATACTCACATGTGGAGATACACACTACCACTGTGCAACCCTTGGACAGAATAGCAACGATGTGAAATGCCTGTAAATTGCCATTCTGCAATGCACAGTGACTAATAAAGTATGTATCATGTGCCACCACAATGTGCAATGTGAGATCACAATTGCACAACCACAGGGCTCAGTGTTATTGTGGTGCCTCTCTACTTCTATTGCTGTCCACAGAATGTATCCATTGTGCTATAGGGGACAATATTTTTTTCACCCACAGTGGATATTATTCCACAGATATATAAACCGCATTTGTCTAGTTTCCAACAGACCTCACAACCTCTGAGGATGCTTGCCACAGATGTGGGCAAAAGATCAGGAGAGAATGCTTCTGGAACATGGCCAGACAGCCCGGAAAACTCACAGCAACTCACCTTCGACAACACAATATACATGATTGTCTATGGAAAGCCACGCAGTAACCTATTATGGATTTATTGCTTTCATGATCCTTGCTGAAAGGCTGTTTCATGATTGTGGTGTTGGGTAGAGAAGGAACTGTATCATAATTAGGGCACCAGCATTTTATTTCTGCTGTTAAGTTCCCCTGCCTTTCTTAGATCTCCTTCTTGCATTTGATCCTTGTTAAGATTTTGCATAGCTGTATGTATGTATTATTCCAGGATTAATGCTTTTGTTTTTGCCAATGATTTGCCACTCAAAATGTGTGTTAAATCTTTGTGGTATCCTCCCATTTGACAGTGCAATAATCAAGTCAAACAAGCGCTCAGAGCGATGCCGTAGCTTGTAAGTGGTGAATAGATGAATTCTTTAAAGGCGCAAAGACTTTCTTAGATGTGGTGATTGAAAGCATTTTCCCTTCTTGACAAAGATGCAAGTTAGCATTCCTTGTCACTGGCATCCTGTCAGGCCTCAAGTGATCCAGATAACAACTCTGGAAAAGGAAGCTGGGGAAAAAAGCATCTTTAACTATCAGGGTGCTGCTTCGCTAATGGCTAGGCTATAAAAATAGATTAATATCTTGTGCTTGCAGGTTACTGCATTCAGGAGATAATTCTTATTTTTCATGTGCCTCTCCTCTCTTAAGAGCGCACGCATCTCTGTGATTTGTCTGCTTTACAAGAGTTCAACCCAGCATGTTGGCAGGGACCGGAAGGGAAACTGGGTTCTGCCCAGCAGGAACAGGATCTTTTTGAAAGAGGAAGGAAGCAAAAGCTGTTCTAATGCAGCTTTCTTGACAGAAAAGAAGGAAGGAAATGGGTTGTTGTAGGTTTTTCGGGCAGTATGGCCATGTTCCAGAAGCATTCTTTCCTGTCGTTTCACCTAGATTTATGGCAGGCATCCTCGGAGATGGTGAGGTCTGTTGGAAACTGGGAAAATTGGGTTTATATACCTATGGAAAGTCCAGGGTGGGAGAAAGAAGTCTTGTCTGTAGGAGATAGGTGTGAATGTTTCAAATGGCCACCTTGATTAGTATTTGATTGCCTGGCAATTTTTAGATGTGGCTTGTTACTGCATAGAGGAATCCTTTGTTGAGAGCTGATTAGCTGTTCTTGATTGTTTCTTGTCTAGAGTTCCCCTGTGTTTGAGTTTTGTTCTTTATTTACAGCTATAATTTTGAAGTTTTTTAGTACTGGTGGCCAGATTTTCATGGTTTCTTCCTTTCTGGAACTGTGGTGCAGCTGGCTGGGAGTCAGCTGCATAAGATCTCTACTGACCAGAAGGACATGAGTTCGAAGCCTGCCCGGGTCGGGGTGAGCTCTCGACTAATTTGTGTAGCTTGTTGTCGACTTTTGCAACCCAAAAAACAGTTCCATCTGTTAAGTAGGAAATTTAGGTACCTCTTTGTGGGGAGGCTAATTTAACTGATTTATGAGGCCATGGAACCTCCAGGAATGAGGGAATGAGACAGCTTCCCTTGGTGGCCAGAAGCTGGAATGTTAAATAGCCTCTGAAGTGTTTGTTTATATGTGTTGTGTGTGTATGGCATTGAATGTTTGCCTGTATATGTACGTTGTAATCCACCCTGAGTCCCCTGCGGGCGGAACATAAATGATGTAAATAAATAATAAAATATGTTGAAATTGTCCACATGCTTCTTGTGGATTTCAGTGGCTTCTCTGTGTAGCCTGACATGGTAGTTGTTAGGGCTTCCAGCATTTCAGTGTTTTCAAATATCATACTATGTCCAGGTTGGTTCATCAGGTGCTCATTTCTTTTATTTCCAGCCACTGTTCCCCCCTCACCCCCCCCACCCCCCACCCCCAGAAATGAAACTTTGGCATTCAAAACACCAACAAAAAACAGAGGCTACAAATTTTCCCTGTTGTTCCAATTTCCAACATGCGTTTTTAATTTTAGAAGTTTTTTTTAATACTGGTAGCCAGATTTTGTTCACTTTCATGGTTTCTTCCTTTCTGTTGAAATTGTCCACATGCTTGTAGATTGCAATTGAAACATTCATACCTACCTCCAAGAGACAAGAGTTATTTCTCCCACCCTGAACTTTCCTATACAAACCTCATTTTTCTAGTTTCCAACAGACCTCATAACCTCTGAAGATGACTGTCATAGATGCGGGCAAAATGTCAGGAGAGAATGCTTCTGGAATATGGCCATATGGCCCGAAAAACCTACAACAACCCTGTGATTCCGGCCATACACTACAAGGAAGGAAATGTCTTAAGACCTCTCCCTCCCGGTTCTGTATTTCATTTGCTGAGAATGTTTTCCCATACAGCCACTTAGCAAGAACATTTATTAGCACTGTTAATTTCTATTCCTGGCGGAATTAAAACCGAAACAGCTTGTTACTCAATAAACTCTCAACGGGTTTTCTCCCCTTCCTACTTGTAATCTGATTAGAGGAGCTGTCATTTACTTAGAGTGTAAGCAGCTGATATGAGTTGCATTTTTTATTGAAAAACTCCATTAATGGCCAAAAAGAAATGTGATCAGTGACTTACACACTTAACTGTCAAAGAACAACATTCAAGTGTAATGAAATATCCAAAATGAATGAATAATGAGGAAGCGGGGAGAGGAGTTACTTGTTGTTTCTTAAGGGCACCTAGAGCTTCAGAGAGTTTCTGCTCAATATCAAGCCATATCTGTTGAATATCAGGCAAAAAGTGGGTGCTAGAAACAATATCATACGAAAGCTGACTGGCACAACCTGGGGATCACGCCCAGACAGAGTGAAGACATCTGCCTTTGTGTTTTACTACTCTGCTTCTGAGTATGCACACCCAGTGTGGAACACGTCTCACAACGCTAAAACAATAGGAGCCCCTAGTGGCACAGTGGGTTAAATTGCCGAGCTGCTGAACTTGCTGACTGAAAAGTCACCGGTTCAAATCCAGGGAGTGGGGTGAGCTTCCGCTGTTAGCCCCAGCTTCTGATAAACTAGCAGTTCAAAAACATGCAAAATTCAAGTAGATCAATGGATATCACTCCGTTGGGAAGGTAACGATGCTCCAGTCATGATGGCCACATGACCTTGAAGGTATCTATGGACAACGCTTGCTCTTCAGCTTAGAAATAGAGATGAACACCACCAGCCAGAGTCAGACACAACTGGACTTAACTGTCAGAGGTGTAATGATGTTGATTATTTGTGTGTAAATGTTGTGTGACATGTGTTAAAATGTATGTTGTTTTGAATGTTCTATGGTTTGTTTCTGTGGGTGAAACAGAAGGGAGGCATGGCAGAAGCTTAGAAGAGCTGTCGCCATGGCAACCAGGGCTAGAGGCTAGTAGAATGTTCAGGTTTG
This sequence comes from Anolis apletophallus, assembly GCA_030556195.1. Taxonomy (NCBI): domain Eukaryota; kingdom Metazoa; phylum Chordata; class Lepidosauria; order Squamata; family Anolidae; genus Anolis; species Anolis apletophallus. Next base: position 25,322,517 of record JARBWK010000016.1, on the reverse strand, counting down.
AATTCTACAGTTGGAAAAGAGCGGGAAGCCAACTGCCAAATGAGAGGGGGAGGAGTTATGTTCTAGTTTAGAGTGTCCTAAGGACTGAAAGAGAACGGTCCAGTGTTAGTGTGTGTCTTAAGGTCTGCTAGTGAGCAGTCCAGTTAAAGGGTATAGAGACCCTAGTTAAAGTTGCAGGGGTTTATAGAGGTTTAGTGGAAACCCTATAATAGGTCCCCATTGTGTTATGTAACAGAAAAAGTTGTGCCTCTAAGGAAGTTTGAAACCAACCAAGATTGTACCCATTTGTGTCAAAATAAATTGTTTGCATCTTAAAAGGAAAACACCTCTCCTGATTCTTTTATTGGTGGTGGCCCTCAAAGTCAGTGGTCAGCCGGATAAATGGTGGCAGCGTGGTCAAGTGGTCACTGAGAAGTTTTAAAACTCCAGTCAGTTAAATGGTGAAGGGGTGAGACAGTACCCTGCCAATAAACGTGAAGTTGCTGAGGTAACTTCGAGGTTTCCTTGGATTGGAGGTCAGCAGAAACTGATCCAGTGCGAAAGCAAGGCTACCAGAGGAATTTGTTTAATTTCTCAGTTTACTGACCAAAGTCGTGTGGTAGTAGGAACTTTAATAGTTTAGTTTAAAGTTCTGAGGTAAAAGTTCGGCAAAATGACCACCAGGAGACAAACGAGGGCTTTGGAGGAAGCAGGGCAGCCTGAGGTTCTGCAGGAAGGAGAAGACTCTGAAATTTCAGAATCAGAGTCAAGTAAAATGTCTGGAGAATACCGGTTTAGGCTTGAGGTGATGAAACTTGAGATGCAAAGGGAAGAGAAAGAAAAAGAGAGAAGATGCGAAGAGAAAGAGAAGAAAAGGAGAGAGAGATGCAAAGAGAAAGAGAAGAGAAGGAAAGAGAAGAAAAGGAGAGAGAGTTGCAAAGAGAAATAGCCAGGTTGGAGTCTGAGAGAGGGAATGCCTCTCAGCGTGCCAGGCCAGTTCAAGAGGTGCAGGCAGAAGGTTCTATAGACCAACTCCTGAGGAGATTCCCGAAGTATGTAAAAGGGGATAGTGTGGAGAAATTTTTGGTTTCTTTTGAAAGATGTTGCTATGATTTTGAAATTGAAGAGGAGAGATGGATGACATATTTACGACCACAGATCTGCGGACAGTTGCTGGAGATTTATAGCGATATGGCAGAACAGGACCACAAGGTTTACCAGAAGTTTAAACAACAGGTCCAACAGAAGCTTCAGTTGACGCCAGAACATTACAGAGTTAAGTTCAGGTCCTTGAAAAGGAGAAAACCGAAAGTTTCTGTCAGCTAGCATCAAAGCAAAGCCAGTATTTCGATAGTTGGTTAAAAGGTGCTCAAATTACCAGTTTTCAGCAACTTAAGGATCTGATGATCCTGGAACAGTTTTATCAAAATGTTCCCTCAGAGTATAAATGGTTAGTTCAAGAAAGGAATCCTGAAACACCCAGTCAAGCAGCTCTTATGGTGGATAAGATGGTGACATTGAGAGAAGGAGTTTGTAAGGCTGAAGGCTACAAACCAGTGGAGAAACATTGTTTCAAGAAACCATACAAAGTGTTGCCACAGTATCAAGAGGCTAAAAATGCTGCAGGAGAGTACGCTCGTTACAGAAGGCCTGAGGAGAAAAATTACCTCAGAGATGGCTCCCTCAGTAGTGGAAATCGTCCAAGCTTTGATATGGCTAAGAGAATGTGTTTTTCATGCGGCAAGTTTGGACATATGAAAGCACAATGTTATCTACATAGCAAGGAAAAATCTTCCTTATGTATAACTCCAATATTAGAAAAGAGTTTTGAGAAGGGGCTTGAGTCTAATAAAGGAAAGAGTTCTTCGGAACCAATGCAAGTACATAATCCCTTAGAAAAACAATGCCTTTTTGTTATGTTGGACACAGATAGAGATGACTACTTTGAACCACTTCAAGTAGGTCAAAACGAAATATTAGGATGGAGAGACACCGGATCGGAGGTCTGTGTGATTCGCCCTGAACATGTGCCAGAGGCATTCAGAAAACCTGTGTCTCAGCTTAGACTAAAAGGAGTAGGGGCAGTGTTGTGCGACGTTGTGTCTTTGCCAATCCAATATAAGAATTGGAAAGGATTTTGGGATTTTGCAATATATGAGGACATTCCTTTTGATTGTCTGCTGGGGAATGATATTGTAAGGAAGATCAAGTATTTAACAAGAGATGATGAGTTAACTGAAGGTCCAGTTAAACAGCAAGATGTTTCTTGTTTACCAGTTGATATTATCCCTGAAGAAAATCCTGAGACAAGTTCAAATATAATAGAGTTAGTGAAAACAGGAGCAGGAGAAGAGGATATTGCTAATGAGCAAAAGGCAGATGAAACACTGAGATCTTTATTTACTGCGGCTCAGGATGAGACGAAAGTCTTATCAAAAGAAAATCCTTCAAGATTTGTAGTTAAAGGACGAGTGTTGTATAGAGAGACCATGTGTGTAAAGTCTCCAGGAGGAACTAGTTCTTGTACACAAATAGTTGTGCCCCAAGCTTATAGGGAACAACTTATGAATTTGGCACACGCAAGCACACAAGGTGGCCATATGGGAATTCGACGCACCACACAGCGCATCACCAGAAATTTCTTTTGGCCCAATATGTATCAGCACATTAAAGAGTTTTGTCAATCGTGTGATACATGTCAGCGTGTCGGAACAGGAAAAGACAAGACCAAGGTTCCCTAATTCCTATGCCACTAATTGGAGAACCATTTTATCGTGTGGGGATCGATATTGTGGGACCCTTACCAAAGGCAAGTCGTAGAGGACGTCGGTATATCCTTACTTTGATGGACTATGCCACGAGGTACCCAGAAGCAGTGGCGTTGACTAATATTGATACAACCACAGTAGCGAACGCCTGTTGTCTATATGGGGAAGAACAGGATATCCCAAAGAACTGATTTCGGATTTGGGAACCCAGTTTACGTCAAGACTGATGGAAAGACTGTTGGAGATGTGTGGAATTAAACATCTGACATCGTCTGCTTACCATCCACAAACTAATGGTCTTGTGGAAAACCTAAATAAGACCTTAGTAAGAATGATCAAGGCGTACACTCAACAACATCCAGCCGATTGGGATGAGAAACTACAGCAACTCCTGTTTGCATGCAGAGAGACTCCACAAGGCAGTACAGGATACAGCCCTTTCGAGTTACTCTTTGGAAGGAAGGCGAGAGGTCCGCTGGATCTAGTGAGAGAGCACTGGGAGACTTCCTCGGTTGCAGAGCCAGTTCCAGTGAGTCGGTATCTACAGAGTTTACGGGAGACGATGGAGATGGCAAGAGTTATCGCTCAAGACAACCTTGCAGCAGCACAGCAGAAACAGAAGACCTGGTATGATCAATCAGCCCGAGAGAGATCCTTCGACGTTGGTGATAAAGTACTATATTTGATCCCGGAAAGAGTCAACAAACTTCAATTGAAATGGACAGGACCATGGACAGTTGTTAAGCGTGCCAGCAGAGTTAACTACTTGATACAAGAATTACAATCAGGACTGGAAAAACTGGTGCATGTTAACTCGCTTAAACCTTATGTTGAAAGATCAGTAGATGTATGTATAATAGTTAATGAAGGTGTAAATGGATCGTTTCATTTCTGGGAAGGGAATAGGAAGGCTGACAAGAGTGTGAGTCAGGTAAAGCTTGATGAAGGGCTGACTTGCAAACAGCAGGAGCAACTTAGAGAACTGCTCCATAAGTATAAAAATTTGTTTTCGGATTTACCGGGAAGAGTAGAAGGGGTGCAACATCAAATTATAACAGGAGACGCCTTACCCATTGCGTCTACTCCCTATCGAGTCACAGGGAAACTCGTGGAGTGTGTTGATAGAGAAGTTCAGGAAATGCTGGATATGGGGATTATAGAACCATCCAGTAGTCCTTGGGCATCACCCGTCGTGTTAGTTTCAAAAACCAGACAACACAATAAGGTTTTGTGTTGATTATAGACGGTTAAACGAGGTGACGCAAACCGATACATACCCTATGCCAAGGTTAGACGACCTGTTAGAAAAAAATGGGGAGAGCCAATTACATCAGTAGCCTAGATCTCACCAAGGGTTTTTGGCAGATACCAATGGATCCCAGAGACCGGGAGAAAACGGCCTTTAGAACCCATAAAGGGTTACATCAGTTCAATGTCTTACCATTTGGACTTAAAAACAGCCCAGCCACTTTCCAACGATTAGTAGATAAGATACTCGGGGTATGAGTAACTTCTGTGTGGCATACATGGACGACATAGGTGTATTTAGCAATACCTGGGAAGAACACCTACAACATCTAGACCAGGTGCTGTTTCGACTGAAAGAAGCAGGGTTAACAGTAAAAGCACCCAAGTGTCGTTTAGGGAATCGAATGTCCAAGTACCTAGGACACATGGTGGGAAGTGGTATGATTGGTCCAGAACCTACTAAGGTGGAGGCGATACACAAGTGGCCGATACCCAAAACCAAAAAACAGGTTCGGTCCTTTTTGGGATTAGCCAGTTATTATCGAAGGTTTATCCCAAATTTTAGCGAATTGGCGACTCCATTGACAGGCTTAACCAAGAAGGCATGTCCAAATGTTGTAGTGTGGACACCACAATGTCAGGAGTCAATGGACAAGTTAAAACAGACCATAACATCACAGTCAGTGTTGAAAGCTCCAGATTTTGATCGTCCATTTATATTAACGTGCGACGCATCAGAAACAGGTTTGGGAGCGGTTTTAAGTCAAGCTGACGAGGATGGGGAAAAGCATCCTGTAATGTTTTTAAGTAAAAAGCTATTGCCGAGAGAAAGTAGTCTTTCTACCATCGAGAAAGAATGTCTCGCCATAGTGTGGTCGATTCAAAAACTGAGACCATATCTGGGGCAGGAAGTTTGTTTTGCAGACGGATCATGCGCCATTAAAATGGCTGAGTAATGTTAAGGGTACTAACAACAAACTCTTAAGATGGAGTTTACTCTTGCAAGACTACGATTTTAAGGTAGTGCATGTGAAAGGCAAATCGAATGTAGTAGCTGACTCTTTATCGAGAGTTACTTAAATTCAGATTACAGAATGGATATGGTTTGTATATAGTTGTGTAAGTATAAATGTATATGTGAAATGTATAAGATTATATAATGTCTTGCTAACGGCATTATTTTTAATTCACTCTGGACAGAGAGAATTAAAAATAATTTCGGGAGGAAGGAAGGTAATGTAATGATGTTGATTATTTGTGTGTAAATGTTGTGTGACATGTGTTAAAATGTATGTTGTTTTGAATGTTCTATGGTTTGTTTCTGTGGGTGAAACAGAAGGGAGGCATGGCAGAAGCTTAGAAGAGCTGTCGCCATGGCAACCAGGGCTAGAGGCTAGTAGAATGTTCAGGTTTGAATTCTACAGTTGGAAAAGAGCGGGAAGCCAACTGCCAAATGAGAGGGGGAGGAGTTATGTTCTAGTTGAGAGTGTCCTAAGGACTGAAAGAGAACGGTCCAGTGTTAGTGTGTGTCTTAAGGTCTGCTAGTGAGCAGTCCAGTTAAAGGGTATAGAGACCCTAGTTAAAGTTGCAGGGGTTTATAGAGGTTTAGTGGAAACCCTATAATAGGTCCCCATTGTGTTATGTAACAGAAAAAGTTGTGCCTCTAAGGAAGTTTGAAACCAACCAAGATTGTACCCATTTGTGTCAAAATAAATTGTTTGCATCTTAAAAGGAAAACACCTCTCCTGATTCTTTTATTGGTGGTGGCCCTCAAAGTCAGTGGTCAGCCGGATAAATGGTGGCAGCGTGGTCAAGTGGTCACTGAGAAGTTTTAAAACTCCAGTCAGTTAAATGGTGAAGGGGTGAGACAGTACCCTGCCAATAAACGTGAAGTTGCTGAGGTAACTTCGAGGTTTCCTTGGATTGGAGGTCAGCAGTGTGGACATAGAAAGATTGTCCAGTCTGAGGCCGGTCAAGAAGTGGAGTGGTCAAATATTGGCGGCAGCGGTGGGATCTTTAAGAGAGGGTCCACCCTGTCCAGCCGGTTGATTTGAACGTAGCTTCACCGCAAGTCAGCCCAGCCTCAAATTTCTGTATCTGTAACCATTCTTACTGTCCTTCCCTAATCTCTTTTCAATATCTTTCTAAAGGTGTAGTATATAAGTTACATGGTCTGTAAGTATGTAAATGTTCTTAGTCAGTTTTCTCATCTGGTATTTTCTCCTCTAGGTCTTTATTTCAGCAGCAGGGTTAAGTAGTAGCAGGCCCAGCTGGATTTGGTTTATAGTAGATTTTAGGTAGTGTTGGGGCTCAACAGCAAGATGCTGGGAAATTCTCAGAGCACGAGGATCTGTGTGTGATCCGGCTGAAACACAGGCCGAATTGCAGGTCTTAGATCAGAGAGAAGTGCTAGCTGTTGCAGATGAGACAGAGGATGTTTGGGATTCCATTTCTCTTGGGAATCAGCCTTCAGCAGATGGGGAGTTTTCCCCGCAATATCAGATTAGGCCTCCACATGGAGGGAGTGTAGAATAGATTAATTAGGTGGTCAGAAAGACTCTGTGTGAGGCCTTTGAAACTCTACGTGAAGCCTTTGAAATGCAAGTGTCAAAGGTATGACGTCATGGCTTCTTGGCCAGGCCCGAGCTTAAATTAAATGGTTTCTCTTGGTGTCTGTAGACCACACAACATTGCCATAGAATCAAGTTTCTGTTCCAGCTCTTGTGCTCATGAGTCTAGTCTCTTGAGTTTGCCTATGTTTCTGTAAGAGGTTTGCTTTGGAAAAGCTTCTGTTTTCATGCTTATGGGTTTATGCCTATGATCTTGATTTCCTGGATTCCATGTACCTTGCCTTTGTGGACTATTGAACTTTGAGTATATGGACTACTGCTATTTTTATAGCATCTCTTCTACTGCTTTTTGGAAAAGGCCTTTTCTCCCTTTTGTACATTCTTTTCTAAAGAAACTGCTGTAGATAAATACTACAGGTCTCTGATGTGGTGCTGGGTGAAAAGGGGTGACCTCAAAATTAGAATTTCACTTTTTGCAGGGGGTTATGTAGCTCTGGATGCATCATCAACTTCATAGATCTAGGTTTAGTTCGATATTACCTTCAGCCTCAAATATCTTGTAGAGAGTCCCCCCCCCCCCAAAAAAAAACCAGGCACTGCTCTTATTACAGAGTAGGCTGATGGTACATTAGGATCTAGTGGTGGTTATCTAGTTATGTATATTAACATCATGCCACTAAAACCTTAAAAAGTAGAGGTAGCACCAAGGATTCCTGGTTTCCAAGTTTTTAAATAACACTAGCAGTTTAGCAATTGGGAGTATTGGGAGGGATAGCCAATACTCCAGAAGAAAGGAGCAGAATTCAGAATGATCTTAACAGTTTAGAAAGATGATCGGCCAAAACTAACAAAATGAAGTCCAGCAGCGACAAATGCAAGATAAAATAAAATGCAAAGATACAGAATGGGAGACACAAGGCTCAAGAGCAGTACATGTGAAAAAAGATATTGGAGTCCTCGTGGACAAGTTAAACATGAGCCAAGAATGTGATGTGGTGGCAAAAAAAATCCAATGGAATTTTGGCCTGCATCTATAGGAGTCTAGTGTCTAGATCCAAGGAAGTCATGCTACCCATGCTCTATTCTGCCTTTGTTAGACCACACCTGGAATACTGTGTCCAATTCTGGGCACTATAATTGAAGGGAGATGTTGATCAAGTGTCTTCAGAACAAGCCCTATGAGGGGTGGCTTAAAGAGCTGGGCATGTTTAGCCTGCAGAAGAGAACTGCTAGGTTAGCAGAAGCTAGGCAGATGGCATGAGCTCACCCTGACCCGTGGCTTGCACTGTCCACTTTTTGGTCGACAAGATTTTCTGTATCTAGTAGTTTAACTCACTGTGCTGGCCCCTGCCCTTGTAAATGCAGGCCACAGAAAAGGACTCAAGGGGGCACATTATTTTTACACATTTGATGTTACTCATCCGAAGCTTTAGCACAGCTGGGCCAGGGCTTTAGCACAGCTGTTAAATCACCAGCAATGATAAGATCTACCAACTGAAAGGTTGTCAGTTCAAAGCCCCGGGTCAGTATGAGCTGCTGACTACCAGCCCATCTAACTGTTGACCTAAGCAGTTCAAAAACGGCTTGAGTTGTAATTAGATAAATTAGGTTTTGCTAAAACAAACAGGGGAGGTATTTTATGACACCATAAAATATAAAAAGTTTAGAAAATGCCCGGTTACCAAAAGGAAGGGGGAAGTCCTGATGGCTCTTTGTCATAGAGGATGGATCGACAGCACCCCCCTGTGGTTGGGTTCAAGCATAAACTTTCAAGGCACCAAAAAGCTGGACTTTAGTTTGTAGAACATACCTATTTTCTGTTCTGTCTGTCTCTGTATTGTCTCTGTATTGTATGTATACTGTGATCCGCCTTAAGTCCCCTTGGAGAGATAGGGTGGAATATTAATAAATTATTATTATTTATCCCAATTTTGCAATGTTCTTTGTTATATTGACTCAGCTCTTACAATGATGAGTTCCTTATGGACTTCACATGAACATCTGTTTGGGCAGTGTAGGACCAACAGCTGGACTAGATCAACATTGGCTCTGATTCAAAACAGCTCTTCTTATAATGCTAAATTCCATTGGCTTTCTGGTGCCTCCCAGTGTTAGAAAGGGCAATATATAAATAGTCTCATCTATCTCTCTTTCTTAGGTGAATTGCTGGGAACAGTCGTACTGATTTTGATAGAGTCTAACCTTTATAAAATAACAGTGAGGAAAGGAAAAGCCAATAAAATGAAATAAAATAAAAATGTTTATAACAAGCGAGGCTCAACATTCATGGCTGAGAACTGAAAATCTAACTATATTTTGTACAAGGGAAGCCTGGTCTCAAATGAGCCTCCCGCTCTGCACATCTGCAGGGGGGGGGGGTGATTCTTGGAAATGCCTCCAATGTGCTCAGCATGATTTGAGATTGTCTATAAGGGAGGAAGCCCTGATAAAGGGCTTCTCATAATATCACCAGAACCAGTCATGGGGCTCTGTTTTATTAATCTCAAATGCTTGAGAAAATGGGTTTTTTATTAAGTTTTTGGACCTTAATTTCCTCTCCCCGCATTACTGCAAGGGATTATTACATAAAACACTGGTTTAAAAGCTGCCACACCATGTGAAGGGAGGCAGGCTGTGTGCTTCAAGGTGTTTTATTGGTTTCTGTGAATGAATATTAGATAATATGGCTTGCAGACTGCACACTTACCAACAGACCTAAACTTCCAAACACAATTAAAGTGCTGGTCTTGGCCTATAAAGCCCTATATGGTTCCAGCGCAGCTTACCTGTCCAAACGTACTGTATATACCCGAGTATAAGCCTAGTTTTTCACCCCTCTTTTTAGGCTGAAAAAGTTCCCCTCAGCTTATACTCTAGTCAGGATTATTTATTATTTTACTCTGTAATTAGTATTATTTTTATTACATTATTTATTTATTTATTTATTTATTTATTTATTTACTATATTTCTATACGGCTCCTCTCAGCCCGAAAGCGAATTGAGGCGGTTTACACATGGCAACCGGTGCCCACAATATAAAATACAATTAAAAACAGTGATATACTAACAGATAAAAACAATTAAAATTAGCAATTAAAATCAAAAATACAGTTCCCAGCATCTCATCATTAAAATCATTTTCCATCGCATCGTCTTATCATTCCATGATCACAATTAAATAGTTATATTTCATCTGCAAAAGCCTGCTTGAACAGCCAAGTCTTAACTTTCTTTCAAAAGTTATTTTACTGTATTTATTATTATTATTGCTACATTTACATTATTTTACTATACTATTATTTTTATTACATTTATTATTTTACTCTATTTATTATTATTACATTTATAATAAATTATTCCTTTTATTACAAACATTATTTTACTCTATTCATTATTATTATTATTACATTTGTTATTTTACTCTATTATTACATTTATTATTTTACTCTATTATTACTGTTACATTTTCATTATCTTGCTCTATTACTATTCTTATTACATTTATTATTTTACTCTCTATTATTATCAGAAGGATATGTCTGTACACTTACACTGAAGGAGGTAAGAATAATGGTTTAATCAGAGTTGGGCAGTCTTATCTTAAATTACAGTTTTATGTAAATACTCAAAAACATTTAACCTACTGATGATTACTAGTAGCAGGTGCATTTCTCACCCTCAGCTTATACTCGAGTCAATACAATTCCACAGTTTTTTGTGGTAAAATTAGGTGTCTCGGCTTATATTTGGGTCAGCTTATAATCGAGTATATAAGGTATCTCTCTCTACATCCTGCCTAAGAATGTAGAACATCCGGGGAGGCCCAGATCTTGGTTCTGCCTTCTTCGCAAACGCATTTGGCGGAGACAAGAGACAGGGCCTTCTCGGTGGTGCGACACCGCCCCCCCCCCCGGCCGCCTGTGGAATGCGCTCCCTAGCAAAATTAGGTCAGTTCCATCCCTCCTCTCTTTCAGTAAGAAGCTGAAAACATGGTTTTGGGACCATGCATTCAGATGAAAATAGGTTAGGCACCATTACCTTCCCGGCAGAGCTGTACCCATTGATCTACTCACATTTGCATGTTTTTTCGAACTGCTAGGTTGGCAGAAGCTGGGACTGACAGCGCGAGCTCACCCCGCTCCCAGAAACGAACATGCAACCTTATGTCAACAAGTTCATCTGCTACATCATGTTCCCCTGAATGTGTGTTCTATATTTTTATGCATAATTTTCATTTTTGCTTTTACTTTTCAGGTACATATTAATGAAATAAATCTGCTAATATCATTAAGAATCCCCAAGGTGCCTCATAGTCTCATAAAAACATAACGAACATAAAATTTAAATAAGCCAAAAGGTATGAACTAATTTAAGAAGATGTCATCATCTTTCCTTTGATCTGTTCCCTTTCTTTTCTTTCTTCCCTGTGGTGGTGATGCCAATGCCATTCTTTTTCTGATGCACCCTTCCTTGCAAACCTCTGAAGGAAATAATAGTCTCACTCTATGCGGTTTGGGAGGATCTCGCCTGGAAGAATGTGTCCAGTCCTGAAGAGTTATAACATGTCCAGACAGGGCCGTAGCCAGGATTTTGATTCAGGGGGGGGGCTGAGTTTGGTTTGGGGGGGCTGAGACTGGGTGGAAGAGGGTCTACCCTAGCAAACCTTTTGTATTGTTATCCCAATAACCCCATTAATGTGGGATATAATGAGCATGGTGATCAGATCATGATATGAATAAACATAACAGTTTAAATAATGTACCAGTAAGGCCTTTTCGTGGACCACCCTGAGAATTTGGGAGGGGGGGGCTGAAGCCCCCTTAGCCCCCCCGGCTACCTGCCTGTGTCCAGAGCAGGGTAAGCAAAATGGTCAATAATCTGGAAATGTAGCCCTATGAGGAGAGACTGGGAGCTGGGAAGGTTTAGTTTAGAGAAGTGGAGGTTGTGGGTATCACAATTGAAGGGAGATGTTGACAAGCTGGAATGTGTCCAGAGGAGGGCAACTCAAATGATCAAAAGTATGGAGAACAAGCCCTGTGAGGAGCAGCTTAAAGAGCTGGGCATGTTTAGCCTGAGGAAGAGAAGGATGAGAGGAGATGGCCATGTTTAAATACGTGAGAGGACGTCATAGGGAGCAAGCTTGTTTTCTACTGCCATGGAGACTAGGACGCAATGGAGCAATGGCTACAAGCAAACTACAAGAAAAGAGATTCCATCTGAACATTAGGAAGAACTTCCTGACTGTGAGAGCTGTTCAGCAGTGGAACTCTCTGCCCCATAGTGTGGTGGAGGCTCCTTCTTTGGAGGCTGGACGGCCATCTGTCGAGGGTGCTTTGAATGCGATTTTCCTGCTTCTTGGCAGGGGGTTGAACTGGGTGGTTCACAAGGTCTCTTCCAACTCTGTGAGTCTATGATTCTATGAGAAGGGAAATGTTTAAATATCCAAAGGGATGTCATATTTAGGACATCTTTTTTCTGCTGCCTTAGAGACTAGGACACAATGGAGCAATGCACTCAAATTGCAGAGAAAGAGATTCCACCTAAAGATTAGGAAGAACCTCCTGATGTTGGTCAGAGGAATATGCTGCCCAAGAGTGTGGTGGAGTCTCCTTTTCTCAAGAGTACTTTGACTGGATGGGCTTTGTGGTTTCTTCTAAGTCTATAATTTGATGATTCTGTGACATAATATCTCAAGGGCTGTCAGATCGAGTTTGTTGTGACCCTAGAGAGTCTAATGGTTTGAAGGTACAAGGGGATAGTTTTTTGACCGAGTATTCAAAGGTACACCTTGACAGTAAGGGGTGCTCAGCAACAGAAACCGTTGTCAAAGCATGGAGGTTTTTTCTTCTTCTCCTCACATCTTTTTTTAAAAGGATAGACACTTACTAGGGATGGTCTCACTGAATTTCCTGCATTGGACTCAACGGCCTTATGTTTTGATAATTCTTAAAAAGGGTTCAAAGGAATCAACAAATACGTAATTCCAGGAACTGTAAACCTGTGTATTATTAACCTGGCTTGGCATTAAGGAATTGTTTCTGTTCTTAATGGGATTACCTGGGAAGGAATCCTACTGGAATCAAAACACATGAAATTCGAAGCAATCAAAATTGTATTAAGCAATCTCAGAAATAACACAATATGTCAACACTCAAACCATTATAGTCGTGGGAATGTAAATGTATCAAATGCATATACAATTAAACAAAAGTACAGTGTTAATTCACACATATAATATTGAACGGTGGTGTTGATACTCCATCCAAAGTAGTCAATGAAGGAGAACACTTGAAGATAGACAAGTGATATTTGTAATCCACACGTCGTTACGTATATTTGTAATCCACACGTCCTTACGTGTAAATGATGCTCTAAGGTCGTCTGTCATCTCTATGCACTAGGTAGATCTATTTACCCTGTATTACTTTTGTAACACTTACTTGTTCCTACTATGTATGGATCTTGTATGATTTATTATATTATTACCTGTGTTGCTTTGTGAATTTCGGCTGTATATTATTGATGCTACATATCTCCATATAGATGTAATATTATATGTGTGAATTAACACTGTACTTTTGTTTAATTGTATATGCATTTGATACATTTACATTCCCATGACTATAATGGTTTGAGTGTTGACATATTGTGTTATTTCTGAGATTGCTTAATACAATTTTGATTGCTTCGAATTTCATGTGTTTTGATTGCTATGCTTAGCAGCCACGCCATGTTTGGATACTAAGGAATCCCACTGGAGCATTGCAGCACACCCAAATACCTGGGTGTTACCCTGGACCATTTTCAGACCTACAAGAAGCACTGCCTGAATGTCAAGCAAAAAGTGGATGCTAGAAACAATATCATATAAAAGCTGACTGGCACAACCTGGGGATCACAACCAGACACAGTGAAGACATCTGCCCTTGCACATACTCTGCTGCATGCCCAGCGTGGAACACATCTCACCACGCTAAAACAGTGGATGTGGTTCTTAATGAGACATGCTGCATTATCACAGGGTGTCTGTGCCCTACACTACTGGAGAAATTACACTGTTTATTAGCCAGTATCGCACCACCTGACATCCGCCAGAAAGTAGCAATAGTGAAAGGACCAAGGCGGTGACATATCTGGCCCATCCCCTGTATGGATATCAGCTAGCATACCAATGACTTGAATTAAGAAAGACACCCGCTGGAACACCTCAGCAAGCAAGAGTACAAAAGTGGCAGGCAAAAACCCAGAACCTCAATCAATGGCTGATACCGAATGAGAGACTCCCTCCTAGACACACAGAAATCTGGGCGACTTGGAAGGCGCTGGACAAACTGCGCTCTGGCACCAGGAGATGCAGAGCCAATCTTAAGAAATGGGGCTACAAAGTGGAATTCACAGCATGCGAGTGTGGAGAAGAGCAAACCACAGACCACCTACTACAATGCAACCTGAGCCCTCCCAAGTGCACAATGGAGGACCTTCTCACAGCGACACCAGAGGCACTCCAAGTGGCCAGTTACTAGTCAAAGGACATTTAATAGAGTGCTCCGAGCCCATCAAACATTGCCTCCAAGGGAAGGCCCCATTCCGCTGGACTGCCAAGGCGGAAGGGGGCTTCCAACAGTTAAAGCGGCTGTTCGGTGCTCAGCCGATCCTACAGCACCCCGACCCCGCCAAGCCCTTCCGGGTACAGGTCGACGCCTCTAACGTGGCGATCGGAGCGATCGTGTTCCAACCGCAAAGGGAGGATTGGCTGCCCTGCGCTTTCTTCTCCAGGCAACTGACGGCCCCTGAGAAAAACTACACAATTTGGGAAAAGGAGCTACTGGCCATCAAGGCGGCTTTTCAATTTTGGCGCCACTGGCTGGAGGGTTCTCAACAAGAGATTCAAGTTCACACCGATCACTGCAACTTGGAGCACCTCAAGACTGCGCAAAAACTCAACCAGCGCCAGCAGCGCTGGGCCTTGTTCTTTGAGCGCTTCCACTTTAAGATTCACTACGTCACACCGGCCCAGACCAAACAGGCCGATACCCTGTCCAGGAAGACTGCCGGCTTCTTCAGCTTGAAAACTTTGCAGTGGCTATGGAGACCCCATTCTTTGCTAATTTGGAGTACCATCCACGTTTTTACCCTGCTTTGATTGAACCAGGGAATGTTCCTGCCGCTGAGGAGCGGCTTCAAGAGCTGGCCGCTGTCCAGCAAGTACTGAAGACTCAACTAGACCAAGCTAAAGCAGACTACAAGAGAATGGCTGACCGCCATCGCCAGGAGGGGGCAGAACTGAAGGTGGGAGACCAGGTGATGCTGTCTACTCGCCACTTGCCCTCTCAACGGCCTTGCCGCAAGTTCAGTGCTAAATACTTGGTACCTTACAAAATCACAGCCAAGATTTCACCGGTGGCTTCAGCTGCCCAGAGGAATGAGGATTCATCCGGTGTTCCACCGCACACTCTTGCGCCTGGCCAACGAAGTCCGGACGGAGGGTGGTAAGCCAGGCCCCCCACCAGTCCTGATCGATGGGGAGGAGGAGTACGAAGTGGCGGAGATCCTAGACTCTCGTGTGTTTCATCGCCAGCTACAGTATTTGATTGACTGGGAGGGATTTGGTCAAGAAGAGAGATGCTGGATCCCCGCCTCAGATCTTCATGCTGATGAACTGCTAGCGGAATTTGTTGGCCTACCCCAACAAGCCCGGGCCACTTGCCGGCCGGGGGGGGGGGGGCTTGCGTAAGAAGAGGGGTAGTCAGGCATCACTTTTGCTTGAGCAAGACTTTAGCCAAGGCAGTGTTAAGGTGCTTTCTAAGCCAGCTTGCTTTACTCTCAAACCTTGCCCTGGGCCTCCCATCCTTTCCCGTGAGAAGCCAGGGATGAATGCATAACATAGGCAGCTCAAGGTTACACCATCTCGCCTCCCTGATAGCAAGGCACACCGAAGGAGCCGAAAGATCGCCTCCCTTCTGTCCAGATGGTAGTCGCTAACGAGCTGTGCATACCAGAAAGACTGAGGTAACATAACATATAGATGGCCATCAATCATAGAGCTGTGACACTCAACGTATCCACATCAAAGCCAGGGAATACTATAATTGCCAAGCGATGCCCCATTGCCAGTATCTCGTACCAACGCCGCAATAAGAAGACGCTAAGGAGAAGAGGCCTCAGCGGGCCTCCCAGCCAAGCTTGTGCCGGCCAGCCTACACCGGGCTGACTTGATCCAGTGTTGTGCCTTGTTCCCGTTCATCGTTGAGACCCTGTGATTGATCCTGAAAGACTTTGTTGTCTAAAGAACTCTTTGCCTTTAAACTAACCCAGCCTTATTGCTCCGGCTGGGATTCCTCCAAAAGACTATCCTTGCATCCGGCTTGTGTTCCCGTTTTCCTCCGCTTGTGATCCTGTTGCTGCGGATCACACTTCCCTGCTGAATCCTGACTTTGGCTGCTATTTGGAAGCACCATAAGGATTGCCTCCAAACCATTTAATCAACGTATTAATCAATAAAGCTTGTTGTACCTCAGCTGCTGTGTGGTTTATCCAGGGAGGTCAGGTTCCAAGGCCCAAGGGGGCGACAGACAACTAGGAGAAACAAAGAAGACAAAGAACAAAAACAAAACAAGGGAGTTCTTTCAGGAAATTATTATTATTGGTTTTCATATGGAGTAGCACTAGACATTCAGAGCTCCCTATCTCTCATATCTCTACATGCCAGTCTGTGGTTGTTGGACATCATGTAATCGACTGAATGATGGATTCTGTAAGTAAATTGTTTGGGTTGCTGAGTAGCTGTCCCTCCATTGTGATGCATACTTACAGAGAATATGTTTGCTTGCTTATGCAGAGGAAGGACAGGATGCAAGGAAAGAAATCAATCTGGATGTGATGGCACAAGACTGCTAATTTTGCTAAATGACTTAATAGTTCCTGTAAGTTCTTCCCGACACTCATTTTGCCCCCTTCAAAAGCTGTCAGATTAAATTGATGGCAGTGCATACCATGAAATCAGGCAACACACTTTCCCCTTCCTCCTATTAGTAAGGCCAGGAACTGAAGAGAGCAACATATGTTGGGTATGCCACCAGCCAAACCAAGCAGCTATGAACAATGCAGGGAGGAATCATAGAAAGAAGAATCATACATGACTCCTGGTGCTTTGACAATAATAATAATACCTGACATCCTCCTTTGAGGAAGCCAGTCACACTCATTCTTAAAGAGGGAAATGCTTATTTATTTCATATCAAAAGCATTGCATACATTAGTATTTAACTGATAAAAATAGAAGGCAGTGTTCTTGCACCGACCTTGTTTAATATCTTTACTAACGATCAGCCACAACCACCACTCACAAAGAGCTTTATATATGCTGATGACCTTGGCCTAACAACACAAGCAGAAGACTTTGAAATAGTCGAAATCCAACTTACAAATGCCTTGAAAGATCTCTCCAGCTATTACAAAGATAACCACCTGAAGCCTAACCATGCCAAGACACAAGTGTGTGCTTTCCACCTACGCAACTGTGAAACCAACAGGAAATAGAAAGCCACCTGGGAAGGTCAAGAGCTTGAACATTGTTTCCATCATAAATGTCTCGGTGTCACCTTCGATCGAACACTAGCAGATAGGAAACACTGAACACCAAGCACAAAGTAGCTGCACACAATGACATCCTGCAAAAGGGCCTCTCTCGCCAGCGAAGCTGGTGAGAGAGGGATTTGGCCCCTCCCTCGGAAAGGAGGCGAAGATTCTCGAACCTCCAGGCAGGGGGCGTGGTTTCAAAAGTGAAACCAAGCCCTCTGCAAAGCTCACTTGGAGCCAAAGAGTTGGAGAAGGAAGACCTGCTTCGGAGACTCAACAGCCAAGTCGGTAGTTGGGGCCTGGGGAGGCTGGGGGGGAGCTTCCCCCCTCCCCTCCTCCCTTCTCCGGTGGGAATGCTTACCGGAGCAGGGCTGTTGCCCCCTTTGGTTGCCCACATTACTCCCCTCAAGGGTCCTGGTGGGCTTTTGAATTTTAAGTTTAATTTTTAGCATGGGAGTCGGGGAGTTGGAGGTCTCGAGGTGGGCCTCTTCCTCCCTCTCCCCCTCACCACCGGGAACGGGCGGCTGGAAGGGGTTTTTTCAGGATGGGCGATTTTGCCCATCCTCCTCTCTCCGGCCCAGGAGGGCTGTGAGTTGTTGGGCGGGGAACGGGAGGACCTCCAGGTGGGCTCCTTTCCCTCCCCACACCCCCCCTTTTGTTGTTATTGCTGGCGGCGCCGCCACGGTGGGGGCGGTGGCTCTTTCCACTAGGGAACTTGCCGCTTCGGCCTTGAAGGGCCCTGTCTGGTGGCGTGATGGTTGGGAGTTGGGGTGCTCGGGTGGACGCCTCTCCCCCTTTCCCCGTGCCGCTGCCCGGCGACTTGTACAGGCGGGGGTTGGCTGGCGGGGAGGGTCTTCGCGCGCCGCTGCCGGCACCACGTGGATGGCGGTTTTTTCGGTAGGGATGTGGGATTTTTTGGGGCTGGGCGGAGTTAGGCCTGGCTGGGGCTCGAAGGAATTCCCCAGCACATCCTGGGGCTGCAGGGATTTTACTGCAAATTGGGTCCCTCACCTTCCTCTGAATTGTTACTTTAGGGAGCAGCATGGGCAGGGGGGGCTTAATTGGTGGCGCCGCGGTGGCGGCCCCCACTGCCCCGCCCCCTCCCCTCTCTCCCTTTCCTCCTCCATGTTACTGGGCCTTCTAGCTTGGAGGTCAGGGGGCGTGGCCTCGTCCCTGGCGCCAACTTGGCGCTTGTGAGGCTCACCTCGCGGGAGTCACCAGTTGGGGGCAGGGTGGAGCTCCTTTTTGCACAACACCATCTTGGCCACGTGGACGGCCCTGTGGGGGACGCCATTTTATTTTGATGCTTGTTTGCTTTAGCTGGCCACCATTTTCTATGATGGGCCAGCCACCCCCCCCCCTTATTAATTTAATGGGATTCTTCACCAGAGGATGCATTCATAATGGATTACGGTGAACCATATTAAATAAAGTAAAGCAATTGATGGTATTGAAGCAAGTATGGCTTACATTATCGGGACATATTATGCAACAATGTTAATGTTAATATATTGGCAAGATATAATAATAATAAATTAATAATAATAATATAATAATAATGATAATAATAATGAAATAAATTTTAAATTACCAAGTTAAATAAAGTATAAAGATTAGGCACCGTGGTGGAATTTTTTGCTAAACACAGGGAGTGTGATTACCCACAACAATCAAACTTAAATTCGTGCTGCATATTTATTTCAGATGGCACCGAGGAAGAATGTCGGGGGAGCTAAGGGCAAAGGCCCTGCGAAGACGTCAGCTGGGAAACATCCAGCGCCTCCGGCTGAATCATCTTTGGAAGAAGAGGGCATTCCGGCAGCCACGTTGGCAGCCGTTCTAACGAGGGTGGAGGATTTGGAGAAAAGGGCGGGGCTGCCAGTCCTTAGAGCCAGGCCCCGAGCAACGAGACACAATAAGAGGGCAGTTTTTGAAATGTTGCTTTCTCGTGTTTCTGATTTAGAAGCAGCCGCAGCCAGTCAGGTGATTGAACCGAGTGAGGTGGCTGACCAGCCCCAAGGCGAGGCTTCGGTGACCGAGCAGCGGGAGTCCACACCATCGGATGACTCTCCGCCATCTCAACCGCCCGTCACTGCTCCGGTTTTGCCTTCACCTGGGGAACAGGCCTGCGCTTCGCCTCTTCAGGCTGTGCCTTCGATTTCTGCAGGTAACGACACTACCACAGTCTGTCCTTGGGATAAGACCCAGGCATCACACACCGACACACAACACGACACAGTTGCACCAATACAAATCCTGCCAGCTGCAGGGGTGCCAAACACACCCGCTACCACACCTTTGATAGCAACCGGGGATGCTATTTCACTTGAGGTCGTGAGGACTAGCGACGAGAGAGGCTTTTGGGGCACAGACAAGTGGACCCTGCCAGTAACAGTGGCACGTTCAGCGTCTTCAGTGGGATCGCACCTAGCTCAGAAGACCATAGATAAAATTCTGCGTAATGAATACGTAGACATTTTTCCCTCTACTTTAGAGAATTAGACAAAAAGGACTTCCGGTCTGTTAAATGGCGGAGTAGGACGCAGTGTCAGGATTGGGGAACCTGAGCTTTGAGGGAGATCATGTTCCCAACCTGTCATGAAACTGCAACCACCTTTAGCCCAGTTCCTGGAGTGACCTTGGCCATGTGTGCTTGGAATTGCTGAATCAGCCGGGGAGTGGAGTAACTTCCAGGTGCCAGAGAGGGAAGTGAGGTAACTCCTCCTGGCATGGACATTGGACATTTGGACTCATGACGTCACTTATGTGACCCTGGGGTCATGCCCCTATGGACTACTGGGATTGCTGATTCATCGGAGCATGATGACACCCTGCTTGGACATTGCATTGGGTAGGGGAGGGGCTACCGGGGTATTTAAGGTGTGTTTGGGTGGCGGGCCGGCGCTTTAGCTTTACGGGTGGCGTACCTTCAATAAAATCGTGTTGGACCAAGAAGACGTCTACGTGTGTCCCTACCGTGTATTGTGGAGTCGTTACAGAAGCAAAAGCCCGGACCAACTATCCCAGAGATGGCGAGGTTGGCGTGGAAACGAAGAAAAGTATCTGGACAGCTGGATTTTGGAGGATAATGAAGAAAACCGGAGAACTCAGGAGTGGGAGTGGACCACTCTTGACCGTGTGGGAAGTCCAGATGAATCCCCTGAGATGACGGCCCAGGAGAGGAGACTCCGTGAAGGAGAGCAACTGTGGCAAACTCGGGTGGATGAAATGATGGCGAGCCGAGCGAAGGAGAGGGGTGAGGCTTGAAATTGGAGGTGCGCAGGAGCACTGTTCGAGCGGCGGAGCACCGAGAGGCTCGCCGGAAGACCAGGCGGTGGAGTGCATAGGCGCTCGTCTGGAAGGGATCCAGGAAGATCGTGAGAAGCGGTCTCAGAGAGAGCTGTTGAACCTGGCAACAGGAGGTGGTAGTGAGACCACAGAACCGGAGCCACCATCTGAGATGGATGTGTTGAACTGCAAAGTGGAGGCAGTGGTGCAGATGGTAAGCCGGGTGACCCAGAGATTGGATGAGAGGGACCAGAGAGAGTCGATGTGGCAGGCCCCGGAGGTGGAGACTTCACCTATTACTCCTGGATGGACGGGGCTTTCAGTGAGCGTCCTAGATCTCCTTCGGGAGTGAGGAACCAAAGCCGAAACCGAGAGAATCCGATCCCGGAGTGTCCTAGATCTCCATCGAGAGTGAGGATGATGGGAGAGGAGTGCCAGAGGAGTCCGGAGAGGGGTCCTAGAGTCCAACCAGCAGGGTTGGGAAGAGGTATTACTAGGCCGAGAAGTTTGCCTGGGCCGAGAGTGGCTTCTCAAGAGTTTGGAAGCCGGATGAAAAGGGAGCCATTGCGTGTGGAATTTGAGGGAGAGGCATCCAAAGTGGCCTTCTTTATTGCGGCTGTACAAGACCATATGGAAGATTATGGACATTTGTACCCCAGCGAAAGAAGCCAAGTGAGAGCTATTGGGGCTGTGTTTAAGAGTAGGGCTGCTGAGTGGTATGTGCAGTGCCACGATCGACGAGATCCTTGCCTGGGCTCGGTGAGGAGGTTCCTGCATGCCATCAAGAACAGATTTCGTGATCCTTTGGAAAGGATCAAAGCGAAGGAGGCGTTAAGGTGCTTGACCCAAGGTGCCAAGTCAGTGACTGAGTATGCTGAAGAATTTATGGGTCTTGCTGGAAAAGTGGCTGAATGGTCGCAAGCTACCTTGCTAGAACTGTTCAAAGATGGGCTGCGCAAAGAGGTTCTGGAGTGGTGTCTTCACCGAGATGACCCAGGAGACATGGACGGATGGGTTCAACTGGCTGGCAATGTAGAGGGGATCCTGGCACAGGTGCAGAGGCGGCGAGGCCAACCGATGAGGTCGCGAGGCATGGGTCGTGCTTGGAGTGAGAACAAACCCAGAAATATGGACGTTAAGCGAGTCAGCGACAGCCGTCCCAGTGGCAGCAAGAAGCCTACATTAAGCCGAGTCCGCTGTTATGCTTGTAACCAGTCCGGACATTATGCGTATCAATGCCCTCAGAAGCCTGCAGTGAGAATGGCTGCCGCAAAGGCTGCAATGGTGGACAATGTTGAAACCCAAAACATTGGGGTGAGAAGTAGTATCCAATGTGATTTGGGATTGATCAAGGGGGATCTTATTGTAAAAAAGAAAGCATTAGTAGATTGTGGATGTTCAGAGAATATCATGTCTCCGCAATTAGTAGAGGAATTGGGTGGTGACACAGAACCGCTAGAAACTCCCGTCACCTTTAAACAATTGGATGGGACTACAATTGAAGGAGGTCCTTTCTCTGTGGGGACGAAGGGGTTAACAGGGCGAGTAGGACCATGGGAGGGGGAGATTAATTTTGTTATGGCTCCCATACAAGGCCATGAGGTGGTGTTGGGCATGCCCTGGTTAGAGAAGGTGAACCCCAAGATCGACTGGAGAGCTGGGACTGTGCAATGTATCCCAAAGGTAGAGAAGGGCATTTGCAAAGAAGTGAAAGGGGTGCCCCAAGAATATTGGGATTACGCTGATGTATTTAATCCTAAGTTAGCCCAGAGACTCCCACCTATGAGGAATGTGCAATGTAGTATTGAAGTGAAGGAGGGAGCAGTTTTACCTAAGCCAAAGATCTATGCAATGACGGTCAGGGAAAAAGTGGCATTAAGGGAGCAAATTGACGATTATTTGAGGAAAGGGTTTATCAGGCGTTCAGAATCCCCTTTGGCTGCGCCAGCGCTGTTCAGAGAGAAGAAAGATGGGAAACTGAGGTTGTGCATTGACTACCGGGGGTTAAATGCTGTTAGTACGACAAACTGCTACCCCTTGCCATTGATAAAGGATCTGTTAGGATTGTTGGGAGGCTGTAAGTTTTTTACAAAACTGGATTTAATTGATGCGTTTCATATGATTAGGGTGAAAGAAAGTGACCAATGGAAGACCGCATTCTCGTGCCCCCTAGGGTTGTTCGAATGGCTCGTCATGCCATTCGGTTTGGCCGGGTCTCCGGGTCTGTTTATGCAGTTAATTAACGAGGTGTTGCACCCCCTTTTGTATAAGGGGGTGTTTGTTTATTTAGATGACATCGTGGTAGCGACCCGTACGAAAGAAGAGCATGTGAAGTTGGTGCGCGAGGTATTAGAGCGGTTGAGGCGAGCGAAGTTATTTGTTAAGTTGAGTAAATGTGAATTTAGTAAGAATCGGATTGATTTTTAGGGTACAGGATGGAGAGAATGGAGTGTCTATGGATCCGGCAAAGGTGGAGGACGTGTTGAGCTGGGAAGCTCCGCGCACACGCCGGCAATTGCAAGCTTTTCTAGGGTTAGCAAATTTTTACCGGACTTTTATTCCGGGGTTTGCGGCGATAGCCCTCTCGCTTACTGAGCTGTTGAAGACGAAGGGTAAAGGGGAGTCCAGAAAGGTCAAATCTCCAGGTGCAGTATTAGACTGGACTCCGGATTGTCAGGAAGCATTTGTTAGATTGAAGAGGGCTTTCACTGAGGGCCCTTTATTGCTACATCCAGATGTGAATCGACCTTTTGTAGTTCAATGTGACGCCTCCGCTTGGGCTTATGGGGGTGCTCTGTTGCAGGAGGATGGTCAAGGGAAATTGCGACCTTGTGCTTACTTTTCAAAAAAAGTTTGGCGAGCATGAGCGTAAATGGCCTGTGTGGGAGAAAGAGGCATTTGCAGTGAAGAACGCGTTGGTGACCTGGCGTCAGTTTTTGGAAGGGGCAGCGTTCCCATTTGTGGTTATGACGGACCATCAGAATTTGGGTTATTTACGTAACCCTCAGAAGTTGTCTCCAAAATTAGTAAGGTGGTCGCAATTTTTCAACAGGTTCAATTTTAAGTTGAAGCATATCAGGGGAAGGAAAATGTGGTGGCAGATGCGTTGTCTAGATATCCGAGTGTAGGAGTAGATGGGCTGCACAAAGAAGGAGAGGTTTTTTCGAAAGAGCAGTGGGGTTGTGCAGTGCAAACCCGGTCCCAGAAGGGGTTAGAAGTTAAGGAAGAAGGAAAAGTAGTGGATGGATGGAGTCTAGAATTACAAGAAGGATATGCAGGGGACTTGTGGTTGATGGAACATGAGAAGGAGTGTGTGAAATTGAAAGGATTGTGGATGGTGGGAGGTAAGGTGTATGTGCCTCAGAAGTTGAGAAGAAAGGTGTTGGAAATGCATCATGATTATAAGACTGCTGGACATTGGGGGGTCACTAAGACCATGTTGGCTATTAAGAAGAGATACTGGTGGCCAGGTATGAAAGTGGAGATCAGGCACCATGTAGCAAGTTGTGAAGTGTGTGCTAAGAATAAGGTTCCCTCTGCCCGGCCGCAGGGGTTGATACAGGTGGTTGCTGATCCAATAAGGCCATGGACACATGTTAGTACCGATTTCGTAGGAGAATTACCGTCAAGTAGAGGATATCGGTATATTTGGACTGTTATAGATATGTTTTCTAAACAGGCTCATTTTATTCCGTTGAGAGGGTTGCCATCGGCGGAGCGATTGGCAGAGTTGTATGTGCAGCATGTTTATAGGTTACATGGTTGCCCAGAACAAGTGTTGAGTGATCGAGGTGTCCAGTTTACTGCTCGGTTTTGGGGCAGATTTTTGGAAGAGTTAGGGGCGCAAAGAAAACTGACGTCTGGTTATCATCCCTGCTGTAATGGTGCTGCGGAGAGAGTGCAGAAGTCTTTGGGGACCTATTTAAGGATTTTCAGTAATCAGGAACAAAATAATTGGTCAGATCTCCTTCCTTATGCTGAGGTAGCCTACAACAGTTCCATCCATTCTTCTACCGGGAAATCGCCCTTTGAGATTGTTTATGGGCAAGAGGTGGCCCCTTGCCCCAGCTGGTGGAGATAGAGGGGGGAGAAGGCCAGGGGGACTGGAGGGGGCGAGCTGAAGGAGTGTGAAGAGAAGTGACGGGGGCGTTGAGGAAAGCACAGCGCTCGTATAAGCTGTTTGGAGATCACAAGCGGCAAGAGGGGGAGGAGTATGCAGAGGGGGATTTGGTGTGGCTGTCCACGGAGAATTTAAAATTGGGATACAAGTCGAAGAAATTAAGTCCGAAATTCATAGGACCTTTTAAGGTTGACAGGGTTGTAAATAAGGTGTCATATACTCTCCTGTTGCCCAAGAGTTTAGGGAAAGTACACCCAACTTTTCATTGCAGTTATTTGAAGAAATATGTGTGCCCATTCCCTCCACGGGATTGAATGATGTTTTGTTTCCCTCAGGGGGAGGATGAAGTGGAAGAGACCGTTATGTCAGGATTGGGGAACCTGAGCTTTGAGGGAGATCATGTTCCCAACCTGTCATGAAACTGCAACCACCTTTAGCCCAGTTCCTGGAGTGACCTTGGCCATGTGTGCTTGGAATTGCTGAATCAGCCGGGGAGTGGAGTAACTTCCAGGTGCCAGAGAGGGAAGTGAGGTAACTCCTCCTGGCATGGACATTGGACATTTGGACTCATGACGTCACTTATGTGACCCTGGGGTCATGCCCCTATGGACTACTGGGATTGCTGATTCATCGGAGCATGATGACACCCTGCTTGGACATTGCATTGGGTAGGGGAGGGGCTACCGGGGTATTTAAGGTGTGTTTGGGTGGCGGGCCGGCGCTTTAGCTTTACGGGTGGCGTACCTTCAATAAAATCGTGTTGGACCAAGAAGACGTCTACGTGTGTCCCTACCGTGTATCCCTACCAGTTTCAGCTCTCTCCGAAGCTGAAACTGAACAAGTGGTTGGGGAGGAGGAAAGACCCCGCCGGCACTCAGAGAAGAAGTGCCAAGGTCCAAGGTCCAAGGAGAAGGGTCTGCTGACCTCCTGGTTGTTGTGGGAGCCCCTCAAGGGCTTCGACAGATATCGGGAAGGGAAGCGACCCCAGGGGACCGGAGGAACCGCTGTTCAAGGAAGGTCTGGTTGACAGACCGTAACTCTCTGCCACAGACCTCACACACACACGCACTTCTAAACACACACTCTTCACCTCGGAGGTCGAGAAAAAGGAGGAGGAAAAAAGGAAAAGACCAGGAGCGAACAGGAGTGAACGAGAGGAGTGAGAGGGACTTGGAAAGGAGGCAGCCCGGTAAGGAGTGGAGTGGAGGTGGAGGAGGGGAGAGGACAAAGAGTGAAGCAGAGTGGAGAGGAAGGAAGGGGATCCCCAAAGAGCCAAAAAAAGAAGAAAGTCTCAAAGCCTACGGCAGAGTGAAGATGGCGCCGCGTGATGTGGGATCCAGATAAGGAGAACAATCCTAAGGGAAGTTTTGAGGATTGGGAGGGGCGAAGGACGGAGAAGGAAGTGAGGAGTGAAGCAGAGAGCCAACTAGGTGCTTCGTGAAAACAAGCCCCCAAAAAACAAAGACTAGAGGAGGAAACCCACAGAGACGGAAGCCACCCACCGGAAGAGAAACTAGGACGGACCGCATAGCCCCGTAGAGCTATAAAAGTATAGAAACCCCCAACGACCCAGAAAGAAAATAACGAACCCTGAGAAAAGGGGGAAAAAGGGGGGGGAAACAAACGCCTACCCTACAAAGGGAGGAGAAGAAGGGGCAAACGACGAAGAGACGAAGAGTCAGAGGAGAGAGACGGAACGACGAGCGGTGGAGAGTGGGGAGCTGAGGCAAGGGGAAGAAAACCAAAGCCAAAATAATTAGTCTGAAGGATCCGCGGTGGGGGTGAACTAACACCCCGGTTTGAACGTCAAAGAAAAGAAGAATGGAGACCTCCACGGAGGTAGAAAGACTAATTTGAGGAAAGCGAAGATAAAACAATTGCATGGCCAAGATGACATCAAGAAGAGGAGGAGGAGCTGAGAAAAGATCTGAAATCCCCAGGAGGCTATCAGGAGTTGGGAGCGATGGCTTTAAAGAAATTCTAGCAGAGCTGCACGATATGAGAAGACTACTACAGAACGGCGAGGAAGACAGAAAGAGGCTGAAAGAAGACCTAAAAGCGGAATTTAAAGAAATAAAAGGAGGAATGAAGGACATGAGGAAGGGGATACAATCAATGTCGGACCAAATGCAGGGAATGCAAGAGACTATACTAAATCTCAAAGAAGAGAATAGAGAACTAAAACTTAAACAAACGGAGC
The DNA here is from genome assembly GCA_030556195.1 of Anolis apletophallus. Lineage (NCBI taxonomy): Eukaryota > Metazoa > Chordata > Lepidosauria > Squamata > Anolidae > Anolis > Anolis apletophallus. Next base: position 25,295,765 of record JARBWK010000016.1, on the reverse strand, counting down.
ACCTCGAAAGAATCAAGGAGCTGGAAATGAAGACACAAGATACACAATATAGACAGACCTTGACGGAAATACATCAAAAGGAATATCAACTTAGATACAGAGGGATCGAAGAAGGAGAATTGGAGAACTTAAGGGAGATAGTACTTACCACCACGGCGAAAATCCTAGACGAAGCTGAAGCTTCGCTGAAGGGGAGGATTGATAGAACGTATAGATTGACGTCCGGCTACTCCAGAAGAAACAATACACCACGGGACATAATTGTGAATTTCACACACAAATCAACAAGAGATGAAGTGATGAGATGGTGTGCAAAAAGACCAGTGTCCTATAAAGGGAAAAAAATAACGATCCTAAAAGAAATCCCGGCAAGTGTACTGGCCAAGAGAAGCAACTGCTTTTTCTTGACGGACGTGCTGAAAAACAAGGACATTCGTTTTAGATGGGAGAAAGTGGAAGGGATGATGGTGACCTATAAAAATAGAAAGCATTGGTTGACCACAGAATTGAAAGCTGAGGAGTTTCTAAGAAGATACGGAAGTGAACTGAAAGAAGACCAGAGAGAGAAATCACCCAGAAACAGACCTAATACAAAAGAGAGTAACCAAAATCCCAGAAGCAGAGAGGAAAGAAGTGACCAGGAATCAGATCCTGAGGGAGAGGACGAAGGATTAATCAGTGACCCGGAACCCACAGAAGAAGACCAGCAGGAAGGAGAAGAAGACAGAGAAGGAACCGAGGGATCAGGGGTATAAATGTCTCTAAAATGTATTAGCTGGAATGTTAATGGGATGAACAATGGGGGGAGAAGGAGCCGGATTTTTAACAATCTAAGAAAGAAAAAACCAAGCATAGTAGGCCTGCAGGAAACACATATTAAGGAATCAGAGGTCCATTATTTGAAGAAGGACAAATTAGGGAAAGAATTTGTGTCGTCAGCACCCAGAAAGAAGAAAGGAGTAGTGTTGTATATCACCCCAGAACTGGAACCCTCCCTGATGTTTAAAGACAAAGAGGGTAGATACATAGGAGTAACAATTAAAAGGGAAGGAGAAACGATATTAGTGTGCAACATATATGCACCAAATGATACCAAAACTAATTTTTTCAAAGAGGTAGAGGAAAAAATAGGCCGGGGGGGGGGGACATATAGTAGCTGTATAATAATGGGGGACTTTAATGGAGTCATCAACCCCACAGTAGACAAAAATCCGAGTAAAAGAGGAACTGGAGGAAGACTACCTAAAAGCTTTTTTGATCTAATGAACACCCTTAAATTGAAAGATGCCTGGAGGGAACATCACCCTAGAGAGAGAGATTACTCCTTTTATTCAGGAAGACATAACACCTGGTCAAGAATTGATTATGTTCTCCTATCTGAGAATTTGACAGCACAAATTAAAAATATCAAAATCTTGCCAAGAACAATTGCCGATCACTCCCAACTGGAAATGGAGTTATTTCCAGGAGTAAGGGAGTTTTCCTGGAGATTCCCGGCAGACCTAATAAAAGACAGGAAAATTAAAAAAGAAGCGCACAATCTGGTTAAGGAGTTCCTTGTAATAAACAGCAGAGATTTTGACAATACCAGGATTATTTGGGATGCTTGCAAAGCATATATGAGGGGTTACTTCTTAAAACAACAGGCTATTAGGAAAAAAATTGGCAAAAGGAGATAAAAGATTTGCAAACCCAAATTGAGACAAATGAAAAAGAGCTAAAGAGGAACCCAAACTGTAAAACTTTGAAGGAGAAAAATGGTGCCCTGAGAAAACAATTAGAAATATACGAGATGAATAAAATGGAAAAAAAATTAAAATATCTACAACAAAAACAATTCCAATCGGCAAATAAACCAGGAAGATACCTGGCCTGGCAGTTAAGGGAGAAAAGAGCTAGAAATCACATCCCAAAAATTAAAATTGGACAGGTAGAACATAAAACTAACCCAGAAATTAGAGAAGCAATGCGTACATATTTCACGGAGTTATACAAGAAAGATGACATAGAAATAGAAAAAATTGTGAAATACCTAGGGGAAAGGAAGCTTGAGAGAATAACAGAGGATGAAAGAGCAAAGCTAAACAAGGAGATCTCAAAAGAAGAAATTAAGAAAGCAATTAAGAAACTGAAAAATGGCAAAGCAACAGGCCCAGACGGGTACTCTGCTGAGTACTACAAGGAATTCCAAGAGGAGTTACAGGATAAATATTTAATGATGTTCTTCAAAAAGGTATAGTGCCAGAGACTTGGGGGGAGGCTAATATAACATTGATAGGGAAACAGGGTAAGGAAAGAGACAACCCAGCGAACTATAGACCAATAGCGCTTCTTAATTTTGACTACAAAATATTTACATCAATCATAGCAGAAAGGCTAAAGGAATTTCTAAACCAATGGATAAAAGAGGACCAGAATTGATTTATCCCAGGAAGGCATTTAAAGACCAATATAAGAAATATAATCAACGTGATAGAATACTTTGATAAAAATATAGACAAAGAGGCTGCCATAATGTTTATGGACGCTGAAAAAGCGTTCGACAAAATCTCCTGGGACTACCTCAAATTACTCCTCAAAGAATTAGACATGGGGTTTCAGATGGAGAACATAATTCGGGCCATATACCAAAAGCAAACAGCCAAAATAATAATTAACCAAGGGAAAACCGAAAAGCTGGAGATCCAAAAAGGAGTGAGGCAGGGATGTCCTCTGTCCCCCTTGCTATTTGTCCGTATGTTGGAGATATTGCTAAACACCATCAGGGAGGATGACAGACTTAAAGGGGTGCAAATTGGAAAAGAAAAAACAAAAGTGAAAGCCTTTGCGGACGATGTAGCCCTAATCATACAAAGCCCAATAGAGACTATACAACTATGGCTGAAAAGAATAGAAGAATTCGGCGAGATAGCTGGCCTTAAAATGAATAAGAACAAAACTCAAATGTTAGTCAAAAATATGAGTGGAGAAGAGAAACAGAAACTGGAGGAGATCTCAGGAATCAAAGTGGCAAGTAAAGTAAAATATTTAGGAATCAACACCAAAAAACTCTCAGCTATTTAAAAATAATTACACAAAATTATGGAAAGAAATCCAAAAAGATATGGGGAAATGGGAGAAACTTAACCTATCCTTGTTGGGAAAAGTAGCGTCACTCAAAATGATGATACTCCCCAGAATCAACTTTCTATTCTCCACTATCCCAATCATAAAAAAGGAGGATCAATTCAAAATCTGGACTAGGGACATGGCAAAATATTTATGGGGGGGGAAAAAAACCAAGGGTAAAAATGAAGACCATGCAAGATAGCAAAAAAAGAGGGGGGTTGGGGGTACCCAACCTAAAGATATACTTTGAGGCCAACTGTCTCGCCTGGGCGAGGGAATGGGTTAAACTGAAAGAGGATAAGATGTTGAATCTGGAGGGATATGACCTAAGATTCGGTGTTCATGCCTATATGGGTTATGATAAACTTAAGGTGGATGCGGGATTCAAGAACCACTATACTAGAGAGGCAATTCTAAGGGTCTGGACAAAATATTGGAAAAAAACATACAAAAAGACCCCACTATGGTTGTCCCCAATAGAGGCGTTCAGGATCAGAGAATTAGGAAGTAAAAGGTGAGCTCAATATAGGGAACTGATAGAGTGGGATGGGCAAAAGTATGTGCTTAAAAACATGGATCAGTTGAAACTAGAAGGGATAGTACTGGGCTGGCTCCCTTACCTTCAAATAAAAGAGAAATTCAAAACAGACATAAAAAGGGATTTGAGGAGGACAGCAACGAATTAGAGGAAATTCTGCTAGGTAAGAATCAGAAAATAGTGGGAAGAATCTATAAGGTGTTACTAAAATGGGAAACAGAAGACAACCAGGATAGGGAATATATGAAGAGCTGGTCTAGAAACTTAGGTTATAAAAATAACAAAGAAACATGGGCAAAAATATGGAAAGAGAACGTGGGTAGTGTTGCCAGCTATGCATTTCAAGAAAACTGGATAAAAATGATATACAGGTGGCACCTAACCCCAGCCAAACTAGCCAAGATATATAAGAACCTAAGCCCGAAATGCAGAAGATGCTCATGTTCAAATGGCACCTTTTTCCATGTATGGTGGACTTGTGGTAAAACAATCAGCTATTGGAAAATGATCCAGGTAGAAATAAACAAAATTTTGGGGTGGAAGGTAGAAAGGAAACCGGACCTCTTTTTACTGGGGATAAAGGACAATGGCTTCCCTAAAGAGGACTGGAAAATCTTCACACTATGCACCACCGCAGCGAGAATGGCTTTTGCTCAGCAATGGAAGGAGATGGAACCCCCGACGAAAGAAGCTTAAGTGAAAAACTGCGCCAAGAGATTAAAGAGGAGAAAGAGACATTGGACTGGTCAAAAATAAGAAACTACTGTAAAGGGGAATTTAATGTAGAGTTAAATATGTTATAGAGATAAGATGACTGAACGTTCTCCCCCCTCCCTCTCTATACCCCCTCGCAGGACACAAAAGAGCAACAAGAAAGTTAGAACGGGAAAGAGCGGGCCTGGAACCAAACCCCTCGACCTCCGAACACGAGCACGCTTCTCACACCCTTTTCTACCTTTGTTTCGTGCACTCAGCAGGAGGAAAGAGCTCTTGGGCTCTCCCCTCCCGGCTGACTCTATCTCTTCTCTACTTTCTTGATTGTCTTCTTTCAGTTTTCTGCTTTCTTTTTCTCCTTGCTCTTCCGAACCTTTCGGAACAACCGTCTCGACTGGAGACGGTCCTTCTGTTGTTTTTGTTTGTTTGTTGTTTGTCTGTTTTATCTGACGAAAATTCAATAAACTTCTATTTAAAAAAGAGAGAGAGAGAATTAGACAAAAAGGAGAAGGAAGACCTTGATGAGGAGAGTAGGGAACTGGTCAAGAAACGTAGAGTGGAGCAGAATTGGGACAATTGGCTGGCGTGTTACACTATATAAGCCACCATAATTATAGATGCCGCCCCTTACAGGGCCAAGTCCCTGTTTAAATATCAAAATATTATTTACGGGGCGAAGGTAAACTTTTCAGAACAGTCATGGCTGCTTTATGACAAGCGTTTTAGGAGCGAAGCAGCTTGCCAGCCGTCCAAACGTTGGGACTTAATCAACAACCAACTGTGGATTCAGCCAGAAACTGCTTTAAAGGCAAAGCAGGTAGAAATTCCCCTCGTGATTCACAGTTTAAAAGAACCCCTAATCAACCTACTCTCCCAAAAGGGGCCCAGCCCAATTAAGTTAGGGCCCCTCGGACAGTGGCTGAAGCTCTATCCTAACCGGGCCACCGCAAGTTACTTGCTTGACAGCTTTTCATTTGGTTTTCGTATCCCAGCCCAAGGTCCACGCGCACCACGGTTATCTTCAAATTTAAAATCCATAATTGGAATGGAGACCGTAGTTAGGCAAAAAATTCAGCTTTGGCAGGCTGGAGTGACGAAATAAATCAGGGTATGTCACTCGCGCTAGCACCTAGCTCCAGGCGTGCTTACGGCAGAGCGATCAAATAATTTTTGGAGTTTAGAACATGCTACGGCCTGTCCAATGTTTTGCCTGTGCCTTACGAGCACGTTGCTCAGTTTTGCGTTTATAATAAGTTTGGCTCCGCAGTCAGTTATATCCAAATTGGCGGCCCTCGCATATTGGCTCAAAGCGCAGGGCTTTCCGGACACAACTAATGATTTTAGATTGCAAAAATACACATCTGGACAGTTACGGGAGCAAGGCAGGCCCGTTGACAACAGGCAACCTTTAACACCAGACATCTTGATAGACCTCAGCGCCATGTGGCCCCGGGTATGTACTTCTCAATACGAACAAACATTATTCCACGCTGCAGCGCTGACCGCCTTTTTTGGGGCCCTACGGGTTAGCGAGTTGGTGGCATCCTCCAAGATGGACAGGACCCTTAGAGCCCTCCTCGCTTCTGATGTCCGTTGCGGGGTGGACAAGCTCGAGATTTGGGTGAGGGCATCAAAGACCGATCAAAGGGGCAGGAGCAGTTTGATCACATTGTCAAAAGCCAGCAAAGTGGAACTTTGCCCGATCACAGCCATTTCAAAATTGTTGGCAGTAAGGGGTCAAGCTCCGGGATATTTGTTCCAGCACATTGATGGGACCCCGCTTTCAAAATTTCAGTTTTGGTCAGTCACGAGGAAGTCCCTCGAGCTTCTCGGACTGGGGAAATTCAAATTTGGCACCCACTCCTTTCGTATTGGGGCTGCGTCATCCGCGGCCGCCATGGGTTACAATGTGGAGACCATTAAATCATTGGGCAGGTGGCAATCGAATGTGTATAAACGATATGTGCGCACCATGCTTGTTTAGTTTTTTGTCATTTCAGATGCTGCCGGTGCCTTGCCGCGGAAGAGAGTGCTGGTTGTTGGCCACAGCTATATTTATTGGGCCGAGCAATACATTCGGAAGACTTATTATGGAAGGCAGATGGGATTATCTGATAGTGCCCTGATTGAATGGCGAGGCAGGCGAGGTTTGCAGTGGCATGGCTTGTTGCCCCTCTTGTTCATGGTCGGGAGAGGTTTGCCTCCCGATGTGCTGGTGATACATTTGGGTGGCAACGATCTAGGTTTGCTTACGGGCAAGGCCCTGTACCTACAGGCTCGGGCAGACCTAGAGAGGATATGGAGCATTTGGCCTAAAGTCCACATCGTCTGGTCTGCCATGGTGCCCCGCATGATGTGGCGCGGCGGTGGAGATGTGAGGGTTTTGGAAAAAGCTAGAAAAAAAGTAAACCGGGCCATGCGCAGCTTTTTTGCCGAAAGAGGTAATGGGTCCTACCTCGGTCATCCGGACATTTCTTTGGATTTTCCTATTTTGTATAGACAGGATGGAGTTCACCTTTCAGACGTGGGCAACTGTGTTTTCTTGGGAGATATTCAGTCGAAGTTGGAGGAGGTGTTAGAGGACTTGGTGGGGATGGGGGCAAGGTAGACACCTACCCCCAGTCTGTGGCGTAATTAGCTAGGGAATCCTTTGTTGGTGTGCATCTCAGGCGCCCCCTGTTCGGGCGAGGGCCATTGGAGTTAACACTCACAGTAAGTTGTTGTTTGGTGAGTTAAGTAAATGGCCTTGGAATGGGAAGAGGGTGATCTCAGCGTCCTGAGACCAGACCTCTCTCTCATTTCCCTTAAGGTTTGTCCTGGTTGGATAATCAGGCAATCCTGGTGTTTCGCCCTTAAATTTGTTGAGATGCCGGGTTAAGAGGACACCCCAGTTTGAAACACCTTGATTCCTGACACCCCCTCCTTAAGTTTAGTTGAGGAGTTTAAATAGGTAACGATTGAATAAAAGTTGCCCAATTGGAATCCAATCTACTTGTGTTGTCTCTTTACTTGTGTTGTCTCTTTATTCCGGGGGTTGGAGGTCAAACCTACTGGTAGCACATGGGATGCAGACCCAAAATTAATAAGAATATCAGCCCTGGCCTTGTCTTACTCAACTGCTGAGTATGCCTGCCCTGTTTGGCACAAGTCTGCCCACGCAAAGCATGTGGACATAACATTGAACGAAACATGCAGAATAATCACAGGATGTCTTAAACCCACACCTGTTGATAAACTCTAGAAGCTAGCTGGCATTGCCCCCCCCCCCCAATGTACGACAGGAAGTTGCTGCTAAATGTGAGATAAATAAGGTTGAACACTGTGAAAGCCATCCACTACATATCTACCAGCCTCCTCCCAGTAGACTCCAATCAAGGGAAATGCTAAAGGTGGCTGTGGAGCCCTATTCTTGATCTGAATGTTCTCCTGCAGTGAGGACATTGGTTAACAGACGGAAGGCGGTCCAAGTCAAGGTTTGCTTGATGTGCCTTCCTCTTGTTACATTTATCCCTTTCACCCTCCATTCATGCCTCTTTGAATTCCACAGCACTGCTGGTCACAGCTGACCTCCAGTTAGAGCGCCCAAGGACCAGGGCTTCCCAGTCCTCAGTGTCTATGCCACAGTTTTTGAGGTTGAGTAGAGTAAATGCTTTGATCTTCGGGCATTCGGACAAAATGGTATTCAGTTCAGTGGAGTTGTTGGCATAGGAGCATCACTTCAGTGCTGGTGGTTTTCGCTTCTTCCAGCATACTGACATTTGTCCACCTGTCTTCCCAAAAGATTTGCAGAATTTTTCAGAGGGAGCGCTGATGGAATCATTCCAGGACCATACGGCCCTCTCTTCCAGGTCTTTCCTCTGCTGGTAACTTTCCCTGAAGTTCCCATAATTGAATAGCCAATACAAGTCATAAATGAGTGCGCCTGGTAACAAGCATATTAGGGAGTCCTGCTCAGCAATATTATACTTCCTTTAACACACATTGCAGAGTTCTTCTGTGCGAGTCCCTTTTGGTACTTGTAAATCGTAAACGGAAATAGTCACAGCTGATTTGATTGTCATGTCTGCAAATATTTCCTTATGCATACAGTACGTCAAGAAACTTTGCTGTGAATAATTCCCCTTCATAAATAATGTAGAAAGGTTGGGTATATAAAAACAAAGAGAAAGCGAGAATCGTCAACTTTTCTTTGTTCATTTTAAAGCCAGGTACCTTGCCGAATTCTTCTATTTTTAGAAGCCATATTTTGATATTGTTTAACGGGTCTTCAATTGTGCATATCAGGTCATCAGCGAATGTTCTAGAAGCATGAGGATGCCTGTAATGGACGCCTGCCATAGGTGTGTGTGAAACACCAGGATAAAATGCATCTAGATGATTCCAGCCATGAAAGCCTTCGACAATACAAAGAGAAAAAAATCCAAATTTTCCTTTCTAGTATTTGATACCTCAATTTGAAAACCACAGAATACAAGTCTTTGAAATGCAGAAAGTAGAAGGAAAACATTCAAATTCACCTACAGAATTTTGGCTAATTTCCAGTTGTTTAAGTCCAGCCTTTTGCTTATTTGCTTCTCTCTAATATTTCTACTCTCCTATTTCACTGCCCAGCCATCCTAGGCCATTACCATCATATCCACAAGGGCTGCCTGAAATAGATATAGGTGCAATCCAGAAAGGAACAGTTTTGACAAGCCAAAGGTATTCTAGGTGACGAGAAAAGACTAAAATGGTAACAGAAGCTTATTATTTTTGTGAAAGCTGGCAAATGGTTTGTAACCAATGAGCCCCTTTTCCCCTGTATGTCACTTCTCAAATGAGGCAGACTGTGGAGAACTGCTACAGAAATGTAATGCATACTCAGTTAGGTGATTGTGAATGGTTTTGGATATCTTGGTTTTAATTAAAATTGATTACTTCCAGCAAAAGAAAACAGATATATCTCTGATGTCAAAGACTCAAGTATTGGTTTTCATTTTGGTAAACAGTATTGTTTGTTTGTACGTTTAATTTGGTTGTATTTTCTTCTGGGTCAATGAAATGGAAGGTTCTCAGAAGAGTTTGAGCAGAAGGAAAATGAGTTTAACAACCTGTCAGTTTGTGAGATATAATGTATAGAGATAAATATATATGAACCTCCAATCTGATACTCCAGTTAGGCAGAAAAAATGAAATGCAAAGAATGGGGAATGTCTGGCTCAACTCCAGTATGTGTGAAAAAGATATTGGAGTCCTTGTAGACCAGTGCTTCCCAACCTGTGTGCCACGGCACACTAGTATGCCATGAGCGATCATCAGGTGTACCATGGGAAATTGGAACCTCCAATACCCTTTCTTCCCCCTCCTGCCAAACACTTTTTCACTTTGCCTCACTTTGCTCACGCTGCCGCTTCTGAGCATGTTCAGGAGGGGAGGGGGTGGGAGGAAGACGTAACCTGTGCGGGCACTACTGTGCAGACTCGCCCCACGTCTTCCTCCCCCCTCCCCTCCTGAATACGCTCACGCTGCCCCCTCAGATCAAAATGGCGGCAGAAGTGGCAGCGTAAGCAAAGCGAGCAGAGCGAGGCTGGATAGAAGGGAGCCCGAGTGGAGAAGAAAAAGTAAGTGTTCGGCAGGAGGGGGAAGAATGGGCGCGAAGGGGGAGGAAGAGGTCTCTGTCGAAAGCTAGCATGGGCAAACTTGGATCTTCCAGGTGTTTTGGACTCCAACTCCCACCATTCCTAGCAGCCTCAGTCCCTTTTCCTTTTTTTCCTTCAGCCAGAAAGGGCCTCAGGCTGTTAGGAATGGTGGGAGTTGAAGTCCAAAGCACCCAGAGGGCGGAAGTTTTCCCATGCCTGTTTTAGGGACCTTAAAGTGGTGAGCCTCCTTCCAACATTGTGATTCTGGATAGAAAACAAACAATAACATAACATAACATTGAGTCCACAGTGCTCTCTGGGTGTAGGTGAACTACAACTTCCAAACTCAGGGTCAATTCCCAAGCAAACCCTTTCAGTACTTTCTGTTGGTAATGAGAGTTCAATATGCCAAGTTTGGTTCAGTTCCATTGTTGCAAGAGTTCAGGATGCTCTTTGATTGTGTGTTAACTATAAATCCCAGAAACTGTAACTCCCAAATGTCAAGGTCTATTTTCCCCAAACTCCATCTGTGTTCACATTTGGGCGTATTCTGTGTAGGAAGTTTGATTCCATTCCATCATTGGTGGAGTTCAGAGTGCTCATTGATTGCGGGTGAACTATAACTCCCAGCTGTTGAGCAAGACCTTCGTGTGTGTCTTTCTGCCATTCCTGCCAGGAACTCATGTTGTGTTCATCGAAACAAGCCCAGGTTTCACACTGAGTGCATAAATATATATTTAAAAACATATTACCTATATGTATTACTGTGTTAGAGTGTCATTTTGTGTCATTTTGGGTGGTGGTGTGCCCCAGAATTTTGTAAATGTAAAAAATGTGCTGCGGCTCAAAAAAGGTTGAAAAACACTGTTGTAGACATGAGTTAAACATGAGCCAACAATGTGATGCTGCAGTTTAAAAAGCCAACAGGATTTTGGCCTGCATCAATTGAAGTCTAGTGTCGAGATCCAGGGAAGCCATGCTACCCAAGCTCTATTCTGCCTTGGTCAGACCACACCTGGAATATTGTGTCCAATTCTGGGCAACACAATTGAAGAGAGGTCTTGACAAGCTGGAATGTGTCCAGAGGAGGGCAACTAAAATGATCAAGGATCTGGAGAACAAGCCCTATGAGGAATGGCTTAAAGAGCCGGGCATGTTTAGCCTGAAGAAGAGAAGACTGAGAGGAGACACGATGAGAGTCATGTATAAATATGTGAGAGGAAGTCATAGGGAGGAGGGAGCAAGCATGTTTTCTGCTGCCCTGGAGATCAGGACGCAATGGAACAATGGCTTCAAACTACAAGAAAGGAGATTCCACCTGAAAATGAGGAAGAACTTCCTAATTGTGAGAGCTGTTCAGCAGTGGAACTCTCTGCCCCAGACTGTGGTGGAGGCTCCTTCTTTGAAGGCTTTTAAACAAAGGCAGGATGACCATCTGTCGGGGGTGCTTTGAACGTGATTGTCCTGCTTCTTGGCAGGGGGTTGGACTGGATGGCCTACGAGGTCTCTTCCAACTCTATGAGTCTATGATTCTATGATTCTAACCTCACCAAGAGAATTATATGCAAGCTGCCACCATAAGAACAGGCTGTTCAACTTTTCAAGAAGCAGGCAGTATAATGGTAGCCTTACTTTTTGAACCCCAACTCCCATAATCCCCAATGTTGTCAGTGAGATCCTGGGAATTGTTGCCCCCAAAGAAAAATGTTCAAGTTTTGGATAAAGCTTTACATGATGAAGATCTGAAATTTACTTTATATTTTAAAATGAGCATTTATAGATAACCACTGCTGTTCAGAGTTGACATTCCTGGGCTAGATAAGCAAATAGCCTGCCCTGGTAATGTGTAGTCAGGACTCAAGTATCATATTGACTTGCTGTCTTAACTACCTTTTGGAAAGTAAAATAGACCCATTCTAGTTTGTCTCTTGAGGGGAGTCTTTCAGGAAGCACATTTGTTCCATAACACCCTGCAGTATATAGCTTTATTACATCCACACATATTCTTCACATGAATGAAGTACGTTTATGAATAGATTGATAGACACTTCAATACAGAAAGTACACCTAACAGAGCATGGTCATCATTTGTGAGAGGTTTGGCTTGTTCTGGTGCACAGAGACATACCTGGAGGACAGTGTTTACCCTGAAAATGCAATAAGCCATCTATCCCAGTTATACTTAAAATGGTGTATAACTTTATTATCTAGACTGAGAACAAACATTGCTGCCATCTCACTTGTGGACAAACCTTCATAATGAAGACCTCCTATACGCTGACTACTAAAATTAGTTGTGTGGCACTGTGGGTTAAACCACTGAGCTGCTGAACTTGCTGATCAAAAGGTCACAGGTTTGAATCCGGAGAGCAGGATGAGCTCCCACTGCTGGGCCCAGCTTCTGGCAACCGAGCAATTTGAAAACATGCAAATATGAGTAGATTGATAGGCACTACCTCGGCGGGAAGGTAATGGCACTCCATGCAGTCATGCCAGCCACATGACCTTGGAGGTGTCTATGGACAACGCCGGCTCATTGGCTTAGAAATGGAGATGAGTACCAACCCCCAGAGTCGGGCATGACTAGACTTCATGTCAGGAAGTCCTTTCTTCATCGTATAAGAATATACATGTAAAGCGAGTCCATACACATGCATGCATACCAATATTTTGATCGCTAACTAAGAGTAGTTATTAGACTTATTCCATGAAGTCTTCCATGGTCTACACAAAGAATTAAATTCTGCATCTAATTTAATTGTCACTGTTGTGGTTTAAAATATTTATTAGCACTTACAGCTGGGGGGAGTTGATGATATTGATTCTTTGTACTTAGGAGAGATGTGCAGATCGATTTTGAGTTGTAAACCTGAGATATTTGTTGATGAGAATGATATGTGAATGCCAAAGATCCTTCATGGGGAGATGACACATGAGGTTCCACTCAGGCAGAATGTTGCCGACTAATATTGGTGACTAATATTAAAAAGATTTCAGAGCAGCTTTTAAACGGATTCCTAGGGGAAAGTCGACAGGAGCTGGGCAGCTTCCGGTTCGAGAGGGTGAAATGCAAAGTATGGAAGACGAAATCCATACACAAATGACTGAGTCAACAGAAAAGATAGATAGTAGTAGTCGAGAGGTAGGACATGGTAGGCCTTCTACAAATTCTCACAAACAGCCAAAGTTGAAAGTGCACCAGAGAAATAAATATAAATGTCTGTACGCAAACGCTAGAAGCCTTCGAACAAAAATAGGGGAGTTGGAATATTTGGCAAAAGAAAAAAATATTGATATTATTGGCATAACAGAAACCTGGTGGACGGAGGAAAACAAATGGGACACAAAGATTCCAGGTTATAAACTGTACAGGAAAGACAGGAGAGGGAAAAATGGTGGCGGTGTGGCCCTGTACATAAATGAAGAGCTAGAATCTCATGAATTAGAACTTCAAGAAATTTCAAACTCACCTACAGAAACATTGTGGATAAAAGTCCCAGGACACAAAAACTAATCTAGCACTAGGGATCTGCTATCGCCCTCCCAACCAAACTCCAGAGGCAGACTGCTATCTGGAAAATGAAGTTAAACAGGCCTCAAAAAGCAATACATTAGTCATAATGGGGGACTTCAACTATCCCCAACTAGATTGGCCAAATTCTTGTTCTACGCATGAAAGAGAGACAAGGTTCCTCGACATGCTAGCTGATTATTCCGTTGAGCAGATGGTCATGGAACCAACCAGGGGAAAGGGGATCCTGGACTTGGTGCTAACTAATGAACAAGATCTCGTTCAAGATGTCCTTGTAACTGAGCCCATAGGTACCAGTGACCATAACACAATAACCTTCAACGTAAGTTTGGATAGCAAACTGTCAGTGAAAACTAACACGGAGACATTAAACTTTCACAAAGGGAATTTCACCAAAATGAGAAAAATTGTAAAGAACAAACTAAAAGGAGCAGTAAAAAAATCAAATCCCTCTAAAATGCTTGGAAACTGTTTAAAAATACCTTAAAACAGGCCGAACTAAAATGCATTCCAATAAAAAGAAAGAGGCATGGAAAGTCCAAAAGGACACCAGTATGGCTTACAAATAAAGTAAAAGATGTGATTGGAAAGAAGAAAAACTCATTTAAGAAATGGAAGGCTCTTCCTACTGAGGAGAACAGAAAGGAACACAAGCTCTGGCAAACTAAATGCAAAGCAACAGTCAGGAAAGCCAAGAGAGATTTTGAGGCACACATAGCAAAGAATATTAAAAAAACAACAAAAACTTCTTTAAGTACATCAGAAGCAGGAACCCAACTAGAAAAGCAGTTGGGCCACTCGACGACAATGGTCAGAAAGGGAAAATCAGCGAAGACAGGAGGACAGACAACATATGCCTGCAGCTGAGTCAGTTTTTTCAGGGAGGGAATTAAAAGAATTAAAACAGATAGAGATAAACAAGGAGGATGTTCTCATAAGCCTTACTAAACTAAATGTCAACAAATCACCAGGTCCAGACGGCATCCACCCCAGAGTTCTTAAGGAACTCAAGTGTGAAATTGCTGAACTTCTAGCTAAGATATATAACCTTTCTCTAAGATCAGGCACTGTACCCGAGGACTGGAGGGAGGCAAATGTAACACCGATCTTCAAGAAAGGATCCAGAGGTGATCCAGGAAATTATAGACCAGTCAGTTTAACCTCAGTTCCAGGTAAAGTGATGGAAACCACTATTAAAGAAAAATTACTAGGCACATAGAAGAACAGGCATTGCTGAAAGAAAATCAACATGGTTTCTGCAAAGGCAAATCATGTCTTACTAACTTGTTAGAATTCTTTGAGGGTGTAAATAAACACATAGATAAAGGGGACCCAATTGATATTGTTTACCTTGACTTTCAAAAGGCTTTTGACAAAGTCCCTCACCAAAGGCTCCTAAATAAGCTCTTCAGCCATGGAATCAGAGGACAGGTCTTGTCCTGGATTGGAACCTGGCTAAACTGTAGAAAACAAAGGGTGGTAATAAACGGACATTTCTCTGGGTGGAAAGAGGTGAGAAGTGGCGTACCCCAAGGTTCAGTTTTGGGTCCGTTACTTTTTAATTTATTCATTAATGATCTGGATGTAGGAGTGAATTCTGAGGTAGCAAAGTTTGCAGACGACACTAAATTGTTCAGGGTAGTTAAAAATGAAACTTATTGTAAAGAGCTCCAGAAAGATCTCTCGAAATTGAATGAATGGGCAACAAAGTGGCAAATGCATTTTAACCTAAACAAGTGTAAAGTCATGCACATCGGGGCAAAGAACCCCAACTACACCTACCAATTGATGGGGTCAAAGCTTTCCGAGACAGACCAGGAAAGGGATCTTGGGGTCTTGGTGGACAGCTCAATGAAGATGTCTACCCAGTGCGCAGCAGCAGTGAAAAAAGCAAATTCTATGCTAGGCATGATCAGAAAGGGAATCGAAAATAGGTCAGCAAATGTTGTATTACCTCTCTACAAATCGATGGTAAGGCCACATTTGGAGTACTGTGTACAATTCTGGTCTCCGCACCTTAAGAAGGATATAACGGAACTAGAAAAGGTACAGAAAAGGGCAACAAGAATTATCCAAGGGATGGAGCGGCTCCCTTATGAAACCAGGTTGCAATGCCTTGGTCTTTTCAGCCTTGAAAGACGGCGTTTAAGAGGTGACTTGATCGAAGTGTATAAAATCATGCATGGGATAGAAAAGGTGAATAAAAAGAAAATTATTTTCTTTGTCTCAAAACACTAGGACTAGGGGCACTCCTGAAGCTCCAAGGTAGGAAAATTAGGACTAATAAAGGGAAATATTTCTTCACCCAGAGGGTCATTGGGTTATGGAACTCACTTCCAAAAGAGGTTGTGACAGCTGTCAGCCTGAACAACTTCAAGGCAGGATTAGACAGATTCATGGATACCAAGTGTATCGGTAGTAACTGAAAAGGACATTCAAGTGCCACCTCGGAGTTGGTTGAGGTAGGCAGGATTTCCCTGGGTACTGGTTGTGGGGGGTCGGGAGCAGGTCAGGGTTTTTCCCTCCCTTCTGCTCGAGATCCGCGTGTACAACTGGTGGGCCACTGTGTGATACAGAATGCTGGACTAGATGGGCTGAGGTCCGATTCAGCATGGCTCTTCTTATGTTCTTATGTTCTAATGTTCTCTCTTTATTCAGAGCAACCTTCTTCCTTTTTTTAAAAATTAATTTTATTTTTGAAAGTATTTTACAACAATATATAAAACAAAGGACAACGGGGATGGTTAAGGAGGGAGAGGGTGTGAGGGAAGGGATTACATTGGGAAAGAGAGGGGGCAACATAAACTCCATTACTCCCGTCCAGTCTGCCGGGACCATAGATAGTACTTGCTGATTTGAAGCCTTTTGTCGGCTTTCTATCGATGTCTCTTGCACCTTCCTGTGTAAACTAATTAAACCCTCTTACTGCTTGCCCCTTAACTTCGGGGATTCGCTTCATTTAAATATAGTCTGACTCTTATTTAACCCAATTGTTCTTTTTTGGGGGGTTTGGTCCGCCACATAGCTCCTCAGAATGTCCATGTCCATTAGTTCCCTTATTCTGAGAAACCAGTTTTTTTCTGACAAGGGATCACCACTTTTCCAGTTTTTGGCAATCTCCATTCTGGCTGCCGCTGCCAGAAAAAAGAAAATTTTGTCCTTGTTCTCTTCTATGTCGCCATCCATGATGTTAAGCAGATAGAAGTCCGGTTTCATTTCCAACTTTATCTCCAAGATGTTCTCCACATGGGGATGTATTCTCTTCCAAAAAGTTTTGAGGATACTGCAAGACCACCAGCAGTGCATGAAGCTGCCCTTTTGTTTGTGGCACCTCCAGCACTTGTCACTCAGGGATGGATAACATCTGGCCAGGCTCACTGGGGTATGGTACCAGTGAAAAAACATTTTAAACCAATTCTCTGTAATGTTTGTGAACCCCGAGTATTTTACTTTCTTCGTCCAAATTGATTCCCAGTCCTTTAGCAGAATT
The DNA here is from genome assembly GCA_030556195.1 of Anolis apletophallus. Lineage (NCBI taxonomy): Eukaryota > Metazoa > Chordata > Lepidosauria > Squamata > Anolidae > Anolis > Anolis apletophallus. The sequence goes on along the minus strand of JARBWK010000016.1, from coordinate 25,278,765 downwards.
GAGTGCCCAAGCTCCCTAGCCCAAGTAGTCATAGTATCCTTAATCTGCTCTGTCTCCGTATCCCATTCGAGGAGCAGTTTGTATAACAAGTTTATCGTCCTTTTCTCTGCTTTCATTATTTTCTCCCACCCCACATCTTGGGTGTTAAAATTATTTTGCAAGTCCTTTTTGAATAATTCTCTGATTTGGGCATAATGGAACCAGGACATCTCAATCCCCTGGTCTCGCAGTTCCTCTCGAGATTTAAGAGTCCAACAATCATCTCTTTTTATGAGCAGTTGGCAGTACGTGTACCATCTGCTCTGTGGAACATCACGCAAATGTTGCGCCTCCAACGGAGAAAGCCACATCGGGGTTGATTGGTAGAACCGGCTCTTATACTTACACCACACTCTTAATAAGGCCGCCCTGACGTAGTGATCCGAAAAATTTTTCTTTCAATCCGTGCCTTGTCATGCCAGAGGTAGGCATGCCACCCCCTACGCAAATCAAAACCCTCTAACCTTAAGAAACTGTCATTTTTGAGCATTGCCCAGTCTTTTACCCAACTCAGGGCTGCCGCCTCGTAATAAAGTTGAAGATTTTATAAGGCTCCCTCTTCCAACACAGTCGCACAGAACCTTGTATTTTATCCGCGGTTTTTTGCCGCTCCATACAAACTTAATGATGTCGGATCTCCACATTTTAAAACAATAGTTAGATCTAATAACAGGAATATTCTGAAAAAGAAACATAAGCTTGGGGAGCACGTTCATTTTAATGACCGCGATCCTCCCCAAGAGGTTAAGATTAAGGAATCTCCATTTTTCCAGATTGCTTTTGATGTTTGACCAAGTTTGGTCATAGTTGTTCTTTAACAACTGGTTATTCTTTGCTGTGAGATAGATCCCTAAATATTTGATTTTCCTGGCTGTCTCACAGGCGGAAATTTCCTGTAGGCGGCATCTTCTTTCTTTATTAATGTTTTTAGTCAGGAATTTGGTTTTCCCCTTATTCAACTTAAATCCTGCGACTTCCCCGTACTCTGCTATCATCCTAATCCATTTGTTAACATGTTCCAGGGGGTTTGCAATTACGCATGCGATGTCATCCGCATACGCCTTTACTTTTACGTGCACTTTCCTTATTCGAAGTCCTACCAGGGACTCGTCTTATCTAATTGATTCCAGAAGTGGTTCTAGTAACATGATATATAGTAATGGCGACAACGGGCATCCCTGCCTTGTCCCTTTTTCTATTGTTATTGTTCCCACCGATTCCCATTAATTAGTACATTTGCCTTTTGGTTTGAATAAATTGCACGAATTGCATTTTCGAAAGCAAAGCCCATATCCTTCTCCCTTGCTAGATGACACAAGAAGTCCCAATTTGCGTTGTCAAACGCCTTCTCGGCATCCACGAACAGCAGGCCAACTTCTTCTTGCGGATTTTTCTCATAGTATTCGATAACGTTGATCATCGTTCTTATATTATCCTTGAGATATCTGCCGGGAAGGAAACCAGCCTGATCGGTGTGAATTATGGCTTGTAGAAGTGCCTTCAACCTGTTCGCGATGACCGAGGCGTAAATCTTGTAGTCATTATTTAGGAGGGATATAGGGCGATAGAACTATCGCCTTCTTCCTCACCATACCATCAATGTGGCCATGAAGTCCCTGCGGGAGGTCACAGGTGACTAGGACATGTTGGTTTTGTCCCAATGTTCAAATGCACTATGATAATGCCATTCTCAAGGACCTCTGGGGGATCCTTGGGAGAACTTTTAGTGATGTCTTTGTTGTGCTTTTAGCTACCAGTGCATAGCCAAATGCTTCTCAACTCAACACAGATGTGCGTGGAATTCGTTTCTCCTGTTTCATTTGTTTTTTCATTCCTTTCATTCTCTTCAGGAGCATGGAATGGGAAGTCCCTTCTTGGTACAAAAATCAGCTTGACACAAAAGACTAGGAGAGATGGCGAAAACGGATATGGGGATCTTATGGAAAAAACAAACAGACATGGATAGCAATTCACCCCAAATACACAAGATATGGCAATCTTATGGATAAAACAAACAGATATGGATAGCAATTCACCCCAAATACACAAGCCTAACACATATGTCTGGGAGACACATGAGAAGAGTGAGTTTTAAAGGAATGGAAGTTGTTTCATCAAGGAAAGCGGTAAATAACTCATTTTGAATGGACCATTAAAAGGTTCGTGCAACTGTTACGTCATTAATAGAATGTCTTGTGGCCCTTCCACAATGCACGCTCCTAGTACTGGAGTTCCACTAATAAGTTCTGTGGATCCATCCAGTAGAACCCTGTATTTTACAAATCAAAAGGGGGAATTTAGGTTCTCAAAGTATCACTACATCCTCCTATGCAGTTTTGTGATTTGCTTAGGCCAGAAGCCCAAGATATAATTCATTCCATGTAAGGAAAACTGGGTTCCAGATTATATGCAAAAATCCTATTATACAAAGGGTCTTGGAATGGTTCTCTTGTAGAATATGTGGTCCTACTGTGGTTACTTGTCCTCCAGAATTAGTATAAGTAAGGACACAATAATACAGTATTTTTCACACATAGTAAAAGGTCTTGGTGTCCCATTGATCTAATATATTTTTATTAATTAGACAACTTGGTATTTTAAAAACCAAGTGGCTTTTAAATTAACTACTTCATTGTCCAGTTGTTTCATTGATATGGGCTTCCACTAATAAAATGATCTTGTAATATATACGTTCCGATGGAAATTTCACCTTTTTTTCAATTTCTTATAAGAGATGGAAAGAAGAAATAGAAAAGAGGAAAAAAAGTGTTTGATGGTATAATTAATTTATCATAAATTAAATATTCGAAGTCATTTATATTTATGATTGCCTTTAGCTCATGTACCTCAGATCAATCCATCTAGATAAGTATCATAATGCAGGATGCTTTTCTTCCGTCTCTTGAGTGTTCTCTCTCTTGCTGTTATTGTCTGCCTTCCTCCCATTTCTTCCTCGTTGAGAGGGATTCCTTCTATTGTGTGAAGGTCACTTGTCACCGCTTCAAACAGATTTCAGACAGCTGCTCCGTAATAGTTGCAATCAAATCTTGACATTTGGAGTTCATAATAACTTTTAATGGAAACCTCAATTTAGATTTTATTCCACCTCTCCTAAGTTTTCCTATGAGTTCTCTCATTGATTTTTCTACTTGGAAGTACTTTTGTGGGAAGGTCCTTCAACACCACCCCTTTCTCTCTTTTTTGGAGGTTTATTTCAAGATTAGGGTGTTTATTTAACCCAATTGTACTGGTTGTTTTTGGAAAATGGGGATCTCCATAGCCTTTTGGAGATTTTATGATCTTTGGAAAGGCATGACCTTGTTAGAAGTCACAACCTTTTGAAAAATAACGCCATAACCTCTTGGTAAAAACATAACCTGTTAGAGTCATAACCTTTTGGGAAAATGGCATCCATGCAAGGCAATTATGTTTTTCAGCTGTTAAACTGATGTACCTAGATATGTTCTTGAACTCTTAAGAGACAGAGGTATGTCAATGCACAAAACACACACACACACACACATGTATATACATATACAAAGCAGAGTTTCAGGAGTGTTCTTTTTAGTTCCCCAAAAACATCTACTCTCCCTTAAAATATATTTTCTTTTAAATCATGCTTTCAAGAGACAAACATAAGCAGAATTCTTTAAAGTAACAGAGCTGATTTATTCACAAACTTCATGTATTCAGTATATAGGTACTTTTCTTATTGGCTTGGCCGATTTACCGGCCGAGCAGGTTGCGAGGCAGGGTTGTCCTCGTCGCCATCTTAAGGAGCAGGAAGGGGCTTCTTCCTCCCAGGAGTCCCTGGGGTGGCGGGAAGGTTTCCCGCCACCAAAGCCGGCCGGCCAATGAAGGGCTGGCCCTACCCCGCCCCCCCCTCGTCATCCGGCTGGCCCTCACTTCCGCCCTGGCAGCTCATTTAAGGCTGCTAGGGACTTACTCTGCACCACGCAGGGGCCAGTTTCGGTTTTTCCTCCCACCCTCCCTACATCATTCATTGCTTGTTAGTGTTCCATTTTGTTCATATATTCATTTTCATGGTTGCATTTATTATGGTTATGCGTTATTACGTTCTTTGTCACAACTCTGTGTTTGGCGTGTGGCATGGCCCCTGGATCAGGCTGGCTTATCGCCCCTTGGTTGTAAGGGGGGATAACGCCCTGGTCCCCTGGGGTGCCGAGTTTCGGTTGACAGGCATTGGGCTGCTCGCACCCAGGCTTACTAGCACCTTTGGACATTAGTGGGGCTGTACGACCCCTGATCCAGGACCCATGCGTGGCCGCCAATCCTTTGTTCCTGTCTTCAATAAAAGAGTTGTGGCCATTTCCATCCAACCACTTGTGTTTGTATTTTGTTCATGGTGTGAGGTGTATCACCTTTGCACACGCAATCAATCCAATTGCAAAAAGGATTTGAAGCAGTCTCTCTGTGTAGTTATCATTCTTACCGTGTTTCCCCGAAAGTAAGACAGCGTCTTACTTTCTTTTGACCCCCAAAATCCCCACTACGGCTTACTTTCGGGGTATGGCTTACATTAGCCGACGGTACCTGCCGTACCCCGAAAGTAAGCCTTTCCCCTAGGCCGCCGCGTCACTCGGTCCCACCTCCTCCTCGGTCCCGCCTCCTCCTCTGCTGCCTCCTCCGCCACCGCTGCCCGCCGCCGCCCGCCTCCGCCCGCCTCCGCCTACCTCCGCCTCCGTCACTGTCACCGCCGTACAGCCGGCCCCATGCCTCGCCAGCGCGCCTGCGTCACCGCGCCAGCGCGCCTGCGTCATCGCGCCAGCGCGCCTGCGTCACCGCGCTGGCGGGACCTACTGCCCATGTGCGAATGTCGGCAGGCGCGACAAGCGCGGATGACGAGGCGCACCTGGCGCAAGCGTGGGGCCGGCTGTGCGGCGGCGACGGAGGCGAGGTAGGGCGGCGGGCGGCGGTGGCGGCGGTGGGCGGGGAGGAGGAGGAGGAGGAGGAGGAGGAGGAGGAGGCGGAGGAGGAGGAGGAGGAGGTGGAGGAGGAGGGCGGGACCGAGTGACGTGGTGGCCGGTGGTACGTCTTATTTTCGGGGTACGGCTTACATTAGCCGACCCCCCTGACACCCCCGATACGTGTTACAATTGGGGGTGTCATACTTTCGGGGAAACACGGTAGAATCAACAGTCCAAAATCCAAAGCATCTTTCTGTTCTGAGAGTCTAATAAAGTCTCTGTAGTCTGTTTCAACTAACTTCTAAAACAGTGGTTCCCAACCTGTGGTCTATGGACCACCAGTGGTCCTCAAGAACTAAAATATGGTCTGTAGCCTCACCGTTAGTACACCATTGCAACAAGACCGACTGGTCTCACAAAACCCTCTTACACTGCCAATTCTTATTAAATATGATTTTCTGTAGGCGAGCAAATGGTGACTACTGAATGGCCTATGTTCTGTATCAGAAACTAGAGCTAATGTGGTCTGTCCAATGCAATTTTCTGAATCTGCACCCCAAATTACCAAATCAAATCTAAAGTTGACCAAAAACTGATTCATAACCCTTTTGGTACTCATGTTGGAGAGTGGTCCCTGGTCAAAGTGGTCCCTAGTCAAGTGGTCCTGGTCCAAGTAGTCCCTGGTCAAGTAGTCCCTGGTCAAAAAAGGTTGGTAACCACTGTTCTAAAAACATACATCTGTTCCCACTGTCTTCTTAAAAGCATGCTGTTCTAAAAATGGAGTCTGAGTCACGAACAAGCCCAGTTCTGATCACATGGTCTCCAGCCCCTCTGTTGCGTCTCAGAACTAGAACGTACCCCCCTAGAACACACACAAGCAATCTCTGCTAACTACTTTTATTTAGAATAGAATAGTCCATAAATAGAAGATAAGAGCAAAAAGTAAGTCCCAATATAGAACAGTCTGGGAAAACGTTCAAACACGGTGAGTCCCATGGAAAGCAATCCAAATAGCAAGGCAGGCCGCTTCCGCGGTCAGAACATGAAACTTAAGTCCAAAAGCCATGAAACGAAGACACCATGAAAATTTGGTTCAGCAGGGCAAGCCATCCCTGCGGTCCACTTGAGCTTGGAGCCGACAGCCAAGAAATGTCCAGTCCAAACTTAGCTTTGCGTCTACCGGAATCTTTCCAGAGCCAGTCTTAAAAACACTCTATTTTCTGTGAGACCAATGAATTCCCCATCTCAAATTCCAATCTCTTCTCGAAGATTTGATATTAGCCCTTCTGTCAAAACTCACCAACTCGTTAGCCGGGCCAGGTGGACTCATATCTTGCTGGGAAAGTTCATCCTCCCTATTTCCCGAGGCCTCCGCTGGCACGTGAGATGGGTTCCCGTGAGATTCAAGGTTACTAGAATTCTCACTAGCAGTTTCGAAACTTATGTCCATAGAATCTTCGTTAACCCCTTCCTCGTGCCAATTCCCATGCAACCAGTCATTATCCCATGACAGGTCTGCATTTACAGAAGTGTCCATCTCAGGCCATTCATCCTCATCCTCCTCCTCGCCCTGATCCACTGGCACCACTGGTAGCACTGGTGCCTAACTTGAACCACTAGGCAGGGGCACCCCACTATTAGGCTGTGGCACCATACTACTAGGCTGGAACACCACACACTCCCACAACAAAGAGTTAAAGAAAGCTGCAAATCAATATGCACATATACAATACTGTAATCAAGCTGAATTATATACATAACAAATAACTAGGGGGGGCTTGAAAAGGTTGCTGTTCCCAACAGGTATCATGTGGTTGTCTAGCTTTTTGGAAAAGCATTAACCCAGTATACCTTTCAATAATTTCACACGATAAATCGAAATCTGGGCAGGAGATAAGAGAAGCTATGAGGTTCCCCTTTGCTGTTGGATGCTATGTCTTTTCTCCCTGTGTTCTGTTCTCTCCATCTTGTTTTGCATTTACTTAATTACAATCCTGTGTTTCTCTCTTCCAATTCTTTTCATTCATTATCATCAGATTTAATGCCTCATTAGCAGTGTTTTCAGCTCTGGCAAGCTGATGAGTTATTATGTTTAGCTTAGTGTTCAGTATTTGCTAAACTAAATCATGAACCTTGTAGATTTTTATTATCTCTCCTCTTATCTCCTTCAGCCTTCTTCTTCATTGTGACCAATGTTATGTTAGAGCCTTCAATAGCCATTGTCTCTTAAGAGGCAGCAGTTTGGAAATAAGATGTTTTGGTTTTTTTCCATATCCAGAACAAATATAAAAATACATAGGAAAAGAATTGATGTTTTTCTGTCAACTGCAACTTATATTTCATGATCAGAAATGGGAGAAAACTGATTAAGTAGCTATTCGCATTCACGCCTGGCCACACAACCTCAATTAGAAACGCTATTGTAAAGCTTACCCAAAAAAAGCACAAAATAATTAAAAATAGAGTACTTTATGCAAATTATTTGCATAAACTAAATAGCATTGACTAGGAAGTCAGTGACGATTGTGGAAATCATACTACCATAAAAAACTTGAACTGTTAATAAAGAGTATGTAATGACACTCCAACTTCGGTAAGGATGTTGTTAGTGCCATCAATCCGCTCCTGCCATCTATCGACGACTAGACAGAGAGCCTTCTCCGCAGCGGCACCGGCGCTTTGGAATGCCCTCCCGGACAGTACCCGAGCCATCTCGGAATTGGCCCCTTTTCGGAGGGCCTGTAAGACGGCCCTTTTCGGCTTAGCTTTTAATTAAGCATGCCGGATTAAGAACTATGCCGCATGTCCTTTCATACCTGTGTGGTGACTTAATGTGTTTTAATTGTGTTTTATGCTTTTATGTTTTTATTGTAGGGCTACATGTTGACATGTGGTGACATGTTTGCCCGTTGTGTTTACTGTTATCCGCCCCGAGCCTGCTGGGAGGAGCGGAATACAAGAATGAACAATAAATAAATAAATAAATAAATAAATAAATAAATAAAGGATCACGCGTAGATAGAAGCACGGTCCAACACGATTTTATTGCAGGTACAGCACTTGTAAAGCTAAAGCACCGTCCCGCCCCCCAAACACACCTTTTATACCTAAACCCCCCTCCCTCGCTCATGCAATGTCCAGGCAGGGTTGCACCATATCCGGTGAATCAGCAAATCCCATAGTCCCAAGGGATGTGACCTCATTAGTCTCTGAGTCAGCATTAACAGTTCATTGTCCAATGTCCAAGTCCAGGAGAGGTTATCTCACTTCCTGAGGCACCTGGAAGTTACATCACTCCCACACTGACTCAGCATGTCCTTCAATAACTAGGACAAAGGTCCCAGAGAACTGGGACAAAGGTCAGCCACCTCATGGCAGGCTGGAAACCTGAACTTCTTCCAAGCTCAGAATTCCCAGATCTGACATAACGTCCTTCTCCACCACGTCCTCCCCCTGTAGAAACAAAACACCATTCAGTCTTTGGGTGGAAGGGGTCCTATATATCTCTTCAACAAACTACAGTGAAATGTGGGATGAACCTTGCCCAAACTCTTCGGCAGAAGGAGGGTATAAGAGACCTTATTGGCTGCCTTTTCCACCCTGAAAGGTCCAATATATTTCGGACTTAACTTTTTTGATGGGCTCCCCAATTTCAAATTCTGTGTGGATAACCATACCAGATCACCCTCTACATACTCCTCCCCTTCCTGTCTCTGCCGATCCCCAAATAACTTGTACGCTCGTTGCGCCTTTCCCAGAGCTTCGGTTACCTCCCTCCAATCGTCCTGTGCTCGCATTCTCCACTCACTCCTCTCCTCCCCACCAAACTCCAATAATTGGGGCAAAGGAGCCACATCCTGGCCATAAACTATCTCAAAAGGGGATTTCCCCGTGGAAGAATGCACAGAGCTATTATACGCCATTTCAGCATAAGGCAATAATTCTGACCAGTTATTCTGTTCCTTATTGCTAAATATCCGCAAATATCCTCCTAGTGATTTTTGCGCTCTTCCCACGCCCCCATTGCAGCAAGGATAAGCGGTCGTAAGTTTTCTTTGAGCCCCCAGCACCTCTAAAAACTTCTCCCAAAACCGGGCAGTAAACTGAACCCCTCGATCGCTGAGAACCTGCTCCGGGCATCCGTGCAACCGATACACATGCTGGACATATAACTCAGCCAACCTCTCCGTTGATGGTAACCCCTTCAATGGGATAAAATGGGCTTGTTTCGAAAATAAATCCAGCACCGTCCAAATGTTTCTGTAACCCCGACTGGATGGCAACTCCCCCACGAAATCTGTACTGACATGCGTCCACGGCCGCACTGGGGAGGCCACCACTTGAATCAAACCTCGAGGTCTAGCAGCAGGCTCCTTATTTCTAGCACAATCCTCACAATGTTCCACATACTCCTTCACTTCCGCTCTCATTCCTGGCCACCAATATCGTTTCTTTATAGCCAAAAGCGTCTTCGTTACTCCCCAATGACCAGCAGACTTATGATTGTGATTAAGCTGCAAAACCTTCCTCCTCACACCTCGAGGAACATACACCTTATTCCCCATGACCCATAAACCGTTCAACATCTTACATTCACCCCTATGACCTTGTAACCACGCATCACCTTCGTAACCCTTCTGTAACTCTAAACACTATTCATCTACCACTCCTTCTTCCTCTTTTACCTCTCTCTTTACCTGAGACCTTGTCCTCACCGCTAATCCCCAATGCTCTCTTGTAAACACCTCCTCTGCTTTCTCCAAACAATTTTCCCCTACATCAGGATACCGAGACAAAGCATCCGCCACTACATTCTCACTCCCCTTTATGTGCTGTAATGAAAAGTTAAACCGGGTAAAGTACTGAGCCCATCTCACCAATCTGAGGGTTCTTCAAATACTGGAGGTTTTGGTGATCCGTTAACACCACAAAAGGAAAAGCCGCCCCCTCCAGAAAGTGCCGCCACGTTTGCAAAGCACACCGCACTGCAAAAGCCTCTTTCTCCCAAACGGGCCACTTCCTTTCCAGTTCCCCAAACTTCTTCGAGAAATATGCACACAGTCTCAAATTTCCCTGTTCATCCTTCTGCATCAGCGCCCCTCCATATGCCAAAGCGGAAGCATCACATTGCACCACAAAAGGCTTGTCTACATCGGGATGTACCAGTAAAGGACCTTGGATAAAAGCTCTCTTTAATCTATCAAATGCTCCTTGACATTCCTTAGTCCAACTTAATTTCGCCCCCGGGGATTTGGTCTTCCTTGACTCCCCCTTCCCCTTCGTCTTTAACAACTCCGTGAGGGGAAGAGTTATAGCTGCAAACCCAGGTATAAAGGTACGATAAAAATTCGCCAGTCCCAAGAACGCCTGCAACTGCCTCCGGGTTTGCGGAGCCTCCCAGCTCAACACATCTTCTACTTTAGCCGGATCCATGGCCACTGCATTCTCACTAATCCGATACCCCAAAAAATCAATCTGATTCTTCCCAAACTCACACTTACTTAACTTCACATACAAACTAGCCTGCCTTAACCTTTCTAACACCTCTCGAACCAACTGAACATGCTCCTCTCTAGTACGCGTCACAATCACTATATCATCCAAATACACAAAAACTCCCCTATATAAAGGGGTGCAGCACCTCGTTAATCAGCTGCATGAAAATACCGGGAGCTCCGGCCAAACCGAATGGCATCACGGTCCATTCGTACAGCCCGAGAGGGCAAGAGAAAGCAGTCTTCCATTGGTCACTCTTTTTCACCCGCACCATATGGAACGCATCTATCAAATCCAATTTGGTGAAAAAATCTACCGCCCCCCCTAGCTGGCCCAATAAGTCCTTAATCAAGGGCAAGGGATAACAATTCGTAGTGCTAATGGCATTCAACCCCCGATAATCGATGCATAAACGCAACTTCCCATCTTTTTTCTCCGGAAACAAAACTGGTGCCGCAATAGGAGATTCAGACCCTTCTCTAAATACCCATCAATCTGTTCTCTCAGAGCCACCTTCTCCTGCACAGTCATGGCATATATTTTTGGTTTAGGCAGGATAGCCCCCTCTTTGACCTCTATACTACACTGTACATTTCGGAAAGGGGGAAGACTTTGAGCCAATATAGGGTTAAACACATCTGCATAATCCCAATATTCCACAGGCACCCCTGTACCTCATTCAGAACCCCCTTCCCCACATTTGGCTCACACTGCACCCTCCCAGACTTCTAATCAATTTTTGGATTGACTTGCTCTAACCAAGGCAGTCCTAATACCACCTCATGTCCTTCAATGGGGGCCACTACAAAATCAATACCCCCCTCCCAAGGTCCCACCCGACCTTTCAAATCCTTAGTGCCCAAAGAAAACGGCCCACCCTTAATAGATGTCCCGTCTAACTGGGTAAAATTAACAGAGGTATCTAAAGTTTTCATAGCCCCCAAATCATCTACTAACTTAGGGGACATGATATTCTCCGAACACCCACAGTCAACCAATGCTTTTTCTCAATAATTTCCTTCCCTTTAAATAAACCCAGGGTGCATTGTACACTTGGGGACTCACCCCAACACTTTTACATCAGTATTGTCTACAAAGGCCGCCTTAGCAGATGCCACTTTAGATGGATCCGAGCGGATCGGATCCCGCACTAATTTCTGCCGACACTGCGACGCAAAATGGCCCGGCTGGGAACAAATGAAACAAAGGCCACGTCCCATCATTGGTTTCTTCATAATGCTGGCCCTGCTATCACCGCCACCACGACGAAACTCTCCTCCCCAGAATCGGCCCTCAGCAAAACCACGTCCCGACATCCTGGATCTCGTCGTCTGGAACCGCCGTCGCTGCACTTGGGCTAAGATCCCCTCCACATTGCCGGCCAACTGGATCCACCCATCAACGTCACCTGGATCTCCGCGATGCAGACACCATTCTAAAATCTCCTTCCGCAGGCCATCCTTAAATAGTTCAAGCAAGGTTGCTTGGGACCATTCTGCAACTTTTCCGGCCAATCCCATAAGTTCTTCTGCATACTCAGTGACTGAACGGGATCCCTGGGATAGACTTCGCAGCGCTTCCTTCACTTTTATCCTCTCCAGAGGATCACGAAACCGGTTTCTAATAGCTTGCAAGAAGGCCCTGACTGATGTTAAACATGGATCTCTCCGGTCATGGCACTGCACATACCATTCAGCAGCCCTTCCCTTAAATACTCCTCCAATGGCTCGAACTCTGCTACCATCGCTGGGGTAAAGATAACCATAGTCCTCCATATGGTCTTTAACTGCGGCAATAAAGAAAGCCACCTTGCACGCTTCCCCTTCAAATTCCACCCTCAGAGGTTCTTTCTTCAGTCGTCCTCCAAACTCTTGAGATTGCACTCTCCTCCCCTGAGGGGCCTCCATCCTGAAACCCTTCCCATCCCTGCCGATTGCAGGGCCGGCTCGCCGGGACTGGATTCACTTCCTCTGACGCCAAATGACCACCGTCCGCCCACACTCCCATGGGAGATCTAGGACGTCCAGCTGCTGACGGTTCGCCATCCATCCACGAATAAAAAGTGAAGTCTCCTCCTCCCGGGGCACTCCATGCTGAATCCCTTGGCTCTCTCCTGGGCATAGCCTGGGACATCCTTCTCATGGTATGCTCCATTGCATCCATTCTACATCTCATCACCTCCAACTCCGACTGCGGTTCAGGTTCTGTGGTCTCGCTACCACTCTCCTCCAGGTCCACCTGAGCTGGGGCACTCTTCCTCCCAGCTTCTCTGGTCCTGCACTCCACTGGATCCACCTGAGCTGGCCCTTCTTTCAGCACAGCTTCTCTGGTTCCTCCGGCCATCCGGACACCCGCCTGATTGGGGCCTCGCTGCCTCATTTCTCTCAAAGCGCTCACCCGAGCGTCCCACAATCTCTCCACTTCTCGGAGCTCGTCCCTCTGGGCTGACGCACCACACACCGTCACTTCCCTGGACTCATCTGGGAACCCCACTTGGTTAACGGTTGTCCACTCCCAATCCATGGTTCTCCGGACTTCTTCAGGAGCAATATTCCACATATCGATATACTCCTCTTCCTTCCAAGCCAACCTCTCCATTTCTGGGAAAGTTGAATGGGGCTTTAGCTTCTGTAATGACACTCCAACTTCGGTAAGGATCACGCGTAGATAGAAGCACGGTCCAACACGATTTTATTGCAGGTACAGCACTTGTAAAGCTAAAGCACCGTCCCGCCCCCCAAACACACCTTTTATACCTAAACCCCCCTCCCCTCACTCATGCAATGTCCAGGCAGGGTTGCACCATATCCGGTGAATCAGCAAATCCCATAGTCCCAAGGGATGTGACCTCATTAGTCTCTGAGTCAGCATTAACAGTTCATTGTCCAATGTCCAAGTCTAGGAGAGGTTATCTCACTTCCCCTGGAGGCACCTGGAAGTTACATCACTCCCACACTGACTCAGCATGTCCTTCAATAACTAGGACAAAGGTCCCAGAGAACTGGGACAAAGGTCAGCCACCTCATGGCAGGCTGGAAACCTGAACTTCTTCCAAGCTCAGATTTCCCAGATCTGACAGAGTAAATTGTGATTATTTCTCTGCAAACTTAAGGAGAAACTCACACACTTGACATCCCTTCAAATATATTACTTTCAAAGCCACAAATGCTAATTTTGCTTTTCTCTAATGAAGCACTGAATATCTGTGTGGTGTCAGCACTTGCGTCAAAGTTGAAAGTTTCTGAATTTACCTGGCACAATACCTGAAATTATCTCCAGACCTGACAGTGTCATGTTTTTCTTTTTGGTATGTTTTACATCCTTTCATTCATTGCTTTTAGTCAAAATTGTTAGGTTCTGCCACATTTGGAAATGGTAAACAAGAGATTTAAAAATGCAATAGCTCTTAAAGTAACTTGGTTCTATTCATACTCTGGTTATAACCATGTTAATTCAAGCGACAATTCGGATGTCAAACAGGGATGTGTTATGACGCCAAACTTATTTTCCATCTTCATTGCTATGATACTTCATATTGTTGATGGGAAGCTTTCCACCAGAGTAGAAATTATCTATCAGACAGATGGTAAGCTATTTAACCTCAGCGGACAAAAAGCCAAAACCAAAGTCAGGACAACATCTGTTATAGAACTCCAATATGCTGATGATAACGTAGTCTGTGCACATTCAGAAAAAGACCTACAAGCCACTCTAATACTTTTGCAGAAGCATATGAAAAGCTTGGCCTCTCATTGAATGTTGAGAAAATCAAAGTGCTCTTCCAGCAGGCACCAGGCAATCCTTCTGCAATGCCAGAAATAGAGTTTAATGGTGTAATGTTAGAAAATGTTGACAATTTCCACTACCTTGGCAACCACCTCTCCACAAAAGTCAACACTGAAACTAAAATACAACAATGCATGAGTCCTGCGAGTGAGACACTCTCCCAAATAAAACTGAGAGTGTTTGAGGATCAGGACATCCGTAGGGATACCAGGGGCTTGTTTATAAAGCTATTGTCCTCCCAACACTGTTATATGCCTACAAAATGTGGACATCACACTCAACTCCTGGAACAATTCCATCAGCATTGCCTCCAGAAAATCCTGCAAATCTCTTGGGAGGACAGGCGGGCAAATGTCAGCATGCTGGAAGTAGCAAAGACCATCAGCATTGAAACAATGGTCTTCTGCCATCAACTCTGCTGGACTGGCCCCATTTTCCGAATGCCAGATCACCGCTAACCTTAAAAACTATGATATAGACTTCGAGAACTGGGAAGCCCTGACCTTTCAGCGCTCTAATTTATATTTATTTACTTACTTTATTTATATTCCGCTCTTCTCACCCCGAAGGGGACACAGAGCGGATTACAGTACACATACTTGCAGACAATCCCTGCAGTTCAACATATGACATATAAACATGTGACATTTATCACAGTGCATACATTTTGACATATTACACACATATATAGACAAATGGAGGCAAACTTTCTGGCCACCAGGGGAAGCTGGCACACTCCTCATCTCTCAGCGTTTTCCAGCGTCCCTTGTTGTTCTTTCCGCATTCCTCAGTGATTCCTGGGTTCTTTTTTTAATGGCCTCATAAATCAGTCAAAATTTGCCTCCCCACTTTAATGTGGTACCTTTATCTCCTACTTGACAAGTGTAACTGTCTTTCGGGCTGCAAAGGTCGACAGCAGGCTACACTTAAGGTCGAGAACCCACCTCGACCCGGGCAGGCCTCAAACTCATGACCTACTGGTCAGAGAGATCTTATGCAGCTGACACTTAGCCAGCTGCACCACATTCCCAGTCTAAGTGGAGGTCAGCTATGACCAGCAGTGCTGTGGCATTTGAAGAGGCATGAATGGAGGCCAAGAGGAAGGCACATCAAACCAACCCTTGTCGGGACCACCTTCTACCTGGAAATCGATGTCCTCACTGCGGGAGAAGCTGTGGATCAAGAATAGGGCTCCACAGTCACCTACGTCTCCACCGGCAAGACACCACACTTGGAAGGCTATCATACTCGGATAACAAGAGATCGCCTAAGTAAAGTGAGTAATTCAACGTCATCAGACAGACTTTGCCCGAACTGTCTTCTTAAATACGTATGTTGTGGTTTATGTTCCTTGGCTTTGGAAATTGGGCAGCATTCACTGTTCTTTTGTGTACAAGACAGATTTAGTTCAAGAATCATTCAACTTTTGGGATTTTTAAAAAACTTTAGCCCATAAAATCCCCTGGTTATCTCCCTAGAATATCAATACATACACATCTTGGATATTACCTGGTGAGTATCTCAGCTAAGCTTGTTGAGATACCCACCAGGTATCCATCTATTGGAAAGCTATCGTTAATGCAGGAAAGGGAGACGAAAAGAAACCTTCATATTCAGCCAAATAGTTTGAAACAAGGTGTCAGACTCCTGCTGAGGTGAGGGTTGAATTGGTTTTTACTTTCAACGACATGGTTAACATTCTATTGGCACACAGGTAATTTTGCAGTCTGACCCGTGTCAAGATACCTAACCGAAAGCTACATCTTGAAAAAATAAAAATATTTTCCCCAATTGTCAAGCCTTCTTTTTCTTAGCAAATCGTCCCCATCTCCACACAAGCGTACACATCTTTCCTTCTTTTTATCCATTACTTTTAGATAGCTTCTTCTCCCCACTCAATATCCTTTGGCTTCAATGGGGTTCTGCTAAGAACATAAGAGTAATGCTGGATCAGACCTAAGGCCTGCCACAGATGCAGACGAAACGTCAGGAGAGAATGCTTCTAGAACATGGCCATACCGCCCGAAAAACCTACAACAACCCACATACCAAAGGCCTTTTTGTTCCAATATTCTGTTCACACATTGACCTATAAGCAGTGTTTCTCAACCTTCTTAATGCCGTGACCTCTTAATACAGCTCCTCATGTTGTGATGACCGCAACCATAACATTATTTTTGTTGCTACTTCATATCTGTAATTTTGCTACTGTTACGAATCGTAATGTAAATATCTGATGTGCAGGAGGTATTTTCATTCACTGGACTAAATTGGGCACAAATACCCGATATCTCTAAATTTGAATACCAATGAGGTTGGGGGGATTGATTTTGTCATTTGGGAGTTGTAGTTGCTAGGATTTATAGTTCACCTACAATCAAAGAACATTCTGAACCCCACCAATGAACCAAACTTGGCACACAGAACTCCCATGAACAACAGAAAAGTATTGGATGGGTTTGGTGAGCATTGACCTTGAGTTTTGGAGTTATAGTTGACCTGCATCCAGAGAGAACTGTACTCTAACAATGATGGATCTGGACTACACTTGGCAGTGATACTCAATATACCCAATTGTGAACACTGGTGGAGTTTGGGGAAAACAGGCCTTGACATTTGGGGGTTGTAGTTGCTGGGATTTATAGTTCACCTTCCATCAAAGAGCATTCTGAACTCCACCAATGATGGAATTGAACCAAACTTGACACACAGAACTTCCATGACCAACAGAAACATACTGGAAGGGTTTGGTGGGCATTGACCTTGAGTTTTGGAGTTATAGTTGACCAACATCCAGAGAGAACTGTGGACTCAAGCAATTATGGATCTGGACGACACTTGGCAGGGATACTCAATATGCCCAAATGTGAACACTGGTGGAGTTTGGGGAAAACAGATCTTGACATTTTAAAGTTGTAGTTGCTGGGATTTATAGTTCACCTACAATCAAAGAGCATTCTGAACCCCAAACCACAGATCACTTATTACAATGCAACCTGAGCCCTACCACATGCACAGTGGAGGACCTTCTGACAGCAACACCAGAGGCACTCCAAGTGGCCAGCTTCTGATCAAAGGATATCTAATATAATGCCAAGTTTTAAACTTTGTGGTTTTTTAAAAATACATTACAACTGCACCCTCAATTCTCTTCTGACACATTAAATAAATATGGGACATGAAATGACCAAGGCAGTGGCATCTCTGGCCCATCCTCTGTTTGGATATCAGCCAGCATGCCAGTGCCTTAAATCATGAAATAGCTTCCTAAGATCTACAGGATCGTAAATCTGTCTTTTAAAAATGTTGGTTTTCTTTGCTCTTGGACCTTTAAAAAAGATGAATAGAAAGGCCAGACAGGAAGAATGGCATGTGACCTGGAGGAATCTCTTTTGCAGTCCCTTGGTGAAAGAGTAGCTCGTTTAAAACTAAAACCTGAAATTTAAAGATCTGAAATTGAAAAGAGGTCACATAAGTGATGACAGATTTCTGGTAGA
The DNA here is from genome assembly GCA_030556195.1 of Anolis apletophallus. Classification (NCBI taxonomy): domain Eukaryota; kingdom Metazoa; phylum Chordata; class Lepidosauria; order Squamata; family Anolidae; genus Anolis; species Anolis apletophallus. Next base: position 25,261,019 of record JARBWK010000016.1, on the reverse strand, counting down.
ACAGTTTTGATAATTAATTCATCAAGATGGTGCTTGGTTGGATGTGACAGTGGGGTGGAGAACGGGATTGTACAAAGTGGGATGTTGTAAAGGAACAGCAGAATTACAATGCCGTGGAGGGCATTTAGGGCAGGAGGTAGTAGAAAATCTAATTAGGAAACATCAGAAAGTGGTAATTTAATACAGAGAAGCGGTTTTGCACAGAAAAACACAATGTATTATTTAATTTTTCTGTAATAGGAGTGTTAATTGGACATATTAAGATACCTTTGGGTCTGAAACAAAAAAATAATTGCTCAACCCAAAAGAAAGCTGTCCAGGAAACAAACCAATAGCCAGTGGCAAAGTCTGGTTGCTCATCCCAAAAGAGTAGATTTGTTGAATCATAGGGAACCTGGTTGTGTTGTGCATTCAGGGCAAACCTTGACTTGTTTCTTGTCCCAGCTTTCGCTGGGGGCCCCAATATATTTTTTGGGAGCCTCCCAAAATTGGGAGGGTAGATATCTGTTTTTGCTCTGGGGTGACGAAAGATCAGTTTTCTATTGACTCATTATATGGGGGACTTCCCAGGCTCCCCTTCCCATCATTTTAGACATTTAAGCTCTTTCTACTCTAGAGGAGAAGCGCTCCGCTGTAGGCAGGCACATGCTTTATGGAGGCTTCTTACCTGCTGTTTCTTACTCTAGATGAGGCGCTTGGCTGCAGGCATTAGCAGGTGCACGTGCTTTCTCGGCCTTCACATCAAACATGCACTCACACCCGAATCATCCATAAGGCCGCTCTAGGCCACGGCCTAGGGCGGCAGCCATGGAGAGGCAGCAAATCCGGACCCCCCCAATTAAAAACCAAATTTATTTATTCATTTATTTTTTCAAATTTTTTTAAAAAAAACATTCAAAATGCCGACTGGACCTTAGAGCGCTTCTGCGCATGTGTGCGCCATACACTCTAGATCGCGTGGTAGCTTGAAGTTGAGGAGGGAGGGAGCAGGAGGAGCCGAGCCACGGCGGAGAAGTTGAAGCAGAAGGAGAGCCATGGCTTGGGGTTGCTTGCGCGCTTTGCTCCTGATTCCTCCCCCTTCAGTCTCTCAGTGCCGTGTGTGTGTGTGTGTGTGTGTGTGTGTACCTGCATGAAAAGAGTGGGGATTGGAAGAGTCCTGTGTGCCGTGAGAGAAGGCCCCCTCCCCCCTCTGTCCTCCTTCCCTCGCCTGCTTCCATTGCTTTCAGACGAGGGGAGTGGATTGGGCCAAACTAACTACACTCAACAAACTTCGCCATGCAGGCAGCCTCCCCCCTCGCCCCCTTCTTCCTCTCCTCCTTCCTTCTTTCCTTTCTTTCTCACATCTTTCCTTCCTTCCTGCCTGCCTGGCTTTTCCTCCCTCCCTCCCTCGCTCATTCCTTTCCTTCCTGGGGGTTCTCTGTGGGGCAGAGCCGGGAGGAAGGAGGTCTCCCACGTGGGCTGGCTCTTCAGGGAGCCTCCCTCCCAGCAGTGCCAGCACCCTGCAATTCCCAGAAAGAAAGGTCAGTTCCCATTATTTTCTGTTGGTCATGGGAGTTCCTTGTGGGAAGTTTGCCCCAATTCTGTTATTGGTGGGGTTCAGAATGCTCTTTGATTGTAGGTGAACTATAAATCCCAGCAACTCTCCAACTCCCAGTATATAATTGTCAAAATAGACTGCTCCACTTATGCTAACATTGCTAGTAATGCATTTAACATGTAGAAAACCATATATGTTGAATTTCAGTATAATCCAGATTATCCAGCTATAAAATCAGGATTATTTGTATATTTTAAGTAGTAATGTTTTTGATGGTCAGCCGCTTTGTGTTTCCATATGGAGAGATGAGATGGAATAGAAATAAATAAATAAATGAAAAATAAAAGTGGCTCGCAGCACTAAAAACAATACGGATCACAATTTAAAACCTATTACAATTTAAAACCTATAACATAACATAACAATGGAATCCAACATAGTTTTGTCTGAAACAAAAAACTTAAAATCGCCTAAGACCCTTAAAAATAATAAATATTGCAGGTAAAAGGGGGGTAAGACTGAGAGGAAAGGGGAAGCTGGGCAAATGGGGCCACGTTGGGTACCTCTACATAAGCCTGGGCCAACTTGGGCCTCCTTCCTTTTCTTCCTTCTCCGTCCCTCCTCCCCTTCCTTCTTTCCTCCCCCTTCTTCTTCCTTCATTCCTTACTTTCTTTTCCTCCTTCCTTTCCTTCTCTTCCTTTCTTCCTATCCACTCTTCTTTTCACTTTTTCCTTCCCTCCCTTCTTCCCTTCCCTCCCCCTTTCATCCCTTCCTTCTTATTTATTTATTTATTTCAGGATTTTACCCCGCTCTTCTCAACCCCCGAGGGGGGACTCAGAGCGGCTTACAGTACGGCACAATTCGATGCCACATCATACAGTATAAAACCCCAAAACCCCACAACAATTAAAATACATTAAAACACATTAAAATACAGTTCTATCAGCAACATACACAGTCATTCCAAGTTAAAAACAATATTCACTCCATAAAAACATTGGCCCTCTTCATCCATTCCATTAAAATCCCCATCTAAAATGCTGTTAGTGCTGGTGTGCAAACGCCTGGTCCCAAAGCCAGGATTTTACCTTTTTCCTGAATGCCAGGAGGGATGAGGTGGACCGTACCTCCATAGGGAGCGCATTCCACAGGCGGGGAGCCACCGCCGAGAAGGCCCTGTCCCTCTTCCCCACCAACCGCATTTGAGAAGTCGGCGTAAGCGAGCAGGGCCTCCCGGATGATCTTAGGTTACGGGGTGGGACGAGCGGCCGATGCGTTCGGACAAGTAAGCTGGGCCAGAACCGTATAGAGCTTTAAAGGTCAAAACCAGCACTTTGAATTGAGCCCGAATTGGACCGGCAGCCAGTGGAGCTGACACAACAGGGGGTGGTATGCTCCTGTATGTAGCTCCCGTTAGTAATCTGGCTGCCGCCCGCTGGACTAATTGCAATTTCTGAACTGTCTTCAAAGGCAGCCCCACGTAGAGTGCGTTGCAGTAATCTATTCGGGATGTGACCAGAGCGTGGACGACCGTAGCCAGATCAGACTTCCCAAGGTACGGGCGCAGCTGGCGCACGAGTCTCAACTGTGCAAAAGCTCCCCTGGCCACCGCTGAGACCTGGGGTTCCAGGCTCAGCGATGAGTCCAGGATCACTCCCAAGCTGCGAACCTGCGTCTTCAGGGGGAGTGTAACCCCATCCAACACAGGCTGTAACCCTATGCCCTGTTCGGCCTTACGACTGACCAGGAGGACCTTCTCTTCCTCCCTTCTCCTTGTTGCCTCCCCTCCTTTCTTTTCTTCCTTCTCCCTCCCTCCTCCCCCTTCCTTCTTTTCTCTCCTTTCTTCTTCCTTCATTCATCCCTTTTCTTACTTTCCTTTCCTCCTTCCCTTCCTTCTTTCTTTCACTTTTCCCCTCAATACAAAAAATCATCAGCAATACGCGTTTTGAAGATCAAAGGAGAAGATAAGGTTTTATTTTTAGTGTGGGTCTGAGTGATGTGGGGGGTGGGGTGGGATACGGTAGAGGTTGGCTTAAAGGGGGTGTCATTCCAAAGTGTGGCCTAGGGTGCAAAAAGGTGTTAATCCGGGCCTGCATGCACTCTCTTTTTATGGCAAGGAGGCAAGCAAGCAAGTTGTGTTTCTTCCTCTAGAGGAGGTGCTCGGCTGCAGGCACAGGCAGGCACACATGCTTTCTTGGCCTTCGCATCAAACATGCACTCTCTTTCCATGGCAAGGAGGCAAGCAAGCAAGTTGTGTTTCTTACTCTAGAGGAGACGCTCAGCTGCAGACGGTGCTATCAAGTGCTCCAATAGTTACAGGCATGATGTCATTCTTTGAGCATTAGATTCTGGAGGTTGGCATTCAAATCCTCACTCAGCTGTCAAAATTCACTGAGTGGCATGGGGCAAGTCACATTCTCTCAATCTTAAGAGGAGGAAGAAGCCTCTTTGGACAAGAAAACCTCGTGATAGGTTCACCTTAGGGTTGCCATAAGTCAGAAGCAACTTGAAGGTTTGCAATAATAACAGCTGCAAGCCTACTTAGAGAAAGAGCCTCTGGTTTGAAATGTAGATGAGCCATCTGGCAGGAGGAAGGTGATAAAGTTCAGTGTCATGACAACAGTGCCTTCAGTTGTTCTGCCTTTTCTACTTTGTTGGCTGAAAAGGAGGCTACTAGAAAAGAAGATGGGAAAGCACAAAAATATGGCAGTGGCAATGACAAATCTTCCCTATTGTGCTGTCGCTTCCACGATGGAGATAAAGGTGAGGAATTCATAGAATTATAGAGTTAGAAGAGACCACAATGGCCATCCAGTCCAATACCCTTCCATACAAGAAGATGCAACCAATTTATTTATTTACAGTATTTCTATTCTGCCCTTCTCACCCTGCAGGGAATCAGGGCGGATTACAATGCACATATACATGGCAAACATTAAATAGACATACAACATATATAGACAGATATACAACATATCTAGACAGACACACAGAGGCTATTTAACATTCCAGCTTCATGGGGATATTCTGGCCACCGGGGAGCTGTCGCTTCACCATCCACTTGTGACACCGATGAAATACTTCCTCATTCTTTTGCACAATGCAGGAAATTTGTATAGCATTGCAAATTAGTTAAATTAGCTTCCCCGCATAAAGTAGTACCTAAATTTCCTACTTGACAGATGTAACTGTATTTTAGACTGCAAAGATCGACAGCAAGCTAGACAAATAGTTGGGAGCTTACTCCGACCTGGGCTGGATTCGAACTGATGATCTTTCAATCAGTAGTGATTTTAATGCAGCTGACTCCCAGCCAGCTGTGCCACAACTTGGTCCTCAAAGCCACAACCAAAGCCTTCCTGACTGATAGCAATCCATACTCTGCTTTAAAAACTCCAGAGAAGGAGCCTCCACCATGCTTTGAGGCAGCAGTATATTCCACTGCTGAACAGCTCTTACCATTAGGAAGTTCTTTTCCCCCCCTGCAATTTGCATCCATTGCTTTGCATCCTGGAAACAAGCATGCTCCCTCCTCAATGGGACAATTACTGCTCTTCAGATTATTTATGTAATGGAATTGCCTTGAATCCTCTGCGGAGGTCGAGATAGATAAATATCCAAAATAAATAAGTAAATAATCTGTATAATGGCATTGAATGTTTGCCATATACAGTATGTGTTCTGTAATCTGCTCTGAGTCCCCTTGGGGAGATAAAGCGGAATATAAATAAAGTATATTATTATGATATCATCATCATCATCATCATCACTACTGTTTTAAGATCTCAAAATCAATATATAGAGTATAACCATGAAATAAATACAGCATAATGCAAACACGAGTCAGCCATCTATAATACAAAACCATAATAGAAAGCAAAGCAGAAGGAACGTTCATCGTGATCACTTGCACATCCCATAGGGCTGACTCGTCACTGCTGTTGAGAGAGTTTTTGTCACAAAATAAGTGTGATTTCAAAGCTGGAGGACAGGCATATTCTGAACTCTTCCACACTTCAGAAATGTGATTCAGACTCCTACTAGTCTGATGCTTCTTTCCTGCTTTGCTCTCCTCTCCTTTTGAGACAGAAGTTAAATGCAGTTTCTCTCTAACACTCTCCAGAATTACATCACAGGTTCAGATTCTTTAGATGCTAAGCTTTCATTTTAAAGAGCCATCGGTGGGCTGCAAGAACCACTTTAGTGTGTTCCACCGAGGGTATTTTTCATTTCCGGCTCTAAACCGCAGTGCAATCGTAATAGCAAACAGCTGCTGTGTTCCTTCCCACAGGTAGCTGCATTTTGACAATGAGCAAAATATGTCCTGTAGAGGAGAGCGGCCCATATGTTCCTTTTCCAAGGAAGAAATAATGGAAGGTGGTGTGCAGTTGGAACCAGACTTTGGAGTGCAACAGTCATTTATCTGCATTGGGCTCCTATTACAGGTCCCGCTTTACACTTCAGAGTGTTTAAGCAAGTTGTGTCAAATGAAAAGTGTGGTCTGGGAGGAAAGGGTTTGAGGGGTGTCATACAAGCCACCATATCCGCTATCCAAAAGGCCTTGTTTTTATCACATCCTGCAGCAATGCATAGCAAGGATTTACATTAGAGTTACAAGCTGGGTAGCTGCAGGGAACACCGTGGATGCAACATATCTGGATTTCAGGAAGGTCTTCCTTTGACAAGGTCCCTCATGATCTTCTGGCAAACAAACTAGACAAACATGGACTAGGAAAAACTACGGTCAGGTTGATCTGTAATTGGTTAAGTGAACAAACCCAGGGGGTGATTCTCCCCAATGCTTCCTCTTCATCCTGGAAAAAAGTGAGTAGAGTGCCATAAGAAGGGTTCTGTTCTGGGCCCGGTGCTGTTCAGGATCTTGATTAATGACTTAGATCAGTGTTTCTCAACTGTGGGTCCCATAACTCCCAGAAAGCCCAGCCAATTTACCAGCTCTTAGGATTTCTGGGAGTTGAAGGCCAAAACATCTGGGGACCCAAAGGTTGAGAACCACTGCCTTAGATAAAGGGTTAGAAGGCCATAGAGTCATAGAACCATAGAGTTGGAAGAGACCTCGTGGGCCATCCAGTCCAACCCATTCTGCCAAGAAGCAGGAAAATTGCATTCAAAGCACCCCCCGACAGTTGACCATTATCAAGTTTGCAGATGGGACCAAATTGGGAGGGAGAGTCAATATTCCAGAAGACAGGAGCATAATTCAAAACAATCTGAACAGATTAGAGAGATGTTTGGCCAAAACTAACAAAATGAGGTTCAACAGGGACAAATGCAAGATGCTCCACTTAGGCAGAAAAAAATGAAATGCAAAGGGACAGAATGGGGGATGATGTCTGGATTGAAAGCAGTACGTGTGAACAACAAGTTAAACATGAGTCAACAATATAGTGCGGCAGCTAAAAAGCCAATGAAATTTTGGCCTGCATCAATAGGAGTCTAGATCCAGGGAAGTCATTCTCCCCCTCTATTCTACCTTGGTCAGACCACACCTGGAATCACACTGTGTCCAATTCCAGGCACCACAGTTGAAGGGAGATGTTGCCTCTAAGCTAGAAATTGTCCAGAGGAGGGTGACTCAAAGGATCAAGAGTCTGGAGAACAAGCCCTATGAGGAGCAGCTCCAAGAGCTGGCCATGTTTAGTCTGCAGAAGAGAAGTCTGAAAGGAGACATGATGAGGGCCATAGATCAAGATGTGAGGGGAAGTCATAGGAAGGAGGAAACAAGCTTGTTTTCTGCTGCCCTGGAGATTAAGACACAATAGAACAATGGCTTCAAACTACAGGAAAGGAGATTGCACCTGAACATTACAAAGAACTTCCTAATTGTGATAGTTGTTCAGCAGTGGAACTCTGAACAGAGTTTCAATGGTCATCTGTTGGAGCTGCTTTGAATGTAATTTTCTTGCTTCTTGGCAAGGGGTTGGACTGGATGGCCCATGAGGTCTCTTCCAACTCTGTGATTCTATGATTCTATGGCATTGGCTTAAATCCAATTTCAAATTATTAAATATATTCATTAGTTGGGCTAGCAGTTGGATTTAGGTCATCCCCCCCCCCCCAAAAACCAAAAACAACTGCAGTGTCATCAATTAGGTTGGTTGTAAAGGAAGAAGGATTTCCTGTTGGAGATAGCACAGTGCAGTTGTGCTTTTGAATGACAGAGTGGAAAGGACAAGTATGATTTTTTAGACATTTATCCACAAAAGTACATATAAAACATATATAGAAAAGCACATAAAATATCCCGACGGACACACAGAAACATCCCAGAACACTCCAACATCTCTATTTTTATCTGAGCTTCTTCTCAGATATGAAATCTGGTCACCGCTCTTCCAAATTAATCAGAGAGTGTTTGAGGACCGGGACATCCGTAGGGATACCAAGGTGCTTGTTTATAAAGTCATTGTCCTCCCAACCCTGCTATATGCCTGCAAAACGTGGACTGTCTACTCCAACTCCACTGGACTAGCCACATTGTCCGAATGCCTGATCACTGTCTCCCAACGCAGTTACTATCCTCCGAACTCAAGAATGGGAAATGTAATGTTGGAGGACAGGAAAAGAGATTTAAAGATGGGCTTAAAGCCAACCCCAAAAACTGTGGCATAGACACTGAGAACTGGGAAGACCTAGCCCTTGAGTGCTCTAACTGGAGGTCAGCTGTGACCAGCAGTGCTGCAGAATTCAAAGAAGCATGAATGGAGGGCAAAAGGAGAAACATGCCAAGTGGAAGGCATGTCAAGCCAACCCTGACTGAGGCCACCTTCTGTCTGGAAACCGATGTCCTCACTGTGGGAGAACATGCAGGTCAAGAATAGGGCTTCATGGCCACCTACAGACCCACATCAGGAGGACCATCATCCTCGAACTACGAGGGATCACCTAAGTAAGTAAATAAGTAAACTCTTTGAAAGATGTGGATGGAGAGAAATAAATTTGGGAGCAGAGCCAGAATCTGGCCCTTGGGAATATTGTTTTATATTATGGAGATCGTATTGTGAGATTTTGATCTACAGCTTATGCAATTAATAGAAACATAAATGTATTACAAGAACAGCCAGGTGGTCAACTCTTTCTGTTACTCTGTTGTGTGTCTTCACAGCAACATTATAAAAGCAGGAGGTCATTATTATTGTCTCTCATTAACACAAAGGGCAAACTGAGGCTGGAGAGAGAATTCTGGACATCTTGATTTGCAGCTGAAGATTTTTCACCAGCTCTCAGCAGAAAGGTGATGTGGTGCGTCGAGTTGCTCTGTTTCCTTTATTAAAAAATGTACAAAACACCTTCAGGAAATGCAGTTTTTCAAACCATATTCCTAAACATCTTGGCTGCTTCAGAGGTGCCAAAACGTCCTCACGGCTTCTTCAATGAACAGATGCTTTTGTGTGAAATCAACAAGGAAGGCAAGGTTTTTCTCCAATGCTCTGCAAAGCAGTATTAACACCATTAAATTCAGCTCATCAGCAGGAAGCTTGACACATTTTTCAAGGTGTGATGTCCAGGTTGTATGCACTCCTTTCCCTGTTTGTAACACTATCTGGATATGTTTCAACCTATATGTCTGTTTTAAAACATTGCTTTCCAATTTGTTTTGGGGAGTTCAGATCCCATTTTGTCCTCATATGTGGGAGGAAATTAATATTCCACTGTTCCTTTTTGGATTCAAACATTGTGAAGTGTTATGAAGTGTTGGTAGGGCTCTCAAGAGCCATTTAGTCCAATTTTTCTTCATAATACTTTCTATTTATACTATAACTTTTCCCCAGAACCTCTGTACATAATTGCATTGCCACCACATGTGGGTATACCTTTCTTGGCAACCCCTCCAACATTTTTCTGAACAACCCTTATCCATATTGTGTAACTTTGTCGGGTAAGGTACCATTTCCATACCATCTTGTAGGTTGGCTTTAAACCCATCTTTAAATCTCTTTTCCTGTCCGCCAACATTTTGTTTCCTGTTCTTGAGTTTGGAGTAGAGTAGCTGCTTTGCAAGATGATGATCTTTGGGCATTCGGACAACATGGCCGGTCCAGCAGAGTTGATGGTGGAGGACCATCACTTCAATGCTGGTGGTCTTTGCTTCTTCCTCTTTCTGGCATTACTTCATCCCATGCTTTTTACAAGAACATTGGAAGTTGGATGTGTCCTTCGAGCCTGTGCAATGGATTTTTCTGGTGGAGCGCAGCGTGCACAGAACTGGCTTCACCCTTTAAACCAAAGGTTTGTCTGCTGGGGCCTAGCAAGCTCGGACGGTGGCAGCAAGGTCCTCAGGTCATAGGTTTGATTAGAGTTTCCTTCTCTTAGATGGTTGACCTTACAGGGTTAAACGAGCACCATCTGGCTGGGTTGGAATTTATTTATTTTTATTTATTTATTATTTATTAATTATTCGGGCTTCTATGCCGCCGACTCCCTGAGGCTCGCGGCGGCTTACAGGAGCCAAGGGGCACAGTAAAATACAAGGCAATAAAACAATTAAAAACAACAGCAGCACAGTAAAACAATGACACAATTCAACAGTGAGCAGCACATCGTCCCAGGACGAACGAACAGATGGCGGGGCATGAGCAGAGTTTTAGAGTTTTCCTTCTCCTAGGATGGTTGCCAAAAGGCTAGAGAGCCCATCCTGCCCATTGACGCTCTTTGTCAGACCCTTCGTTTCTCACCTGTCTGGCATGAGAGGCCCTACCAGTGACTATTATGCCACCGCCAGCATAGCTCACAACTTCATTAGGGTACGCAAGCCTCTCCCCCACAACAAGGGGGCGCCAATGGAGAGGGCTTCTTCCAGCATGCTGACATTTGTCCGCCTGCCTTCCCAAGAGATTTGCAAGATTTTGCAATATTCAAACCATCACATATGTGAAACTTGTATTTGGAGATTTAACAAAGTTTGATGAGGATTCCCCACCCAGTTATTAAGACTCTTTTGTTTCATTTTGGTTTTTGAAGAGTTAGGAACATGGTTGATGTTATAATGTAACCTTGCAACATTATAAATAGCTGCAGGGAAATTTAGACAAATACAATATAAGCACGCTGATTAGGGTGATTGATGGCTGGCACATTCTATCTTATTCACATTTCTCCTTGTAAATCCCTGTTTGTTTCACAGCCAAGTGAAAAGACAGCCAAGAAATTGTGAAGCCTTCTCCAGGGCATTGTTGTTTTCAATGTGGAGAGTGAGGGGCCCCGGGGTTTAGCTGGCTGGTGGATGAGTAACCGGCTCTGGTTTAACCTTCCTTGTAGCAGAATGGAGAGGGGCCCTTGATCTCAGTTCCCTGTTCTTGTTCCAAACGCCTAACTGCATCTCCTCAGTTCAACCCAGTGTGGGAATTTTGGGCCGCTGTTTGCCAATTTTTCATATCAAAGGCTTCCCTGAGCCTGAATTTATGCACAAACAGATCTCTCTGTACAGCACAGTGTCAGGATTGGGAACCCTCAGCTTTGGTGAAGGTCAGGCTCCCAACCTGGCATGAGGCAACACCGACCTTTGCCTTAGTTACTGGAGCGACCTTTGTCCTACATTCAGGAGACTGCTGAGTCAGACTGGGAGTGAGCTAACTTCCAGGTGCCTGGGAAGGAAGTGAGGTAACTCCTCCAGGCTTGGACATTGGACAATCGGACTGGTGACACTGATCCTGTGACCCCCGGGGTCATGCCTCGGAGGACTGCTGGGATTGCTGATTCATGGGAGCATGATGAAACCCTGCTTGGACATTGCATGGGTAGGGGAGGGGCCACAGGGGTATAAATAGTGTGTTTGGGTGGCGGGCCGGTGCTTTAGCTTCACGGGTGTCGTACCTTCAATAAAATCGTGTTGGACCAAAAGAGAACTCTGCGTGTGATCCCTACCGTGTGTTGGAGAGTCGTTACAGAAGCTAAAGCCCCAACCAACTATCCCAGAAATGGAGAGGTTGGCGTGGAACGAGGAGAGGTATCTTGATAGCTGGATATTGGATCCGGAGGAGGTCAGAAGAACCGAGGAGTGTGAGTGGTCCACTCTTGACCAAGTGGGGAATCCGGATGAACCCCGCGCGATGCCAGCCCAGGAGAGAAGGCTCTGTGAAGGGGAGCAGTTGTGGCAAGCTCAGGTGGATGAGATGATTGCCAGTCGGAAGATGGAACGCGAGGCGGCTCGGCGGATGGAGGGGCGCATTAGCGCCGGCCAGGCGGTGGAACGCAAGAGCGTTCGTCTGGAGGAGAGTCAGACGGTGGAGCACAGGAGTGCTCGTCTGATGAAGATCCAAGAGGATCTGGAAGTGCGTGGAGCCAGTGCCAGGGTTGATCAGGTGGACCTGGCAGCGGGGGGTAGTGAAACCCCAGAACCTGAGTCACCGTCCAAATTGGATGTGTTGAGTTGTAAAATTGAAGCAGTGGAGCAGACGATGAAGCGGATGTCCCAAGTTATGTTCCGGAGAGACCAGAGAGAATCGGTCTGGAGAGCCCCGGGAGGTGGAGACTTCACTTACTACTCCTGGATGGAGGGGAGTCCTGTTCCAGAGAGTCCTAGATCTCTTACGGGAGTGAGGACCGAAGATAGATGTCTGGGGAGTCCCGTTCCAGAGCGTCCTAGATCTCTTTCGAGAGTGAGGATGGGAGATGAATACCGGGGAAGTCCTGCACCGGAGGTGAGATGTGCTTCGCCGATGCCAGGAATGGGAAGAGGCATTACCAGCCAAGGCTACCTTCCAGGACGGAGAGGGGTTTCCAGTGAGTTTGGGGCCCGAATGAAGAAGGAGCCGTTGCGAGTAGAGTTCGAGGGAGAAGCCTCTAAAGTTGCGTTCTTCATTGCAGCGGTGCAGGACCATTTAGAAGATTATGGACATTTATATCCCAGTGAGGGCAGCCAGGTGAGAGCTGTGGGTGCAGTGTTTAAAGGTCGTGCAGCAGAGTGGTATGTACAGTGCCATGATCGGCGGGACAAGTGCCTGGGTTCAGTAAGAGAGTTCCTGCAAGCTATAAGAAATAGGTTTCGGGATCCCTTAGAGAGGATCAAAGCGAAAGAGGCATTAAGATGTTTGACCCAAGGTGCAAAGTCAGTAACGGAGTACGCTGAAGAATTTATGGGGCTAGCCGGGAAAGTTGCAGAATGGTCCCAGGCTACATTGTTGGAGCTGTTTAAAGATGGGTTACGCAAAGACATTCTAGAGTGGTGTCTGCACCGAGATGATCCTGGAAGCGTTGACGGATGGATTCAACTAGCTGGCAACGTAGAGGGAATTCTTGCACAGGTGCAGAGGCGGCGGAATCAACCGATGAGATCTCGAGGAGCCAGTCGTGGGTTGGCTGAGGGTCGGTTTCGTGGAATGGAGGTCAAGCGAGTTGGTGATAACCGTTCTAACGCCAGCAAGAAACCGATGCTGGGGAGGGGCCTCTGCTATGCCTGTAATCAACCAGGACATTTTGCTTATCAATGCAGGCAGAAGCCAGCTGTGAAAGTGGCTGCGGCTAAAGCGGCTAGTGTGGACAATGTTGAAAGCAAAAGTGTCGGGGTGAGGAATAATATTCAATGTACTTTGGGCTTAATTAAGGGAGATCAGATGGTGAAGAAGAAAGCTCTGGTGGACTGCGGGTGTTCGGAGAATATTATGGCCCCCCAGTTAGTAGAAGAGTTGGGTGGTGAAACAGAACCCTTGAAAACATTGGTGACGTTTAAGCAGCTGGATGGGTCAGTTATTGAGGGTGGACCATTTTCTGTGGGGACGAAAGGTTTGAAGGGACGAGTAGGACCCTGGGAGGGGGATATTAAATTTGTTATGGCGCCTATCAAGGGACATGAGGTGGTGTTAGGCATGCCATGGTTAGAACAAGTGAACCCCAAGATTGACTGGAAAGCTGGAACTGTACAATGTATGCCTAATATGGAGGGGGGTTTAAAATGTGAAGTGGAAGGGGTGCCAAAGGAATATTGGGACTATGTTGACGTGTTTAACCCTAAGTTAGCTCAAAAGCTTCCCCCCCTGAGGAATGTGCAGTGTAGCATAGAGATTAAAGAGGGGGCTGTTTTACCTAAGCCAAAAATTTATGCAATGACTGTCAAAGAAAAGGTTGCTTTGAGAGAGCAGATAGATAGTTATCTAGGAAGGGGATTCATTAAGAGGTCAGAATCTCCTTTAGCAGCACCTGTTCTATTTAGGGAAAAGAAGGACGGGAAGTTAAGGTTGTGTATCGATTATAGGGGCCTGAACGCTGTCAGTACCACAAATTGTTATCCTCTACCATTGATTAAAGATTTGTTAGGTTTATTAGGAGGTTGTAAGGTGTTTACGAAGTTGGATTTGATTGACGCGTTTCATATGATTAGGGTGAAAGAAAGTGACCAGTGGAAGACGGCTTTCTCATGCCCCCTAGGGTTGTACGAGTGGACCGTGATGCCCTTCGGTTTAGCAGGCTCTCCAGGCCTGTTCATGCAATTAATAAACGAGGTGTTGCACCCCCTTTTATATAAAGGGGTGTTTGTTTATTTGGATGATATCGTGGTAGCGACGAGTAGTAGAGAAGAGCATGTTAGGTTAGTGCGAGAGGTGCTAGAGCGGTTGAGACAAGCTAGTTTGTTTGTGAAGTTGAGTAAATGTGAGTTCGGTAAAAATCAGATTGATTTTCTAGGTTATAGGATCAGTGAGAGTGGTGTGGCCATGGACCCGGCTAAGGTGGATGACGTGTTGAGCTGGGAGGCTCCACGTACACGCAGGCAATTACAGGCGTTTCTAGGGTTAGCTAACTTTTACCGGACTTTTATTCCTGGATTTGCTGCAATAGCCCTCCCGCCACGGAATTGTTGAAGACGAAGGGGAGGGGGAATCAAAGAAAGTTAGTTAATCTCCAGGCGCGATGTTAAATTGGACCCAGGATTGCCAGGAGGCGTTTGTCAAATTGAAAAAGGCTTTTACTGAGGGACCTTTGTTGTTACATCCGGATGTGGATCGGCCGTTTGTTGTTCAATGTGACGCTTCGGCGTGGGCGTATGGTGGAGCTTTGATGCAAGAAGATGACCAAGGGAGATTGAGACCTTGCGCTTATTTTTCAAAAAAGTTTAGTGAGCATGAACGCAAATGGCCAGTGTGGGAAAAGGAGGCGTTTGCTGTGCGGAATGCGTTGATAACTTGGCGTCAGTTTTTAGAGGGGGCTGCGTTCCCGTTTGTGGTTATGACCGATCATCAGAATTTGAAGTACCTGAGAAATCCTCAGAAATTGTCCCCGAAATTAGTGAGGTGGTCTCAGTTTTTTAATAGGTTTAATTTCACATTACAACACATCAAAGGTAAAGAGAATATTGTGGCTGATGCCCTTTCTCGGTATCCCAGTGTGGGGGAGAATGGATTGCATAAGGAAGAGGAAGTTTTTTCCCAAGAGCAATGGGGTTGTGCAGTGCAGACCCGGTCCCAGAGTAAGTTAGAGGTTAAAGTAGAGGAGGAGGCGGTGGATGAATGGAGTTTGGAATTGCGGAGGGGTTATGAAGAGGATTTGTGGTTGCAGGAACATGAGAAGGAATGTGAGATGTTGAAGGGATTGTGGATGGTCGGAGGTAAGGTTTATGTTCCCCAAAAGTTGAGAAGGAAGGTGTTAGAGTTGCATCATGACCATAAGGCGGCAGGTCACTGGGGGATCACAAAGACCCTTTTGGCTGTTAAGAAGAGATATTGGTGGCCTGGTATGAGGCTGGAAGTGAGGCGATATGTGGAAGGTTGTGAAAAATGTGCTGAGAATAAGGTTCCCTCTGCTAAGCCGCGAGGGTTGATTCAAGTGGTGGCGGATCCAGTACGGCCGTGGACACATATTAGTACGGACTTCGTGGGGGAGTTGCCATCGAGCCGAGGTTACCGTTATATTTGGACGGTGTTAGATATGTTTTCCAAACAAGCCCATTTTATTCCCTTGCGTGGTTTGCCATCAGCAGAGCGATTGGCGGAGTTGTATGTACAGCATGTGTATAGGTTGCATGGTTGTCCTGAGCAAGTGTTGAGTGACCGGGGTGTCCAGTTTACGGCTCAGTTTTGGAGCAAGTTTTTAGAGGTATTGGGGGCTCAGAGGCGTTTGACGTCTGCTTATCATCCTTCCTGTAATGGTGCCGTGGAGAGAGTGCAGAAATCTTTAGGAGCTTATTTGCGGATTTTCAGCAACCAGGAACAGAATAATTGGTCCGATCTCCTGCCATATGCTGAGGTAGCTTACAATAGTTCAGTGCACTCCTCCACTGGGAAGTCCCCTTTCGAGATTGTTTACGGGCAGGAGGTGGCTCCTTTGCCCCAGCTTTTGGATGTGGGGGGGAAGGAGAGAGAGTGGAATGGAAAGTGAGAGCGGGGGTTTGGAAGGAAGTGGCGGAGGCCTTAAGGAAGGCACAGCAGTCATACAAACTGTTCGGTGATCACAAGCGGCAAGAAGGGGAGGAATATGCCGAAGGGGATCTGGTATGGCTATCGACAGAAAATTTAAAGTTGGGGTTTAGATCAAAGAAATTAGGGCCGAAATATATAGGACCTTTTAAGATTGAGAAGGTGGTGAATAAGGTATCCTATACTCTCCTGTTGCCCAAGAGTTTAGGGAAAGTACACCCCACTTTCCATTGTAGTTTTTTAAAGAAGTATGTGAATCCGTTCCCTCCAAGGGATTGAATGGTGTTTTGTTTCTTCAGGGGGAGGACGAGGTGGAGGAGACCGTTATGTCAGGATTGGGAACCCTCAGCTTTGGTGAAGGTCAGGCTCCCAACCTGGCATGAGGCAACACCGACCTTTGCCTTAGTTACTGGAGCGACCTTTGTCCTACATTCAGGAGACTGCTGAGTCAGACTGGGAGTGAGCTAACTTCCAGGTGCCTGGGAAGGAAGTGAGGTAACTCCTCCAGGCTTGGACATTGGACAATCGGACTGGTGACACTGATCCTGTGACCCCCGGGGTCATGCCTCAGAGGACTGCTGGGATTGCTGATTCATGGGAGCATGATGAAACCCTGCTTGGACATTGCATGGGTAGGGGAGGGGCCACAGGGGTATAAATAGTGTGTTTGGGTGGCGGGCCGGTGCTTTAGCTTCACGGGTGTCGTACCTTCAATAAAATCGTGTTGGACCAAAAGAGAACTCTGCGTGTGATCCCTACCGTGTGTTGGAGAGTCGTTACAATTTCTCTGAATAATAACAAGCTCCAAGGGCATGGCACTAAACATGGGTTTGGTGTCATCTGAGAATAAGCAGCTGGAGATATACTGACATGTTGGGCTCATTGCTAAGTTTACCTGTCCGAACGGATTCTCCCCTACAAACCATCAAGAACATTAAGATCCTCCGGAGAGGCCCTGCTCTCGGTACCGACGGCTTCGCAAGCGCGGCTGGTGGGGACAAGAGACAGGGCCTTTCCTGTGGTCGCCCCTCGGCTGTGGAACTCTCTACCAAGTGATGCTAGATCTGCCCCCTTTCTGTTGTCCTTTAGGAGGCTGGTGAAGACCTGGATGTGGAACCAAGCCTTCCCAGAATAGGCTGAGATTGGCTATTGTCTGAATGTATGACCACGTTTACAGATCAAGTGGAATTGTTTTAATGGCGATGTGGTTTTATGCTGGGTTTTTATGTATTTTAATGTCAGGCCACTCTAACTTCGAAGAGGCATCACACGGCAAACGACTGGTAAATCCATCTTCTTTATTAAAGGATCAAGAAGCTTAATGCCAAGAACGCCCTTGCAAGGCCGTGCCTGGCTTTTATACCCACACCCAGTCTGATGCAACCACATGCAACAGCTCAGCTAGAGCCACGCCCAGTCTGATGCAACCACACGTAACAGCCCAGCTAGAGCTTACCCCCAAGTGTAGCTCCCCCAAGGTCAGCCTGCCAGGTGTTTCACAGATGTGTGTGTGTGTTGGGATTGTGTTAGGGCCTTGGCTTCCAAGCCTGACCCTGGCTGGGGAGACAGGCCCCTGACATCTTAATATGTCGTTGTAGTTGTTTTAAAATTGTATAGAATTGAATTTTTGCTGTTATGCTGGTCTGAGTCCCTCGATAGAGGTGAGAAAGCCGGGGTACAAACGTTTTAAATAAATAATTAATGTGCAACCTGATCATAGGCATGGTGCAAACAGTGAGTTCAACTTAAACATCGCAACATACAATCACAGAATCATAGAGTTGGAAGTGTCCTAAGTTGTGGGCCATCCAGTCCAAGCCCATTCTGCCAAGAAGCAGGAAAATTGCATTCAAAGCACCCCCAACAGATGGCCATCCAACCTCTGTTTCAAAGTCTCCAAAGAAGGAGCCTCCAACACACTGCTGAACAGCTCTTACAGTTAGGAAGTTCTTCCTCATGTTCAGATGGAATCTCCTTTCTTTCCTGTAGTTTGAATCCATGGCTCCATTGCATCCTAGGGCCCTTCCACACAGCCCTATATCCCAGAATATCTGCTTTGAACTGGGTTATCTGTGTCCACGCTCTGATAATGTGGGATTTTCTGCCTTGATATTCTGGGATATTGGGTTGTGTGGAAGGGCCCCAAGTCTCCAGGGCAGCTATTTCCTCCTTATGACATCCCCTCACCTTTTGATACATGGCCTTCATCATGTCTCCTTTCTCTCAGCCCTCTCTTCTGCAGGCTCAACATGCCCAGGTTTTTAAGCCACTCCTCATAGGGCTTGTTCTCCAGGGCCTTGATCCTTTTAGTTGCCCTCCTCTGGACACATTCCAGCTTAGTGTCAACATTTCTCATCGATTGCAATGCCCAGAATTGGAGACAGTGTGATTTCAGTGTGGTCTGACCAAGACAGAATAGAGCATGAGTAGCATGCATTCCCTGGATCTAGACGCTCTCCGCAAGTCTGTGAAGACTTGGCTATATAGGCAGGCATTTGGTCCCAACTGATGCCTCCTTAGTTGCCAGCTGCCAACATACCGTCCTGCCATGTATTGCCTCTGCGTATTATTGCTTGCCGGGATCATTTGTGGGGAGGGGGGCTTTTGGGTATACGTCTTTTATCTGTTTATTGATGTTTTATTGATTTTATGCTGTAAACCGCTCTGGGCCCCAGAGAGAGCGGTCTACCAAATCGAATTTATAAATAAATAAATAAAATAAATAAATACTTCTATTGATGCAGGCCAAAATCTCATTGGCTTTTTTAGCTGCTGCATCACACTGTTGGTTCATGTTTAATTTGTCCACGAGGACTTCAAGATCTTTTTCACACATGCTGCTGTTGAGCCAGGTAGCATCTTTGCATTTCATTTTTTTTCTGCCTAAGTGGAGTATCTTGCATTTGTCCCTGCTGAACTTCATTTTGTTCATTTTGGCCAATCATCTCTCTAATCTGTTAAGATTGTTTTGAATTCTGCTCTGTGAATTATGAGTATTGGCTCCCCCTCCCAATTTGGTGTCATCTGCAAACTTGATGACCGTGCCTTCATCTGAGTCATTAATAAAGATACTCAACAGGTAGTCAACATCCATCAGATGTCTGAAGAGACAGCCAACACCTATAATGAATGCAAACTTGGCTCTTTGTCTCTGTGATTTTTCTACATGTTGATCTGATTATATCACATCACCTTTCAGTCAAAAGAGCTCGTACCTTTCAGATAATTGAGCACCATTTATTTATCTATTTATTCACTGTATTTACTGTATATTCCGCCCTTCTCACCCTACAAGGGACTCAGGGCATATCACAATGTATATATACATGGCAAACATTCAATGCCATAGACACACAACATATATAGACACTAGACAGAAACAGAGACCATTTAACCCTTCAATTTCATGAGGGTATGCTTTTTGAATTCTGTCCACCAGGGGAGCTATCGCTTCACCATCCACTTGTGACACTGATGACATACTTCCTCATTCTTTTGTACACTGGTGGAGAGTTTTATGGCGTCGTAAATTAGATAAATTAGCCTCCCCACATAAGCGGTACCTAAATTTCCTACTTGACAGATGCAACTGTCTTTTGGGCTGCAAAGGTCGACAGCAAGCTAGACAAGTGGTCGGGAGCTTACTCCAACCTGGGCTGGCTTCAAACTCATGACCTTTTGGACAGTAGTGATTTTAGTGCAGCTGACACCCAACCAGCTGCGCCACAACCCGATCCCTATTACCTATTTACCTATAATTTCCCTAGCAAAGGAGATACAAGCTACCATTTGCAAAGCCATCCAGTCTCCAGACCTTTAACCCTCTGCTACTCTAATCTTCCAATACTCTTCCTCTATTTTATTTCTGCTTCTGTTTTCTTTTCTTTCCATCTTTTTCCTGAGGAAAGAACCTGTGCTTTCATTTGGTCTAAATATAAAGGAATGTGTGCAATATCAGCAAGCAAAACCAATGATTGTACAAAACGTTCTCCAGATCATGGACTTCTGCACCATAGGAAATCTGTTAGTTGTTAAGAATTAGGACTTTGGGGCCATGTGGATCCACGGTGCACCTTTGTAGTGAATACAATTAAGAGCCAAGCAATTCTATGCAGGGATTGAAGGGTGAGAGAAGAAGAAAGAAATAAATAAAGGGGTGAAGCTCTTTGAAGCAGATTGGTACATTATCTGAATGGTATTTTGCTCACCTTCAGCCACGGTGGCTCTGTTTATGTGCAGAGCGAATGTTTTAAATGTTCCTTTCCTGCAACATCTGTGCTCAGAACTGGAGGGTCCTTTTCAGACTGCCAACTGTGAAACCCTGATAACAAGAGAGTTTGCCTGGATCAGTAACCCAAAACAAAAGCAGAGGTGGATATAAAAAGGGAAGAACTGAGATAAGAACAGTTAAGGATTAACCTAGAAGGATGATATGCTTTCTGTGAAGGAAACAGACACTACACACACCTCTGTTGAGTTCTGCAACAATTGCTAGGAAACAAAATACATTGAATGAAGAATCCTGATTGGGTGCTACATGCTTGGAAGTAGACTTATGGGTTTGGCAAATAGAACTGCAACTGGATCTACACTGCCCTTTATCTCAGGATCTGATCCCAGATTATCTGCTTTGAAAGGACCAGGGAATTGACATCTTGGGCACACCCTAAGCACTGGGAATGTGGCGCAGCTGGCTGAGTGTCAGCTGCATAAGATCTCTACTGACCAGAAGGTCATGAGTTCGAGGCCTGCCTGGGTCAAGGTGAGCTCTTGGCCTATTGTGTAGCCTGTTGTCGACCTTTGCAACCCGAAAGACAGTTGCATCTGTCAAGTAAGAAATTAAGGTACCACTTAGTGGGGAGGCTACATTTAACTGATTTACGAGGCCACAAAGATCTCCAGGAAACACACTGAGGAATGAAGGAGTGCGGCAGCTCCCCCTGGTGGCCAGATGTTAAATTACCTCTGTCTGTCTTGTGTTGTGTGTTTAGATGCTTGCCTGTATATATTCATTGTGATCCACCCTGAGTCCCCTGCGGGGTGAGAAGGGCGGAATATAAAAGTAAATAAATAAATAAATAAAAATAAAATATCAGTCAGCACGCCAATGCCTTAAATGAAAAAAATGGTTTTTAAAGATCTACAGAGATACTTTATGGAACGAGTTACCAGACGGAACTCGTGCCGTCACAGAGTTAGCCCCCTTCCAGAGGGCCTGCAAGACGTTCCTTTTTGGGCAGGCTTTCAATCTAGTCGCCTCCTGATAATTCTGTCCATACCCAAACTGTTTTTATGTGTATTTTATTGTTTTTATGTAAACCGCCCTGAGCCTGCAGGAAGGAGCGGTATATAAAAGTGAAATAAATAAATAAATAAATACTTGCAGGAACACCTCAGCAAGCGAGAGTCCAAAAGTGGCAGGCTAGAACCTAGAACCTCAATCCATGGCTGATATCGAATGAGAAACTCCCTCTTGGGTACACAGAAAACTTGGCAACTTGGAAGGCACTGAACAAACTGCCCTCTGGCACCACGGGATGCAGAGCCAACCTTAAGAAATGGGGCCACAAAGTGGAGTCCACAACATGTGAGTGTGGAAAAAAAGCAAACTGCTTAGGCGGTATTGTACCACCTGACCTCCGTCGGGAAGTAGCAGTCACCAATGGAACTTCCTTCCTGGCAATATTAGATCAGCCCCCTCCCTCCTGTTCGTCAGAAGGATGGTGAAGACCTGGTTGTGGGACCAAGTCTTTGATGCAGTGCAATGAGGCAAAACGGTGTCCTGAGATGGTTTTTAAGCAACTTTTATTGTGGATATAAGTGATTTTAATGTTTGTATATATTTATGGTTTTATGTTCTGGCACTGAATGTTTGCCGTATATATGCTGTGCTTCGCTCTGAGCCCCCTACGGGGCGAGAAAGGTGGAATACAAATGTTTTAAATAAATAAACAAACAATATGGCACCCAAATAATTGTTAATGTCATGTGTAAAATCAGTCAAACTACAAACCCCATATTTATTAGTTTGTTTCCACATTTTGGAGAAGCTGCTGGAGCGGACGGCTCTTTGGATTAAAGGCGCACTGCCTTTAGTTTTGCAAGTTCCCATTGCATCTGATCCCCCGGGCAACATATTGGCCAATTTCTATGATTAGGCACTCTGTGTAACCACATTCATCCTTACAATGCTATTCATCTGAGCACAATTCCAATATCTAGAATAAAATAAGAGAATGAGAACTCACCCAAGAAATGTATTTCAGGAGGAAGTATGACAAGAATCTGGTCTATCATACTGATTTGCATTTGCAATTTGCCATGAAAATGCCTCCAAGGATCCTATTACTGTGTTAATTCACATCAGATGTGTAAACTCTTCAGAGATTCAATCAGAGCTCAAACTATATGCACGAGCCTGTTGCACATGATACTCCATGCAATTGTAATGCCTTTTATATTGATTGACTCATATCTCTGTTCCTTGGAAACAGCAGCTAGCCTTAAAGAATGGCAGCAGCGACTGAGATGCGATTCCTGTGTGATGAAATGAAGCTTATTCAGCAATCTTGGGATGATTAATTTAATAAGGGTAATTTATTGCCTAAGTCAAAATAAGCCACCACTTGCAAAGAGAAATAAGAATCTGTGGACTCAATGGATACTGAAGGACAGCAAACTATTGTGAAAGACAACATTTTAGCAAAACTTTTAATATTTTGGGTTGTAGTAGGTTTTTTGGGCTGAATGGCCATATTCTACAGGCATTCTCTCCTGACGTTTTGCCCGCATCTATGGCAAGCATCCTCAGGTTTGTTGGAAACTAGGAACATTGGGTTTATATATCTGTGGAACGTCCAGGATGGGAGAAAGAATAGAGTTGGAGGCAAGTATGAATGTTTCAATTGACCACCTTGTTTAGCATTTAATGGCCTAGCAGTTTCAAGGTGTGGCTTCTTACTGCCTGAGGGAATCCTTTGTTTAGAGGTGATTAGCTGGTTATGATTGGTTCTTGTCTGGAGTTCCCCCTTTTTAATGTTGTTCTTTATTTACTGTTCTGATTTTAGAATTTTTTTAGTACTGGTAGCCAGATTTTGTTCATTTTCATGGTTTCTTCCTTTCTGTTGAAATTGTCCACATCCTTGTGGATTTCCATGACTACCATGTCAGGCTACACAGAGAAATCTAGTGCCCAATCCAGGAAGTCATGCTCCCCCTCTATTCTGTCTTGGTCAGACCACACCTGGAATCATGCTGTGTTCAATTCTGGGCACCACAATTGAAGGGAGATGTTGACTGTAAACTGGAACGTGTCCAGAGGAGGGCAACTTAAAGGACCACGGGTTTGGAGAACAAGCCCTATGAGAAGTGGCTTCAAGAGCTGGGAATGTTTAGCCTGCAGAAAACAAGACTGCGAGGAGACATGATGAAGCCCATGTGAGGGGAAGACATAGGGAGGAGGGAGCAAGTTTGTTTCCTGCTGGAGAGTAGGACGTGGAACAATGGCTTAAAATTGCAAGATTGGAGATTCCACCTGAACATTAGGAAGAACTTCCTAATTGTGAGAGCTGTTCAGCAGTGGAACTCTCTGCCTAAGAGTGTGGTGGAGGCTCCTTCTTTGGAGGCTTTTAAGCAGAGGCTGGATGGCCATTTGTCGGGAGGACTTTGAATGTGATTTTCCTGCTTCATGGCAGAATGGGGTTGGACTGGATGGCCCATGAAGTCTCTTCCAACTCTATGATTCTAAGAGTAGCAGCATTGTATTCAATCACAAGGAGCCTGTTTTGGAGAGGATAAACTATAATTGTATGTTTAATAGATTTTTTTTGCATCACTCTATTTTTGGGACAGAACACAAATGGGTGTGTGTCCTTGTCCTCCTCCCTCTAAACATCAGAAAGTTTATTTAAATGTACTTGTACCTCTACAGATGTTGTTAGAGTGCATCTCCAAATATTCCTCACCACCGTCTAATGCTGATGGTACTTATGCCACTCCTCCAAGTGTTATTATGCAATTTCCACTTGTGCCTAAGCAAACTCTTCCCAATAATGTTTTGTTTTTGAATCCCATATGTATGTGTGTACGGCCGCATGACAAAACACAGGTGCATTAGTGAGAGTTATCAGAATTTATCTTTATTCCATACATCTAGACATTTTTTTAAAAAAAGGTTTGTAAACAGTTTTGAAAAACGTAACTTACAAAACGTGCAAATGCTATATTTCATTTATTGATTTAATGCACAATAATGTTCTGCAGAATTGGAAATGTAACTTTGTGTTAAAATAAGTAAGTTTTAAGATTGCCAAAAATTCCAGTGTTTACTATCCAAGTCTGGCTTCTTTTTTGCGGGGGAGGAAGGAGGCTTCCTTTTAAGTGCAATTTAGGAAAAGGTGCTATAACCTCCAAAACACATCTTTACTAGGCCATAAAATATACGATAAGTAGGAGGAATCACATTATTATGAAAATGCAGTAGGTTTTTTTATTTAAAAAACCCAAAAAAACCCAAACAAACATGCATTTTCAAGGAAAACAAAGAGCAAAAAATTCAATGACCCAACATAAAATTTAGAAAATAGTTTGTAGATTCTATAAATATTAGCACCCTGTATTTACAATATATGTTATCTACCTCTCTTCCCTCCTTTGTTTAATTCAAATAAACATCCAATAAATTACACAAAATATTCCAAACATGGTATAACACACACGGGCTGGGAAAAACTGAAATATCAGACCATGTTTAGGTCCTTTTTGGATTTGCTCGTTGTGAGAATTTGGTTCATAAAATCTGCCCAACTGCAAAATACCAGAAATGGGAAAGGCTGGAGTCGTAATGATGCTGTGGTCATTATTGCCTTCAGGTCATTTCCAACTCACAGTGACCCAAAGGTGACCCTAATACAAGGTTTTCTTGGCAAGGTATGTTCAGAAATGGTGTGCATTTGCCTTCCTTTAATACAATCCTTTCCAGTGGGTTTCCATCATTGAGGGTAAATGTGAACCCTATTCTCTAAAGTTCTAGTCCAACACTCAAACCATTACACCATGTTGGTTCCCTTGCAATATATTACGAAGGTTAGATATGCAAGGTTCTCTGGAAACTGCTTTAATAGTTTGGGTTTTAAATCACTGATGCCATCTTATCCGCTTCGATGCATTGTGGCAAATATCTACAAATTCAAAAACATGTTTTTTCTTTATGTTGCCATTTTGGATTTATGTGCTAGACATATTTTCAATCAAACCACAGGAGTTGGAAAATATAGATTCGATAGGTATATAGTAAAGGTAAACAATTTCCCTTGACATTAAGTCTAGTTGTGCCCGACTCTGGGAGGTGATGCTCATCGCAATTTCTAAGCCGAAGAGGCGGCGTTGTCCTTAGACACCTCCAAGGTCATGTGGTCAGCATGACTGTATGGAGTGCCATTACCTTCCCACCGTAGCGGTACCTATTGGTCTACTCACATTTGCATGTTTCCAAACTGCTAGGTTGGCAGAAGCTGGGGCTAACAGCAGGAGCTCACCCTGTTCCCTGGATCTGAACTACCAACCTTTCAGTCAGCAAGTTCAGCAGCTCAGCAGTTTAACCCTCTGTGCCACCAGGGAGCTAGATAGTATATACCTGTTTATTTGGGACTAGGAATAAATTCCTACCGAGTGGGAGATAAAATGACTTTTAATTTACCACAACTGTTGTGGTGTTTGAAAGAGCCATCAGTCATGGAGGAGGTAGGTCAACATCGAAGAACAAGCCCTAAACCATGCTCTAGGAAATTAGTGTGACAAATGTATGGAAAGGAAAGACCCTAAGGGCCTTCTCATACCACTCCAGGGAGAATATTTCATTTCCACGCATTTGAATTTATGTTGTCTCTCAAGTTGCCTGTTGACTTATGATGACCTCGTTTCATAGTGTTTTCTTAAGCAAGGAATACCTAAGCATTGATTTTTTTCCCAGCAGGTAACCGTTAAGGGTCTCTCACCCAAAACTAACCACAGCAGACAACACAACCTTAAGTAAGGTGTTTTGTACCTAATACTGCTGTTGTGCAAATAGGCCGACCACAGTCTTTCTTGGAATTATGAATCTCCTCTTCTTTATGCCAGATTCAGAATTCCATTAAAATGCAACCAACTCAGTAGGTAACACAAGAATTTTTGGGCAACTCGTTTTAATATACATATATTACTTACTGCAAAAGGCATTAGATAAACAGTGGTTCAGAAAATGTCAGTAGATTGCATGCAGAACTTTGTATACTTCCCATATTTCTGTGTGCGTGCCCTACAGCCAAATGCAATAACATCGTCTGCTGCATATTGGAGAGGTTGTGAAAACTCTGGCGAAGGAAATTGAACAAGTGATGGACAGCTTGTTCCTGGTTTACCTGAGTTTTGAATATACGATCGGATATGAAATTCCCTCTCGCCTACCAAATATTTTTGGCGCAGTGTGTTCAACACTGAATGCCTTAACTAACATGCCTTCTGTAAACTTACTAGTGACTGTAAAGGTTGGAATATTTTTTTTGTGCATCTAAGTGTCTCTCGTTCACAACGGCAGAAAAGCACAATTCCCTCCTCAGGAACGACACACAAACACAGCAATCGAGAAAGAGAGAGAGGAAGAGTCAGTGAGTGAGTGAATGACAGAGACAGAGGTAGTAAAACAAATTTACAGTGCAGTATTTTTACATCAGCAAAATCAGTTTGAAAGACTTTGGGCTTGCCTGAAAGCAACCTGTGCCAAAACGACCAAAAGAGAATGAGGCGTGGGCAAGCTTCGGCCCTCCAGGTGTTTTGGACTCCAACTCCCACCGGCTGTTAGGAATTGTGGGAGTTGGAGTCCAAAACACCTGGAGGACGGAAGCTTGCCCATGCCTGCTCTAGAGCCACCTTTCCCAATATTAGTGGACATGGCACTAATTTTGTGCTGTTAGTATTTGAGCTCACCACCTGCGTCATTGGCATATGGGTTGTCAGAGCTTTTTAAAGGACAGTGCCGCCCCCCCCCCCATAACCACAGGTTCTGAATCCATGGATTCAACCATGGATTATTTTTGCTTTTGCCAAAAAGCAAAACTTGATTTTGACACATGTTGAGGAGCACTATGCTTTTGTGAAGACACTCTTGCTGTTGCCTTCCACCGTTTTATAGTTCCACAGGTTTTCGCTATATACTATGCTACTTATTTATTACACCGCTGTATATAATGGGACTTCAGCATCCATGGATTTTGGTATCTACCAGGGATCCTGCAACCAAATCCCAGCAGATAATATATATATTTCTGATTACTGTCGTAGTAATAAGATTATGTCTCTGGAAGCATAAACAATCACAAGGGGATTTGGGGACCTTCAAAATACATAAGATTTCTTTCCTCAAAATAGCCATATAATTTTTTTTATAAGTGCATACTTTCAAAATACATCTTTAAATATAGTTAAAAACATATTCTGCAAGTGATATGGTTTAACTTTGGTACAATCCTATGCTGTTGTTCTTATTTATTTTTTTAGCAGTGATAAGCTATATATCTTTATACAGTGTGGCTATAGATTTGTGATAAAAGTTTAATACGTAGTCGAATCCATCATGTTTGAAACTTGAGATAAGATTCCAAGGAAATAGATGGGGTCTATTCAGTGTTTTCTCAAGCTCAAAACAAAAGTTATATTTGAAAGCGTGGAATATGAACTTATATTTGAATTCATAAATACGTATTTTTTTCCTTTCATGTTAAAACAAGACTACAGATGGACTCCTGCCATGGATTTGATCCATGACGTTGGTCAGTTTCGTATCACGGAATAATGTAAATTCATGTACACTTTTCTTTAGGCACAGACTTGCTGTGTATCCCCCAAAGAAAATATGGGAAACTGCGCAAAAATACAGTAATCTGTGCCTTAGTTCCCAACTTAACAACTAAGGTAGGCAAGAGAGAGGCTTATATTTTAACACCGTTTACAGTGTTTTAAAACTTTGTTATAGCCAATCATTTTTTCCTCCTGCACAAATAATATTTGTAAAAAATATGTATTTATTGTTCTTGTTCCCTGGAATCCACTTGGATTTCATTTCCAAGCAGAGATGCTCCTTCAGACATTCTTCATATTGTCTCCATGTATAGTAAATAAAAACCTTCCCAGTTCTTTGGCATAGTATGGAAGCCATGAATTCACACCGCTGTGATTGTTCCGTTGTGGCGGGAACGCGACCTTTCCAAAGTAACTCGTCTGTTATCTGGAATAGAAAAACAGAAGGAAACAACAGGGCAACTTTTTAGAAACATGCACATTGCAGTGAAGAGGTTTTGAAGCAGTCCTGAAAATAATTTCAAAGGAATATATAAATAAATTATTAGGAGGATGGATCAGAGAAATCTCAGAATGCAGCTGCCAGGCGGAGTTCAAGAGTTCTGCAATCAGCAATAAATTGCTTTCCTGGGGTGATAAAAGCACTGGAAGAATTCCACAGCACTCTCCCCTTGGAAATAGCAGGTGACAACTAAAATGCTTGTGAAAATCTCACTCTGTAAGGAAACTTCTAGGCCTTGGTACTCCAAGGAGGAGGAAGAAGGCCACCCTTTTTGATGTGGGGAGGAATTCGTTGATATCCATGTACATAACATTTCCTTCACCTCATCACCTAAATCCAGCAACCAGCTTATACCACAAGAAACTACCCCTAGTCTGGATGATGAATAGTAAAGGGAAAGAATTCCCCTTGGCATTAATTCCAGTCATGCCCAACTCTGGGACTCTGGTACTCATCTCAATTTCTAAGCTGAAGAGCCGGTATTGTCCATAGACAACTGTAAGGTCATGACTGCATGGAGTGCTGTTACCTTCCTGTCGAAGCAATACCTATTGATCTACTCATATTTGCATGTTTTCAAATTGCTAGGTTGGCAGAAGCTGGGGCTAACAGCGAGAGCTCACCCTGCTCCCTGGATTTGAACCGCCAACCTTTCAGTCAGCAAGCTCAGTGGTCTAACCCGCTGCACCATTAGGGGTTCCGGATGAAGAATATTAGTATGATTACTAGCAGTATCAGTATGCCTTATTCCACGAGATGCAGATCCAATCTTTGGAAATGGGGCTACAAAGTGGAGTGCACAACATTTGAGTGTGGAGAAGAGCAAACCACAGACTACTTACTGAAATGCAGCCTGAGCCCTGCCACATACACAATGGAGGACCTTCTCACAGCGACACCAGAGGCGCTCTAAATGGTCAAAGGACATCTAGTATAATGCCAAGTTTTTAACTTTGTTTGTGTTTTAAAATATATTATAATTGCACCCCCAACTCACTTCTGACACCATAAATAAAAATAAATTACATTATAGCAATAATTGCATTAGATGATGAGATGAAACAAACAATTCCATCGATCCCCGAGGAAGACGGCCTGAGGTCCCAGCTCCCCATCCGGGCAACCGGACAGCGTCTCTCAGAGTTCAGCCCCCTAACAACGGAGGAGGTGAGAAAGCTGGTGACCGGGGCGAGAGCGACGACCTGCCCAACGGATCCCTGCCCATCACATCTAATCAAGTCCAATACTGACATCTTGTCCGGTGCTCTGAGGGACCTGGTGAATCTCTCTCTTGAAACAAGTGCCTTTCCGGACTCCCTGAAAGAGGCGAGAGTCACCCCCCTCTTGAAAAAGACATCGCTTGACCCCGAGGTTCCTGCTAACTACCGCCCGGTTGCCAACTTACCCTTCCTGGGCAAGCTCCTTGAACGAGCAGTAGAAAGCCAAATTCGGGTCTTCTTGGATCAATCCGGGGCTTGGACCCGTCCCAGTCGGGCTTCCGCGGGCCACGGAGTGGAGTCCGTTCGTGGCAATCACTGATGACATCCGTCGACAACTGGATCGGGAGGCTCGGCAATCCTAGTCCTCTTGGACCTTACGGCGGCCTTTGATACCGTCGACCACGACCTGCTTCTCCATCGCCTAGCGGCCTCCGGGATCAAGACAGAGCTCTGGCCTGGCTGGAATCGTTCCTGCGAGGCCGCTCGCAGCGGGTCGAGTGGCAGGGTCAAGTCTCTTTGAAAAACGAATTGGAGTGTGGAGTCCCTCAGGGTGCCATTCTATCTCCCACCCTCTTTAATATCTACATCCAGCCCCTGGCTAATATTGCTAGGAGCCATGGGTTCTCCTGCTACCAATACGCAGACGACACGCAGCTGCTCTTGAAGCTTGACCCAGGGTCATCATCAGTACCGGACAGTTTCAGCCTAGGATTGAGGGCGGTGACGAGCTGGCTCAGGGCATATAGACTCAAGATCAACCCGGCTAAACGGAGATCCTCTGGCCGGGTCGTCCCGACCCCGCCCACCACTTCCACTCTTCGAGGGCGAGTCCCTGGCTCCAGCCCGGCGGTGAAAAGCCTGGGAGTGATCCTAGACGAAAATCTCACGATGGAGGCCCAGATCCAGGCTGCAGCTAAGGGCGCCTTTTTCCATCTCCGTGGGGCCCGTCGGCTGGCTCCTACCTTCCACCAGAGGCCTTGAGAACAGTGGTCCATGCCACTGTCGTCTCACGCCTCGACTACTGCAACGCCCTATATGTGGGCCTCCCACAGACAACAACTAAGAGGCTGAAACGTATCCATAACGCCGCAGCCAGACTCATTACTGGGTCATCAGTGAGGGATCACATTTCCCCCATTCTTAAAGAACTTCACTGGCTGCCCCTAGAGTTCAGAGCCCTTTACAAACTCCTGGTGCTCACCTTTAAAGCCCGGCACAACATTGGGCCTTCCTATCTGAGTGACCGGCTGACGGCCCAATGCAGCGAGAGGCCAGCACGCTCCATCAACGGTGACCGCCTGACTACCCCTGGAGTGCGGGAGGCTAGACTGGCGGAAACTCGGCGGAGAGCCTTCTCCGTCGCGGCCCCTTCGACTTGGAACTCACTGCCGCCCACCCTCAGAGCCTCTCCGACTCTATCTGGATTCCGGCCAGCCTTGAAGACCTGGCTCTTCCGCCTAGCGTTCGGGACTGGCTCGGTACCCTGGACTACCTGAGCCACCCCTCCTGTTCATATTCCATGTTTTTAAACTGTTGTACATTGTTCACCCTAGGGTTTTAACTGTTGTAAGTCGCCCGGAGCACCGCCGGTGGAGGGCGACTCACAAATATTAAAGTATTATTATTATTATTATTATTATTAATTGTAAAGAAGGCAGGCGGTAGCTGAAAACACATATATTTGAAACAAATCCACACTGTTTCATACCAAGTTGTTGGATGAGAATAAATGCCAGTTGAATCCTTTGATACTGATCAATATATATGTGTTACAGATACAGCAGACAGCAGCAATTCAGACAGGAATGAAACATAAATATTGAGGTGTTAAATATCTGGCGTGTCCCTCTACCTTTGCATAAACAAGACTTAGAGACGTGTTCTTGTTATGCATAGCAACAGGCCCAACCACTTCTAGGAAGACCAATCATCGCGATACCTTTGGTAGAAGTGAAGTCAATTCCCATTAGTGTAGGATGTTCCACATCCACATTTATGAATCAATTGACGTAATCCTAGAAGTGTACGCTGTGGTATCATTGGTGACCGGTTCTTGGCGAGACAGAATCATTTTTGTTTTCATAAGCCAGAAAACACTGAAATG
Source organism: Anolis apletophallus (assembly GCA_030556195.1). Classification (NCBI taxonomy): domain Eukaryota; kingdom Metazoa; phylum Chordata; class Lepidosauria; order Squamata; family Anolidae; genus Anolis; species Anolis apletophallus. The sequence goes on along the minus strand of JARBWK010000016.1, from coordinate 25,229,458 downwards.
TTCTGTAGGAAAATTCCTAGAAGATGGATTGATAGCACAGGGTGTATTGTTTCTCATACACAATTTTAACTGAGAGACTAGTTCAGTGAGCATGTTTCCAGGATGTTTTCTCTATATAATGGCAGTTTTTTAAAAGTGAGAAAAAGAAATTAATGCAACGCCGCGAACAATGCCGATGCATTTTAATTGTAAAACCTACTTAGAGCTCATTTTGATATTGTAATAAAATGTGCCAAAATAGAAATGCAATGAATATATTACTTCCAATATGCAAATATATCGTAACTGCCTTCATTCATTTGCAAGCTTTGTCAGGGATGACTTTTCTTGTAACAGCTACAAGACATCAATATTCAAGGATGTAGTTCTAACTTAGTACATGTCTTCAAGGGGGGAAATTCTCTACATTTAACTGCTCCTTTGTGATAGGTACAATTTCCAGAATACTCACTCTTAGACCATTGTGTTGCCATAACATTTTAATCTACAGAATGCTTTCCATACCACATTACCGTACATAATCAAGTATAAGCTGACCTAAATATAAGCCGAGGCACCTAAGTTTGCCACAAAGAACTGGGAAAACGTATTGACTCGAGTATAAGCCAAGGGTGGGAAATGCAGCAGCTATGGGTCAATTTCAAAATAAAAATAGATACCAATAAAATTACATTAATTGAGGCATAAATGTTTTTAAATATTTACATAAAACTGTAATTTAAGATAAGAGTGTCCAACTCTCATTAGACCATTATTCTAACCGTCTTCAGTGTAAATGTGTTTATGTATCCTTCCAATAATAGTAAAGAGAGTAAAATAATAAATGTATTAATAATAAAGTAAAAAATGGAAATGCAATAATAACAGTAATAATAGAGTAAATAATAAATGTAATAATAATAGAGTAAAATAATAGAATGAATAACTATTATAATAAAGAGTGAAATAATAACTATAATAGTAAATAAAGAAAAATAATAAATGCAATAATAAAAATAAATAAAGTAATAAATGTAATAAAATAATAGATTAAAATAATGTAAATATAATAATAATAAATAGAGTAAAATAATAAATGTAAGAAAAATAATACTAATAACAGAGTAAAATAAGAAATAACCATGACTTGAGTATAAGTTGAGGGGGGATTTTTCAGCCTAAAAAAAGGTTTAAAAACTCAGCTTATACTCGAGTATATACAGGAATTTTACAAAAATCTTCCCTAAATGTGGATACACAGGCAAGGATACAATCATATACTTCCAAAAGATGCCAGTGCTTCCTCCGCAATCAGTAGCTTAATAATTTGTATGGATTCTAGTTAGAGCTGTCATTGCTATCCCATGACAACAGTGCTTCCAATTGTGTGGTTCTCACTGCTGGCGGCTTTTTAAATAGCCACTGATTTTGTATGGAGGAGGCAACCACAAGTTCCCGCGCTGGGTGATATCAATTTTAGGGATGCCGCTGATAAGAAACTCACTATTTGATGTTGCCCACAGTCTACTGGGCTTTGATGTTTCCAACAAAGATTGCCATTATCAGTCTCCAGTCTTTAAAAAGCTAAAGGATATTCCCTGGAGACTTGATAACATTTGGATTTCTCATGTCTTTAAATGAAATGCGGAATTGCACTGACCAAAACTGGCCATCCAATACTAAAATTCCTCTTCATTTTGCTTTCTATATTGCATTTGCAATATTTGATAGTGGCACATATGGGACAAAAAATGGGTTTCTTAGCAGCAGCTTGTAAAAACATCCCTACGAATGTGAGACAGTTTAGGAAAAGTAAAAAAGATCTCTGAGAAACGATATAGGAATTTATACAGAAATCTCCCATGTAAGAGCATAGAGTCAGCATAGAGTTACCTAGGCCAACTCATAAATAACATTTATGCTTGACAAATAAGATCTGGGGGATTATAAAGAAACAGGATTGTAAAGTCAGATATGTGAGCCACAAAGAAAGTCAAGCATCACCTGCATCAACCAGAAAAAGGAGAACAACAAAACAGAAATGTGTGGGGAGTTTTGGTAGCTAGAATGTGACTTTTATTTTTATTTATTTATTTTATTATTCGGGCTTCTATGCCGCCGACTCCCTGAGGCTCGCGGCGGCTTACAGGAGCCGAAGGGCACAGTAAAATACAGGCAATAAGCAGTTAAAAACAATTAAAAACAACAGCAGTATAGTAATTAATAACACAGTTAACACAATGAACAGCACATCATCCTCAGAAGAACGAATAGATGGCGGGGCATGGGCAGGACTTACTCACCAAAGGCCTGCTTAAACAGGTATGTTTTACAGGCCCGTCTAAACGGGAGCAAGTCCTTCATAGCCCGAGTTCCGGCCGGGAGGGCGTTCCACAGCGTAGGTGCTATGACAGAGAACGCCCTCCAGCGGGTAGCAGTCAGCCTTGCTTTTGGAACATATTCTGCTCATTTCTATTCTAGGAACGAGAAGGCAACATAGATTCATGTTCCATTATTTATATCTTCCCTTTCCTATGCAGGCATGTAAACACAGAGTCTGTGCTGAAGGTAGTATCAGAGTGGCTTATGGTCCCATCCCTTCAAAATAATTGATAGAATGATGTGTCCATGGATTTATTGGTTTCATTTTATTTCATAGTTGTGGAAAAGAAATAGTTCTTAAATGCTGTCACAACAGAAAACCTACACCCAAAGACCTGAATGTAAACAAGCAGCACATCAGAGAAGGAGCTGATGCCTCTTTAAAGGTAAAGAAGCACTGCAAAAGGTTCACCTTATGAGAGTAATTTTTGTTTGGAGACAATGGTGAGAATCCCCTTTAAAGGCATTTCTGTGGCCTATACCTTTGGGAGACAGTGAAAGCATTTGCATCAAATATTTATTTGTTTCTTCATTTAAAATTCTGGTCACTAGAAAAGTCTAATGAGATAGCATCTAGTTTTTATGAGAGACCCATGGGATATTATTCATACATTTCTGAGTAACTTCAGTACAATATAAAAACACAGCAGACAAGAGACAAGCACGCGTCTTAAAGTCCTTATTAAGGAACTGAAATAGCTTGAAACAAGATGGGAAAACCAAAAAACCAGAAGCCTTAATGGCGCAAGTATAGTGGAGTCTTGATATTAAAAGAGGTGAAAAAGAAGCATTGCTATCTAATTTTGGTCTGTGAATCCTAGAGGATTTAGTTCCTAGATTTACTATACAATATTGCTGGTGCTACTTATACTTAGATGAGGGATCCATTTGCATAATAAGAGAAGTCCTCAGCAGACTGAAAGCCAAAACCAAGGTCACAACAACAACATGTTATAGAATTCCAATATGCTGATGACAATGCAATCTGTGCGCATTCATAAGACCAACAAGCCACTTTTTGCAGAAGCACACACAAAGCTCGACCTCTCATTAAACATCAAGAAAACCAAAGTGCTCTTCCAGCAGTCACCAGCCAATCCCTCTGCAATGCCAGAAATACATCTTAATGGTGTAACATTAGAAAATGTTGACCATTTCTGCTATCTTGGCAGTCACCTCTCCAAAAAAGTAAACATTGACACCACAATACAACACCGCCTGAGCTCTGCGAGTGCAGCATTTTTCCTAATGAAGCAGAGAGTGTTTGAGGACTGGGACATCCGTAGAGAGACCAAGGTGCTTGTTTATAAAGCTATTGTCTTCCCAACCCTGCTATACGCCTGCAAAACGTGGACTGTCTACAGACGTCACACTCAACTCCTAGAAAGATCCCATCAGCATTGCCTCTGAAAAATCCTAATAATCTCTTGGGAAGACAGACAGACAAATGTCAGTGTGCTGGAAGAAGCAAAACCCACCAGCATTGAAGCAATGCTCCTACATCATCAACTCCACTGGGCTGGCCATGTTGTCTGAATGCCTGATCACCGTCTCCCAAAGCAGTTATTATACTCCCAACTAAAAAATGGGAAATGTAATGTGGGTGGACAGGAAAAGAGATTTAAAAGTGGGCTTAGAACCAACCTTAAAAACTGTGGCATAGACATTGAGAACTGGGAAGCCCTGGCCCTTGAGCGCTCTAACTGGAGGTCAGCTATGACCAGCAGTGCTGCAGATTTGAAAGAGGCATGAATGGAGGGCGAAAGGGAGAAACGTTTCAAGACGAAGGCGCATCAAGCCAACCTTGAAAGGGCTCCACAGCCACCTACAAACTCACAACCAAGACACCAGACTTGGAGGACCATCATCCTTGGGCTACGAACATTCTGGTCTCCTGCTGCCTTCACTTTCATTCAGAGAGGATCTTCACGTAAAACTGAAACTATGTAACTTGCACATTGCAGTTATGACATTCTAACAAGCACTTTTGCTTAGCAAGCTGAAAAAAACCGTAACAGTGGATAGGATATATGAATCCAATGAAATAGGATTATAAAGTACCCTGATTCACTGCAACTATGTACCCATCTTGCTTTAAGAAGAACTCCTTTTGTAAAACTTGCGGTCAGACCAAGTATTGATATGGAGATTTCCATCCCTACATTGTCTCCTTGGCCATTAGAGAGATTGCAACAATTATATGATTCATTAGAACAGTAAAGTTCTAATTGGAAAACTTTGGTCAAGTAATTTGTTCCTGCCGAGTATCTGACTGATCTCTAAACCAGCAGACGAAGAATCCATAATTAAAAAGAACATTGTGAAAAGGGTCTGACAGTTTTCAGGAAATTGCTGAATTTTTTTATGAATCCAAAGCAATTAACCAATTATCTGTTCTTTTGCTGTTTTCTCCTTATGGATGGAGAAAGTCTGAACAGAAAGTTGTTACATCTATTTTACCATAAGTTTGTTTTCCTTCATTCAAAACTCCATAATTCATTTTAGCTTGAAAAGCATTGTTTGTAGGCCTATGGTCAAACCTGAGAGTGAGTCTTAAATTAAACTTTGGGACTCACGATCAGAATGCATTGTAAGGCAAAGAATCCATATGCCATTCTTTAGGACTAGGAATCACTTTTGTCACTACTTTCTTTGCATTTGCAGATCAGATCAATACCCTAGTACCACCATTGTATCTTGCTGATTTATTCAATTTTTAAGGCTGTAAGGTTGAAAAGAGATTTCTAAAATGCATTCCCCTTTTGGCATCAAGCACTGGAATTTTTTGATTTAGACTAATTAGATTTTCAAACTACTGTAAAATTATTTCTAAAGGTGCAACAGTTTGAAGTGATACCTCCTAAAATGAAGAATATATTAGTTGTGATCCATTTCTTTGGAATGGCAGCAACATAACCTTCCAACATACAGTCTGAGGATGCAGCTACATGTAGAAGAAATGCAATTTGACACTACTTTCTCTCGTTAGCTTCTAAAGTAACAACTTATTATGGTAGTTGGGTTGCTGTGAATTTTCCAGGGTGTATGTTCCGGAAGCACTCTCTCCTGATGTTTCACTCACATCTATGGTAGTCATCCTCGGAAGTTGTGAGGTCTGTTAGAAGTTAAGCAAGTGGGGTTTATACATCTGTGGAATGTCCAAGGTGGGAGAAGAACTTTTGTCTGCTGGGGGCATGTGTGAATGTTGCAACTGGTCAACTTGATTAGCATTGAATGGCCTTGCAGATTCAAAGCCTGGCTGCTTCCTGCCTGGGGGAATCCAATTGTCTGGGGGTGACCAACTACAACATTCACACCTGCCTCCAACAGACAACAGTTCTTTCTCCCACCCTGGACGTTCCACGGATATATAAACCCTATTTTCCTAGTTTCCAAGACCCCTCAACCTCTGCCTGCCATAGATGTGGGCAAAACTTCAGGAGATAATGCTTCTGGAACATGTCCAGACAGCCTGGAAAACTCATAGCAACCTAGTGATTCCAGCCATGAAAGCCTTTGACAACACATTGTTATGCTAACACTTTTTTTCTGTTGTAACCTGGAAGGGAAAAAACAAGAAAGGAAGTAATCTTCAGTGAAACACAGTTGCTAGGGGAGAAGATATTGTGAAGCTACGTAGATGAATGGAGCTCTTAAAAACCAACAAACTGGTATCAGGTCTTCTGTATTTTGCCCTGGCGAATTCTAGCTGTGCCACTTTATCTTTCTTGAAAATCAACCCCACAGAGATTAGGTTCCAGCAATCTAACCAAAAAGGATGGGGTTAATGAGAGAACCTATCAATCCACATTCAACCATCCTTGTGAACCCTTGCTGGCTGTTGTGTTTTGTTTAGATTTATATTATTACAGATTTTTGTCTGATTACATGTAGTTTAATTTATTGATGTTAGGTCTTACTTTGATCTTAGGCTTTAATGTTACTTTTATATGTGGGGGTTTTCTGGGATTTTATGTTAGTGTTGTGGGGTTTATGTAGGCATTGAATGTTTGCCATTGTTAAGTTGGAATCTGATGAGTCCCCTCAAGGAGACAGGGCGGAATACAAATAAAGATGATAATGATTATTATTACAGTGTTCCCTCACTTATTGCTGGGGTTAGGTTCCAGGACCTCCTGCAATAAGTGAAAAACCGCGATGTAGGGATGCCCTATTTATTTTAATATTTATACATTAGTTTAGTAGTTATACACTCTTTAAGTCTTTATAAACTTAAAATAAAATGGACAGGAAAGGAAAGGAAGGAAAGGCTCTTCAAGGCTGGAGGAGGACTGAGGAGGGAAAGCGCTTTGGAGAGCGGTGGCAGCAAAACCCTAAAAAACAGCAAAAATACCATATATATAATTTAAATTAGTATTTTTTTAAATCCACGAAACAGCGGGTCCGCAATAAGCGAACCGCAAAGTAGAGAGGGAACACTGTATTATTATTATTATTATTGGTAGATTCTGTGCTGGAAGAAAAGTGGGACCTAAATAATAGACTTAAAAATGAAATATTGGTGAATGAAAAAAGGACTCTGAATTTTGGATTAAGGGCATTCGGTTTCTGAAATGACACTGTAGCAAGCAATCCACCACCACCACTATCCTTTATTAAACTGCCCATTCCCCTTAGGATGGGACTCAAGAGGACTCTAAGGACCATTCACAGTTCAAAGGGTCTTCTAGGTAGTAGAGTGAATGATATGCTTTTCTTTCCCTAGAATCAATAGTTTGTATTAGCGCCATATCTAAGAATAATTATCAAGCCCAAATGTGAGAATTTGCTAGCTTTGAAGCCTAAATCTATAGGCATGGTGACTTTGAAGTTCCTATAGCATGGATAACAATGTCTTGCGTATTGCATAGTTCATGCTTTGCTGTGAACCGCTTTTCGTTTATCCATATTCAAATTGTCCGATAGATTCATTTTACTATTATAAGCAGCTGCATATCATAAATGTATTTTCTTTACATGGCTTGTCCTTTGAAAGACAATCCTAACCCGGGTTAATTTTATTTTGTTCGTAAAGAACAAGCTTTCAGAATGATTATTTTTAAAATCCATATTTACTTTCCTCAGAAATGTCACCACTTGGAGGAAGCCTATTTGAAATGACTGAAAGCACTTTCATTTCCATGCCTACAGCCATGGGAAGAAATTATTCTGAAACAGTACCACATGCCTGCCTCAAGAGTAACAAGACAAATCAATCTCTTTTCTCTCTTTCTCCAAGGGTAATTGGACTTTAAAATCACACAGGAATATAGTCCTCCTTGCCAACACAAACAGAGCCATTCGCAGTCATTCTTTGCAGCTGAGACGATATCGAAAAGGACAGTACAGAAGGGATAATGAAAATGCTGCTATAGCATGATGATGTGGACTACCTCAAATCAAGCTTTTAGAATAAACTAACTACACTTCCCACCTCATTCTGTTGCATAGGGAAATTCCATAGTTTTATAACTCACTCCATCTTTTACAGGACATCCCTTCGGATATTTAAAGGTGGCATGTATTTCACGTCTGTCTTCCCTTCAAGTCACTACTGATGAACTTGGTTTGAAGGCCTTTTATCATCTTGGTTGCTTTTCTCTGGACACGTTTCAACTCGCCAAAAGCCTTCCTACCTTGGGAAGTCAGACTTGGCCATGGTAGTCCACACTCTGGTTACATCCCAAATAGACTACTGCAATGCATTCTACGTGGGACTGCCTTTGAAGACTGTTTGGAAGCTACAAATGGTCTAATGGGTGGCAGCCAGATTGCTCACTGGAGCGCAGTACAGGGAGCATACAACCCCAGTTACGTCAGCTCCACTGGATGCTAATCTGTTATCGAGAACAATTCAAAGTGCCGGCTTTAGCCTATAAAGCCCTAAACCAGGGGTCCTTAAACTAAGGCCGGATACGGCCCTCCAAGGTCATTTACCCAGCCCTCGCTCAGGGTCAACTTAAGTCTGAAATAACTTGAAAGCGCACAACAACAACAACAACCCTATCTCATCAGCCAAAAGCAGGCCCACACCTCCCATTGAAATATTAATAAGTTTATATTTGTTAAAATTGTTCTTCATTTGAATGATTTTATTGTTTTTAAGTGTTTTTTGCACTACAAATAAGATATGTGCAGTATGCATAGGAATTCATTTGTGCTTTTTTCAACACTTTGATGGACTGTGACCTGGCCCTCTGTTTAAAAAGTTTGAGGACCCCTGCCCTAAACAGTTCTGGCCCAGCTTATCTGTCTAAATGTATCTGCCTGTATGAAGCACCACAGAGTTTAAGATAATCTTGGGAGGTCTTACTCTTGGTCCTGCCTCCTTCACAGGTGTGATTGGTGAAGACGAGAGACAGGGCCTTCTCAGTGATGGCACCTTAGCTGTGGAACTCCCTCTCCAGTGATGTTAGATTAGCCCTCACTCCTTCTGACCTTCTGCAAAGTGAAAATGTGGCTTTGTGACCAAGCCTTTAAATAACTTGTGAAATAGATAGACTTGGAACAACCAATGGAATGGCCCGGATTACGCCTTTGGATTAAGTGTTTAACTCTGAATGTATTGTTTTAAAATGTTTTGTTTTAATGTACTCTTAAATTCTATTTTAATATTTATTTCAATATACATTGTGTTTTAGGGCATTAAATTATTGCCTGTATGTAAAACCGCCTTGAGTCCCCTCTGGGATGAGAAAGGCAGGGTAGAAATATCACAAATAAATAAATGGTGATGTCAGATAAACTTTGGCCAAAGCAGGACAATAATAATGATGATAATGTTTCATTTATTACCTGCTTCTCCTTTCTTTTTGAAGTGGGGCACAACATAGTTAAATAGAGTGTCACTACTACTTCCCATTACATTCCTAATCTATCTACAACTCTATCCAAACCACTTATTATGTTTTTCTTTTGCCTGATTGGTATCCTTTAAAAATGTTACGTACACACACGTTGAATTTTTAGTGTACTATAAGAACTTTAAGGAAGGGAAATACTATCATATATGTGACTCATTTCCAAGGGCGGGTAAATTACAGATGCTAGAGGAGGAGTTCCTGGCACTCAGCCCTTTACTTGTCCTGTTTGATTTACAACAAATACGAAACTCATGTCCTAATGTTATTTGAGTCAGAATAATTAAGCTGATCATGTCTGGGAGTACTGGAAGAAAAATAATGGGGTCGCTGAAGCAGTAACGTTCTAATGGGAATCTGAGTTCATTTTAGATATCAAATCTAGGAATTGTTCTACACCTGAACACACAGTCCCGTAGAGCAAATTTACATTAAACGTTTAGTAGAACAATCACAGAACCATACTTCAAGGGATTTGGGTCCACGCCCAACCTAAATACTTTTCTGTTTTTCTCCAACTTCTATATCTCGCTGTCATTTTAACTGAATATGCTATCTTTGTTCATAGACATACAAACACTAGGAGGATGTTTCATGCATTACGCAGCAATCTGGATTAGCCCCATCTTGCCTCCTGAGATTCCATCAGCTCAGGGCCCCTCCCCCGGTACCAACTGCTGCTCTGGGCCAGAGTGAAGCCAGAAGGGGAAGAAAAGGCATCTCCATCTTGCCTCCTGAGATTCCATCAGCTCAGGGCCCCTCCCCTGGCACCAACTGCTGCTCTGGGCCAGAGGCAAGCCAGAAGGGGAAGAAAAGGCATCTCCATCTTGCCTCCTGAGATTCCATCAGCTCAGGGCCCCTCCCCGGTACCAACTGCTGCTCTGGGCCAGATCAAAGCCCGTAGGGGAAGAAAAGGCAGCTCCATCTTGCCTCCTGAGATTCCATCAGCTCAGGGCCCCTCCCCCGGCACCAACTGCTGCTCTGGGCCAGAGGCAAGGCAGAAGGGGAAGAAAAGGCATCTCCATCTTGCCTCCTGAGATTCCATCAGCTCAGGGCCCCTCCCCGGCACCAACTGCTGCTCTGGGCCAGAGGCAAGGCAGAAGGGGAAGAAAAGGCAGCTCCATCTTGCCTCCTGAGATTCCATCAGCTCAGGCCCCCCCCCGGCACCAACTGCTGCTCTGGGCCAGAGGCAAGGCAGAAGGGGAAGAAAAGGCAGCTCCATCTTGCCTCCTGAGATTCCATCAGCGCAGGGCCCGTTCCCCGGCACCAACTGCTGCTCTGGGCCAGAGGCAAGGCAGAAGGGGAAGAAAAAGGCAGCTCCATCTTGCCTCCTGAGATTCCATCAGCTCAGGGCCCCTCCCCGGCACCCCCTCTGGGCCCCGGCACCAACTGCTGCTCTCAGCTCAGGGGACCAGAGGCAAGGCAGAAGGGGAAGAAAAGGCAGCTCCATCTTGCCTCCTGAGATTCCATCAGCTCAGGGCCCCTCCCCGGCACCAACTGCTGCTCTGGGCCAGAGGCAAGGCAGAAGGGGAAGAAAAGGCAGCTCCATCTTGCCTCCTGAGATTCCATCAGCGCAGGGCCCTTTCCCCGGCACCAACTGCTGCTCTGGGCCAGAGGCAAGGCAGAAGGGGAAGAAAAGGCAGCTCCATCTTGCCTCCTGAGATTCCATCAGCTCAGGGCCCCTCCCCCGGCACCAACTGCTGCTCTGGGCCAGAGTGAAGCCAGAAGGGGAAGAAAAGGCATCTCCATCTTGCCTCCTGAGATTCCATCAGCTCAGGGCCCCTCCCCCCGGCACCAACTGCTGCTCTGGGCCAGAGTGAAGCCAGAAGGGGAAGAAAAGGCATCTCCATCTTGCCTCCTGAGATTCCATCAGCTCAGGGCCCCTCCCCCGGCACCAACTGCTGCTCTGGGCCAGAGGCAAGGCAGAAGGGGAAGAAAAGGCAGCTCCATCTTGCCTCCTGAGATTCCATCAGCTCAGGGCCCCTCCCCCGGCACCAACTGCTGCTCTGGGCCAGAGGCAAGGCAGAAGGGGAAGAAAAGGCATCTCCATCTTGCCTCCTGAGATTCCATCAGCTCAGGGCCCCCCGGCACCAACTGCTGCTCTGGGCCAGAGGCAAGGCAGAGGGGAAGAAAAGGCAGCTCCATCTTGCCTCCTGAGATTCCATCAGCTCAGGGCCCCTCCCCCGGCACCAACTGCTGCTCTGGGCCAGAGGCAAGGCAGAAGGGGAAGAAAAGGCAGCTCCATCTTGCCTCCTGAGATTCCATCAGCTCAGGGCCCCTCCCCCGGCACCAACTGCTGCTCTGGGCCAGAAGGGGAAGAAAAGGCAGCTCCATCTTGCCTCCTGACATTCCATCAGCTCAGGGCCCCCCGGCACCAACTGCTGCTCTGGGCCAGACCAACTGCTCCATCTTGCTCTGGGCCAGGGAGGCACCAACTGCTGCTCTGGGCCAGAGGCAAGGCAGAAGGGGTGGGCCAGAGGCAAGGCAGAGGGGAAGAAAAGGCAGCTCCATCTTGCCTCCTGAGATTCCATCAGCTCAGGGCCCCTCCCCCGGCACCAACTGCTGCTCTGGGCCAGAGGCAAGGCAGAAGGGGAAGAAAAGGCAGCTCCATCTTGCCTCCTGACATTCCATCAGCTCAGGGCCCCTCCCCGGCACCAACTGCTGCTCTGGGCCAGAGGCAAGGCAGAAGGGGAAGAAAAGGCAGCTCCATCTTGCCTCCTGACATTCCATCAGCTCAGGGCCCCTCCCCCGGCACCAACTGCTGCTCTGGGCCAGAAGGCAGAAGGGGAAGAAAAAATCTTGCCTCCTGAGATTCCATCAGCTCAGCGGCACCAACTGCTGCTCTGGGCCTCCAGAAGGGGAAGAGGCAGCTCCATCTTGCCTCCTGAGATTCCATCAGCTCAGGGCCCCTCCCCCGGCACCAACTGCTGCTCTGGGCCAGAGGCAAGGCAGAAGGGGAAGAAAAGGCAGCTCCATCTTGCCTCCTGAGATTCCATCAGCTCAGGGCCCCTCCCCGGCACCAACTGCTGCTCTGGGCCAGAGGCAAGGCAGAAGGGGAAGAAAAGGCAGCTCCATCTTGCCTCCTGAGATTCCATCAGCTCAGGGCCCCTCCCCGGCACCAACTGCTGCTCTGGGCCAGAGGCAAGGCAGAAGGGGAAGAAAAGGCAGCTCCGTCTTGCCTCTGGGCCAGAGGTAAGGCAGAAGGGGAAGAAAAGGCAGCTCCATCTTGCCTCCTGAGTCCTTCAGCTCTGGGCGCCTCCCCCTGCATCAGCTCAGGGCCCCCCCCGGCACCAACTGCTGCTCTGGGCCAGAGGCAAAGCAGAAGGGGAAGAAAAGGCATCTCCATCTTGCCTCCTGAGATTCCATCAGCTCAGGGGGCACCAACCCTGGGCCCAAGGCAGAAGGGGAAGAAAAGGGCACCAACTGCTGCTCTGGGCCAGAGGCAAGGCAGAAGGGGAAGAAAAGGCAGCTCCATCTTGCCTCCTGAGATTCCATCAGCTCAGGGCCCCCCCCCGGCACCAACTGCTGCTCTGGGCCAGAGGCAAGGCAGAAGGGGAAGAAAAGGCAGCTCCATCTTGCCTCCTGAGATTCCATCAGCTCAGGGCCCCTCCCGGCACCAACTGCTGCTCTGGGCCAGAGGCAAGGCAGAAGGGGAAGAAAAGGCAGCTCCATCTTGCCTCCTGAGATTCCATCAGCTCAGGGCCCCTCCCCCGGCACCAACTGCTGCTCTGGGCCAGAGTGAAGCCAGAAGGGGAAGAAAAGGCATCTCCATCTTGCCTCCTGAGGGATTCCATCAGCTCAGGGCCCCCCCCCGGCACCAACTGCTGCTCTGGGCCAGCTCTGGGCCAGAGTGAAGGCAGAAGGGAAGAAAAGGCAGCTCCATCTTGCCTCCTGAGATTCCATCAGCTCAGGGCCCCCCCGGCACCAACTGCTGCTCTGGGCCAGAGGCAAGGCAGAAGGGGAAGAAAAGGCAGCTCCATCTTGCCTCCTGAGATTCCATCAGCTCAGGGCCCCTCCCCGGCACCAACTGCTGCTCTGGGCCAGAGGCAAGGCAGAAGGGGAAGAAAAGGCAGCTCCATCTTGCCTCCTGAGATTCCATCAGCTCAGGGCCCCTCCCCGGCACCAACTGCTGCTCTGGGCCAGAGGCAAGGCAGAAGGGGAAGAAAAGGCAGCTCCATCTTGCCTCCTGAGATTCCATCAGCTCAGGGCCCCTCCCCCGGCACCGACTGCTTCCAGCTCAAGGCACCAACTGCTGCTCTGGACCAGAGGGAAGGCAGAAGGGGAAGAAAAGGCAGCTCCATCTTGCCTCCTTGACTTTCCATCAGCTCAGGGCCCCTCCCCCGGCACCAACTGCTGCTCTGGACCAGAGGGAAGGCAGAAGGGGAAGAAAAGGCAGCTCCATCTTGCCTCCTTGACTTTCCATCAGCTCAGGGCCCCTCCCCCGGCACCAACTGCTGCTCTGGGCCAGAGGCAAGGCAGAAGGGGAAGAAAAGGCAGCTCCATCTTGCCTCCTGAGATTCCATCAGCTCAGGGCCCCTCCCCCGGCACCAACTGCTGCTCTGGGCCAGAGGCAAGGCAGAAGGGGAAGAAAAGGCAGCTCCATCTTGCCTCCTGAGATTCCATCAGCTCAGGGCCCCTCCCCCGGCACCAACTGCTGCTCTGGGCCAGAGGCAAGGCAGAAGGGGAAGAAAAGGCAGCTCCATCTTGCCTCCTGAGATTCCATCAGCTCAGGGCCCCCCCGGCACCAACTGCTGCTCTGGGCCAGAGGCAAGGCAGAAGGGGAAGAAAAGGCAGCTCCATCTTGCCTCCTGAGATTCCATCAGCTCAGGGCCCCTCCCCCGGCACCAACTGCTGCTCTGGGCCAGAGGCAAGGCAGAAGGGGAAGAAAAGGCAGCTCCATCTTGCCTCCTGAGATTCCATCAGCTCAGGGCCCCTCCACTCGGGCAGTATTGTTGTTTGCTGGAAGCCACTCTGAGTCCCCTTCGGGGTTGAGAAGGGTGGCATATAAAAATAGAAAATAAATAAATAAATAAATAAATAAATGGAAATGAAAAAACAGAAGGTAGCACACAACTGTGGTTTATTGAGATGTTTAGTTGGAGGAAGCAAATTTTTGGAATGCTTCCTTCTCACATCAAAAACACAAATATGAGGTGTTAAATGTGATGGAATGTGAAATGTAAATGCTGAGGCTGATGTTTCATAGAAACTTGGCTGCAGTACTATTTGGAATAATAAACATCATAAGGAGTTGGGAGTTATTTGAGATGATAAACTTTATAAAGATGTGCCTTGCATATAATTTCCTCTTTCAAAAGACTGTTCTTGTTTATTCATTCACTCGCTTCCGACTTCGTGACCTCATGGACTAGCCCACGCTAGAGCTCCCTGTCAGCCGTGGCCACCCCCAGCTCTTTCAAGGTCAAGCCAGTCACTTCAAGGATAACATCCATCCATCCTGCCCTCTTCCTTTTTCCTTCCATTTTCCCCATCATTATTTTATCCAAGCTTTCCTGCCTTCTCATTATGTGGCCAAAGGACTTCATCTCTCCCTCTGATATCCTTCCCTCTAGTGAGCAGTCAGGATTTACTTCCTGAAGTATGGACTGGTTGGATCTTCTTGCGGACCAAGACACTCTTAGAATTTTCCTCCAACACCACAGTTCAAAAGCATCTTCCTTTGCTTAGCCTTCCTGATGGTCCAGCTCTGGCATCCATAGGTTACAACAGGGAATACTATTGCTTTGATTATTCCAGTGTGATGTCTCTTTCAATAAGGTTAGGGTGTCTAAGTTTTAAATTGCTATTTTATAATCTAATATCCCCCCTCGCCCTGAGTCCCCCCTCGGGGGTTGAGAAGGACAAGGCAAAAATGTTTGAAATAAATAAATAATAAATAATAGCGAAAGAAATAAGGAGATGAGTGATCTTGAACTTGATCTTAATTAACAGGGAGGAGTTGGTCACTGAAAGCATAGCGGTTAGTACTTTGGGGAGGGGGTGGCAGGGATCATGTAATGCTAGAATTTATGATTGGGGGATTGGCCAAAGAAGAATATGGCTAAAATTCAAACCTTGGGCTTTAGGAAAGCTGATTTAATTGAGCTCAGGAAATACTGTGCAGAATCCCATGGCGACAGGTGCTAAATTTCACCAATCTTAGGGCCTCCAGTTTCTACTATCATTTTCAACTATAATCTCCCTAGTATTTTGAATTTACAATAGCCATTTAGAAGGGCTTCCTTCATGGCAACAAGAGTGATATGAAAGACAATTATGGGTTTACACATCTCAAATAAATATTATGGCTTTAAATCACCATCTTCCCATCTGGACACATTTTCTGTTAAATAAATAAATTTATTTCTATGGTACCTTCTTTCACTAATGATATAGAACAGTTGCTGAGCTGGCAAGAAATGTGTTTATGTCCAGTTAGATTGCCATCATTTTACAATTCAATCTGATTTCTCTCCCTCTCCCTCTCTCTTCCTAGTTTTTAAAATAAAAGTAAGTCGCAAGAGACCAGCACCAGCTCATGCTTGAAGGCATTCCCTGACATCGGCTTTCACTTTACACTTCAGCTAAAAGTATGGGATTTGACAAAACACACAGAAAGCTACAAGAGAAGGCTCCTCCTATCCAAAAGTGCCTGTCAGGAGTCAATACTGATTCTTTCACAAGGCTGCAATAATAGGATTTTTTTTAAAGCGGGGAGGTGAAAGTACAAGCTAGGTCTTTCAGCGATTCCTTACAATATTTTATTAAAGATGAGTGGAAAATGTGTTTGCCTCAGCAGGACATCTAATCACTTTTAGCAGTTGGCAGTTTAAATACCAGAAGTTAGTCATCCATGCACAAATATTTTTATTCTTTGTATACTGTGTACAGAAAACACTGCACTCAAAAGGTTTTGACGTTTGGAAAAGATGGGTCTTTTCTACTAAAAAGAGGCACCTTCGTTGGCATAATGTGAGCTGGGTTGCACTCGTCTGGGCTTTTCTGCTACCATTTCAGTGAAACTGGCTGCAGCACTTTTTCCCCCAGCCTATAATTACTGACAGTCTCTGTCAAAAGGAAATAACCTTCCCCCAATATCCCTGCAATAGCCTTCTTCTTGTATTTTTAATGCCTTTGAACAAATAAAAAATAAAACAAAATACTGGCAACTCTGCAGCAGCCTGGAGTCTACATATAAAATGAAATATTTAGAATAATAAAATACAGCTACCCTATCCATAATTATTATTTTTAGAATAAAATATCTCCATTTTTTATTCATGATTAGGCTAACATTTGCAGTTCTGCTGCTTGCAATATTTAAATGGAACTGAATATGCTATGAGAAAACGGAAGATGGCATCTTTCTTGAGTGAGCGGCCGGTGCAAGGAACCATCATTAGTGCTTGCCCATCATCTAACATTAAAAAGCAAATCATGTCTGAGCCTCACTCGATCGCCCTGTTGCTTACCTGAACTCCTCCTACTGTGTGTTCTTCCTGGGAAATAATAAATACTGCATGTGCTTTCAGCTATAAATTATTCGTGAAGGATTGTGAGTTACAAAAAAAGAGCTACTCTTCATGGTACAAGACCAAACAAATAAAGATCTGGAAAACAAAACGAATGTTTCAAGTCATGATATGAACACGTATTACGAGATTCCTCTCTTTGGGTGGAATGATGACTATATTTTAGCTAGCTCGGTGCTGATTCAGAAGGCTTTCTGCACATGGTTAAAAGATACCACCATCATCTCAGTGAAGGAGTGGCAAACCTTACAGAAAATGGCAAATTGTGTTCATTTCTGACACACACATTAACTTTAGTGAGATGTTGGGGTAGACAATTGTAAACATTGTCAGGGCATTATTTTGTAGTCGGAACAAAGACGATCTATAATAGTCTTCACTCATGTAATTTTCATATTTCCATTTTTATCAGTCTAGTTTACACTCAGAACTCCTGAAATGAATAGTAGGAGTAATGAAAAAGCCTGGGCTAGTTTGATTTCAATGACTAGTATTTGCTTTTGTTTGGGATGGATTTCTAAAATCAGGATCATTATGAGCATGAAGTATCGCCTGGATCTGTCTATGTTATGAAAATAGGGGGACATAAATATGGATGCATTTGTAATCTCTGAGTGATTACTAGTCCAAACTATTTTGCCAATACATGCAAAAAATAGGTAAGTTCCAAATGACTCCCTGTAAATTTCTGGATTAATTATATGTATTTTGAAAAAACATCTCTATACCTGTTCCACAGAAGTGAAACAGCTTCCTGCTAGAAACACTTTGATGCATCTCATTTCATTACATTCTTTAATGAGTTCTGTAGGGTTAGCTGCATGTGCTCTCTAAATATTATGCCTGTGTGTATAGCAAAGAGTGTTTGGTGGTGGTTCTTCTAAAGATATAGAAGCAGCTTTGGAACCCATGAACGAGTTTCAAAAATTGTAATGATTCAGACTGCTTTTGGAACAAAGATGGTGTTGGTTGATGAACGAACAAGACAGATATACCTTTACTGGTTCCACTAGAACAGTGGTTCTCAATCTGTGGGTCCCCAGGTATTTTGGCCTACAACTCCCAGAAATCCCAGTTTACCAAGCTGTAAAGATTTGAAGGCCAAAACATCTGGTGTCAGCTCCGGTTGGTTCGTTTACTGCCATAACGGACCAAGCCGATCGCGCCAATTGATATGGACACTGCCGGGCGGGCAACCACCGGGCTCATCCCCTTTGATCTACCAGATACCTTCCTGGCCTTTGATATGTGGACTGGCCATCTGGTCAAGCCTCGGAAGGAGGGACCCAGCGGGGGGCGGGCCGGGGTGGGAGTCTTGAGGGATGTTTGCGCGGGCTTTTCTTTAGTCTATCTTTGTTCAGCCTGGAGCAAGGAGCCAATAAATGATCTATCTTCCAACCTGCTTGGAGTGAGTTTGGTTTATCGGACCCCCCCTTTCCGGAGCATTACATATGGGGACCCACAGATTAAATTACCACTGTGCTAGCAGCTTTAGTGGCTTTTGATGCCATTTGGCCATGGCATCTTCTGGTTGTCTTGCCAGGATAGGAGTTGGTGGCACTGTTTTACAATAGCTCTTATGGTTTCCAAGCTTGGGGAACTTTTGAGAATTAACTATGGATAGATAAGCAATTTTAATAAAATACTATATTATCTGTATTTATGGTTGTTGCTGTTTTTAGTGGACACATTATCCTTTAACATGCCTTAGCTCTCGGTACTAGGGGTTGAGTAAAGGCAGAGAAGGTGTGTATAGGTATCTCCTACTCCCATTTCATATCAGTAGTGCTTGCAATTTGTAATATGTTTCTATGGTGGTTTTCTTTATTGCCATCACAATTCAGTTTGTAGGTAACTAAAACCAAGCAGAGGCTGCTCAGTTCTCTTCATGTGTCTGACCACAAGACAGATACATTCTAGGGCACAATGCCCTCTAACCGAACTTTGTGTATCAAAGCACCTTCAAGTTGGTAAATGTACTTCCAAGTGCTTAGCCAAGAGAGATGGAGAAAACTGAATGGCACTTTCAAATCCCTTGATGTCAAAGTGTCCAGCTTTCTGACACCAGAATCTCATACAAAACACACTGTCACTAATGTGAGGGACTTTTGGACTAGGCAGTGCTAGGCTTGCTGCCTCTGTCAATTAATGTCAGAATCTTTTGACCGCCTGTAAGCAAGTTTTGCATTCTGAGAAGTTGGCACAACATTTCCTTTTTATCCTTCGGAATTCTGAGCTTCAGTTGTGGTTACTCTCTAATTTCATTTTATTTAAGTCACAGATGATTATAGAATCATACAGCTGTGTACTCCTGACAGATGACCATCCAACCTCTGCTTAAAAACCTTCAAAGGAGGAGCCTCCATGACACTCAGAGGCAAAGTTCCACTTCTGAACATCTCTTAGAGTCAGGAAGTTCTTCCTAATGTTCAGGTGGAATCCCCTTTCCTGTAATTTGAACCCATTGCTCCGAGTCCTAGTCTCCAGGACAGCAGAAAAAAAGGCTGCACATTCTTCTTTAGCACATTGTTTCACATATCTATACATGGCTGGAGTCCCCGGTGGCGCAATGGATTAAACCGCCGAGCTGCTGAACTTGCTGACTGAAAGGCTGCAGGTTCAAATCCGGGGAGCGGGGTGAGCTCCTGTTGTTAGCCCCGGCTTCTGCCAACCTAGCACTTTGAAAACATGCAAATGTGAGTAGATCAATAGGTACTGCTCCAGCACTCCATGCAGTCATGCCAGCCACATGACCTAGGAGGTGTCTATGGACAACGCTGGCTCTTTGACTTAGAAATGGAGATGAGCACCAACCCCAAGAGTCAGACACGACTGGACTCAAAGTCAGGGGAAAACCTTTACCTTTACCTTACACATACATGGTTATCATGTCTCATTTCAACCTTCTTTTCTACAGGCTAAATATACTCAACTCTTTAAAGCAAATTTACACACCTTAGTGCTTAGAACTGGCAAAAGAGCTGGCTCTTCCGAAAGGCTTACGGCTAAGGTCACCTCCCAGACTTAGCCTGAGTTACTGGAACTATTTTAACTAATTTCCTATTCTTTTAGCTTTAACTACTGAACTGTTTTATGTGTTTTATCTGTAAGTCGCCCGGAGCACTGACGTGGCGGGCGACTCATAAATAATAAAATCAATCAAATCAATCAATCAAAAAATCTCAGTTTTCAAACCCCCTGCCATTCAGGAACACACAATTAAAACACTCCTTACTGTCCTTAACTTCCCATTCACAGAAGCTGAGCAGTGAAGATTATTCATGAGTAGCCATATCAGTTACTAACATATTGTAGTCTCTTGTCACTAATGTTGATACTCACTATTACTGTTGCTATGGTCTGAAAACACATCAGTAGACCTTGTGTTTGTTTGTTTGTTTTAAATTAAACCTTACTCAGATTATCTAAACAAGAGTCTAAAGCATCTTGGAAATCCCAATTGTCCAGACTTCCTTGAGTAATGGTGGTCTCTGTCAAAAATCCACATAAACTTTATTGGGCTGCAACTCAGTAAGTGATATTTATTCATACAGATATTTCAAAATGTCAAATATCATGAAAAAAATCACAAAAAAATGTGAAAACTCATCCATATTCCATAAACATTAAAATTATGGAATCCGTGGCTCTGACAGCTGTAAGAAAATCTTACCCTTGGGTATAGTTTATTTTCTACATTTATATGTGGCGTATGCATGCATATATATGTAAAGTCACATTTATATTTTGCCAAATATGATCTAATAGGGCAAAAAAGCTGATTTTAGGTATATATCAATAAGAAAGGATGCTGAGCTAGCATTTCCTGCTTTGGAATACAGCTGACTACACTTCATGTTTCCACTGGCAAATTATATTTGACATTTAATTTAAAAACCAAGTTACTTTAATCTAAAGCTTTAGTATAACAAAAGTGATAAAGCAGCAAAGCTATCCCTAGGACTAAAATAATTCTCTTTTTAGTTCAGATAATTTTAGTTACAAGTAATTGCAAATGCAATTTAGAATTCATTACTTCAGATGGTTAATTACACCCGAACAGCTGCTGTTGCAAATGATGCGAATGCAAAGCAAAACAATAATTTCCATCTAAAAGTGTTAGATATTAAACAAGCAAGACACAATACAAAGGATCTTATGCATTTAAAACCAAAGTAAAAATGTATTTTTTGTGTCCTGGGCTTTACGCTTCCATAGGTTCACAGAACTGGAAGAGACCACGATGGCCATCCAGTTTAACTCCCTGCCATGCAATAAAATGCAATAAAAGCATTCCTGACAGATGGCAATCCGTTCAAAGCTTAAAAACCTCCAGCCAAGGAGACTTCACCAGATTCCTAAAGGTCATGAGGAATCTCTTTTCCTGCCACTTGAATCCATTGCACCGTGTCCTAGTTTTGAAAGCAGCAGCAAACCAGCTTGCCTCTCCTCAATATGACATCCTTCCCTTGATCTTGACACTATACTCCTATCGCTTACTTCATAGGCAAATGTTTACACCAATAAATAATCCTTTTGACAATCATATACTTAATTCTAATAGTTTATTCTAATAATTCTAATAATACATTCTAATAGTTTAGTCACTTGTGACAAATACATTTGATTTTTTTTACACTGATTGATGCAATGCAATTTTTGTGGAATTGTTTTTCCATTAGGCTTCCAATTCTACAATCCAGAAGCAAAGAGAAAGGTTGTAAATTAGTATCAGTTATCCTCACTTTCCTCTTTAGAGAACAGTAAGAAAGGAAGATGATACCTCTGATTAGATGATGATTGAACCAAAAGGAGAAAATCACCTGCTTCCGAAGCTTTCTTCACCACATTAAGTGAGCTCGGAACTGTCAAACTACATGTTGCAGCCTACTGATGTGACCTTGTCTTACATGCCACAATTAAAAAGAAAGCATGTTTCTTTAAAATTGTTTTTGGCCATCAGGACATGTGAGGCTACCTGTGAGATTGTGTAGAAACTGCGAGTGGTGCAGAATGATTTGCTGAAGTGTTCAATGAGGCAGTTTCCCAACATAATTTAATACCTTCGCTATTCAATATGTGCGAGGTTTAACTCTTAATATATAAAGCCCTAAACAAATCTAGTTTCCAAAGAAACTGCCTATTTTCTTATATATCGGTTTAGTTCTCGAGGTATGCAGTGTGGATGTTGAAACAGAGGGACCTGAGGGACTGTCTACTCCATATGTTCCACAGAGATCCCTTCGTTCTGAAGATCTCAACCTTTTGCAGATCCCCTCCCTGTGAACTATCCACTTGTAGTACACCAGGCAGAGGGCCTTTTCTGTGGCTGCTCCATACCTATGGAACAATTTACCACCTGAAGTACGAGCGGTTAACGAGCTACCGGCTTTACGGAAAGCTTGTAAAACGGTGTTATTCCGGCAGACATTCAACCTTTAACCTCTCCTGGTCATAGAGGAATGTTGTTAAACTGTCTGATATTTTATTGTTTCTATGCTTCTTTTATGCTTCTTGTTTAGTTCGATATACTGTAAACCGTTCTGAGCCAACGTGGAAAGGACGGTATACAAATTGAAATAATAAATAAATAAATCAACAAACAAATCCCAGTGGTCCATTTAGGATTCCTAAGGATTATAATACATCAGTGTCTGTCTGTTCTCTAGTTATCTTTTCCAGAGGATCCTATATAACTTAAAATGTTCCTTAAGCTCTCTTAAAGCAAAATTTAAATAGACCCCTTAGACAGCTTCCAAAGGCCCTCGATAGATTAAAAAAATATTTCTCCCCGTAAATTCTGCATTAACATATGGCATAAATTAAATCCAACACTATATGTGCATAACTAGTTACACATATACATTGTTGTTTTATGTTGTTGTAGATATCTCTGCATTACCCATAAATTAAATCCAGACAAGACATTCATTCCTGGTCAGTCAGAAGGCAGATCAGGGTGTGGGATTACAGCCTGTGTTGGATGGGTAACACTCCCCCTGAAAACACAGGTTTGCAGTCTGGGGGTGTGATCCTGGACTCATTGCTGACCTGGAACCCCAGGTGTCGGAGGTGACCAGGAGTGCCTTTGCACAATGAAAACTTGCACATCAGCTGCACCCATACCTTGAGATGGCAGAGCTGGCCATAGTAGTATATGCCTTAGTTACATCCTATTTAGACTACTGCAACACTCTCTATATGGAGCTGAATTTAAAGATAGTTCGGAAGCTGCAATTGGTCCAAAGATCGGTAGCCAGGTTACTAACTGGAGGCCCATACAGGGAGAGTTCCACTCCCATGTTACAGCAGCTCCACTGGCTGTCGGCCAGCTTCCGGGCTAAATACAAAGTGCTGGTCATCACCTTTAAAGCCCTAAACAGCTCAGGTCCAGGCTATTTGACCAGTCACATGTCCTTTTACAAACCAGCTCGAGAACTGCAGACAGCAGAGAAGGCCCTGTTCTCAGTCCCACCCCCATTTCAAGTCTAACTGGTGGGAAAGAGAGGGCCATTTCTGTGGTTGCCCCCCCCCTCCCACACACACACACATCTGGAATTCCCTCCCTAAAGAAATAAAAGTGCCTCCCTCCCTCCTCTCCCTCAACAACTGAAGACTTACTTTTGCTCACTAGCATATGGAGAGGAGGAAAATTAGACAATGAGAGACCACTATCGGACCTCTGGTTAAGAACGATTATTGGATCTGGGCTCGGATACTGTATGTTAGCCCAGTTACCATCTTTGGCCACAAAACCAACCCCCATAACTTTGTGAATTTTAGCTGGCTTTTGTAAATCAATGTGGACATTTTATGTTCAGATTTTATGTCATTATATAATTTTTGTTTGATTGCATTTTGTTAATTTATTGATGTTCGGTTCTAATGTTGTTTTCATATGTGGGTTTTTTCAGGGATTATTATGCCGGTAATTGTTTGTTCTATGGTGGCATTGAATGTTTGCCTTTGTATGTTGGAATTCGCCTGAGTACCCTTGGGAAGATAGGGCGGAATATAAATAAAGTTGTTGTTGTTATTATTATTTTCAAATGATAAGTAACATGTGACAACAAAACAAGGCAACTCAAAACCGAACAACCTATATTGAAGCATATGCACCACAAAGCAGGTCTAATTGCTGCTTTCCCATAATACTACTGGATATTTTGCAAGTATAATAGCCAAAAACACTTTGAAACTGTTATGTTTTTATTGTTGTTTGATTTTGTTCAAGATTGTAGACATGAAAGAAATCATCTTCACTACAAAACGTTTTCGCACAAACATTGTATGATGCCTTTAAAATACTTCACTAGAAAAGACCTCTACCCCCATTACATATTTTCAATTCGCGTTTTCCACTTTGGAGAAGTGATTTTCCTATTTTAATTCAGAAGAAGGTTCAGAAGGTTTGTTAAAAGAACAAAATAACTGTATAAACATAGTGTCACATAAATATGATGGTCATGTAAAAATGCTCCCACAGACATCAACAGGTCAGTCTACAACCAATGAACATACAACTGGATTATACAGTCTGAAATGTTTCTGTTCACCGCATATCTACCCACAACCAGACAGTGTCTGGAGACATTCAGCCTGGGCAGTCCTTACTGTAGTGTATGAAGGATCTTAACAACTTTAAGGAAGAGCAAGATACAAATAAAATGGTGCTCATACAGCCTGACAGAAAGGCTTCTTTTGCCCACATACAGTCAAATTAGCATAATCATCTACCATTTTCACTAGGACGTTCCCACGCACTGCATTTACAAGGGAAGTTGTGTTTGCACTTCCTACAGATAAGATAGCAATTGCATCTTGGACATTAACAGGTATACAAACTGTTCATTTAAGTTGATGTCTCAGGCCATGTCTACACTGGTTCTATATGTTGCATTGGATCAGAAGTTGAGCCTAGATGTCCAGTTGATGCCCAAGGACTTCCAGTCCTTTACCCTGTTCTAACCTGAATTACACAGTCAGGGAATTCTCCGGACTTTGCTGAGCAACCCAGCACTTTGGGATGAGGGTGCGTAGCACCAGTTCACTGTCCATACAGGTCAGTGCTGCCATCCTCTTTTCTCTGTACTTGGTGGTTCAGGGAAAAGGAGAGAGATCTGGAATGTGTTGCCCTCCCATCATCGTGGAAGAGAGACATGAAACTCCAGAGACATCAGCAAAGCATGACCAAGAAGAAGGAAGGCAATGTCTGCAAAGGTACCCAGCGATGGCCAGGAACTATCCCAGAATGTAGTGTCCATCTGGCAGTGCGCTGAGTTATTAGACTACTACAAGTTTTTGGAAAGTGAAACAAATGAGTTTTGATATATTTGGTCTGAAGATCTTTTGACCAGTATTCTATGTAGTTTATATTTTAATACCTTGCATATTCCCCACTGACTACTCTTTGAAGCTCCTTGTATATGAACACTCAGGGGTGAAATTATTAGGCTCACTCATGCCTTTCAGTGCGGACGTTCCTGAAATGAAAGTGCCTCGGCATTAGGAGAATGAAATTTTGTTTACAACAGAGTTAACATACCGCATCTGGTTGAAACTGCTATTCATTTTCTATTTTCAACTGCCAAAGATTTAACACGAGTCAAGCTGATAATGTTTAAAAGGTTTCTATCTACCAATACCATACAGACTGCTCACTAGGCTTATTATAGATAACGTACTTTCATAAAAGATTTCCACACAATAGTGAGTTAATGCCAACATTAAAAAAGAAGCGTCCATTACAAAAACTACAGCAGGGGAATTTGAGCTAGTATCATTTAAAGAATTTTGAGGATCAGAATGGTGCATGTAAGGTTAACTTTCATTTTTTGGACAGTTATGCTCAAACCGAAGGTCTAAATACACCCCAAACACTAGATTCTTGGAAACTAAGCAGGTTCCTCCCTAATTGGTGCCTGATGGCAGACTGCCAACAAATAGCGGGTACTATTGGCTATATTTCACAGGAAAGAATGAGAAAAAGCACCTCTAAATATTTCTTCCCTAAGAAAAGTCTATAAAATTCATGGAGGTCACCATAAGTTGACAAGCAGCTTGAAGGAATAAACACACTCCATCTTCATTCAATGCGATTCCCTTTCAAATACATAAACATAGCTATCATGCCACCTCTTAATCTTCTTTTCTTCAGGCTAAACATACTCAGCTCCCTAAACCTTCTAATAGGACGTAACTTCCAAACTCTTTACCATTTTGATCCCCCTTCTCTAGCTTGTCAATATCCTGCCTGAATTGTACTTCCAGAATTCGACACTGTATTCCATGTGAGGTCTGACCAAAGAGGAATGGAGTGGTACCATTACTCTCTTCAATCTAAACAATCTAGGCTCCTTTCTGAAGGCAAACTGTTTCTGAAACAGCAACAAAAAAGTCCACAACATGGTTCAGATATGTGGATGATACCTTCACCATTTGGAGCCATGGAGAAGAACTAAACAAGTTCCTGGACCACCTCAACAGCATCCACCCAAACATCCAATTCACAATGGAAAAAGAAAATGAAAGAAAACTGCCATTTCTAGATGTCGTAGTCATGCGCAAACCCAATCAACAATTGGGCCGCATAGTTTACAGAAAAAGTTTACACAAAGATAGATATCTATGTAAAAACTCCAACCATCACCCAAGTAAAAAAAGAATCACAATTAAGGCACTGGCAGACCGTGCAAAAAGAATGTGAACTCCACCGCCTCCAAGGTGAACGGAACCAACTAAACCGGGCTCTGCAGGCCAATGAAGACTCCACCATAGACATCAGAAGAGCTTCAAGGTTAAGAACAAGACATGAGAGCAAAGAGAAAGAGGAAAAGTGTTCTTACCATACATTAAGGGAACCACTGAACGCAGAGGCAAGCTGAGGAAGAAGCACAACCTACAAACGATCTACAGATGCACTAAGAAAATCCAACAAATGTTACGCTCAGCAAAGGACTAGAGGGATCCTCTCACCTCTGCAGGAGTCTACCGTTTACCATGCAGTTGTGGACAAGTACGAGGGCGGATCAATAAGTCAGTGACTTTTTAAATTTCCCACCTCTTAACTGAAAGGGCAACACTGCTCCTGTCAACAGGCATCTGTCAGTTGACTCCTGTCAAAATTTGAACAAGCTGTGTCATTTAGTTTGTGTTTGACAGCCATTGATAGCAGACTACCGCGTGATTTGAGAAGAAAATGGAAAAAAGTGAATTTCGTGTGCTCATTAAGCATTATTTTTTGCAGGAAAAAACCATCACTCAAACCAAGACTAAGCTTGATAAATACTATGGGGACTCTGCACCATCAATTTCAATGGTAAAAAAGTGGTTTACTGAATTTCGTTGTGGCCATACAAGCACGTTTTGGACGCCCAGTTGAGGTCTCTACACCCAAAACAATTGAAAAAATTCACAATATGGTGTTGGCCGATCGGAGATTGAAAGTGCGAGAGATTATGGAAGCCATAGGCATCTCACATGGCTCAGTGGTTTCAATTTTAAATGATCACTTGGGTATGAGAAAGCTTTCCGCAAGTCAGTTAAGAGCTTGGGGGTTGTGCTGGACTCCTCGCTGACCATGGAGGCCCAGGTCTCCGTGGTCAGCAGGACGTCATTTTTTCACCTCCGTCAGGCTAGGCGACTGGCACCCTACCTGTCCAGGAAGGACCTGGCCACGGTGATCCAAGCGACGGTCATCTCGAGATTGGACTACTGTAATGCCCTCACGTTGGCCTTCCCCTGTCGACACTCCGGAAACTCAAGCTCGGGCAGACTGCCACTGCTCGCTTGCTGGCAGGAGTGCCGGCGAGGAGCACATTACACCTATACTCCGGCAACTGCACTGGCTCCCTATTGAGTACCGGAGTGCCTTCAAGGTGTTGGTTTTGACCTTTAAGGCCTTGCACGGCCTAGGGCCTGCGTACCTGAAGGACCGCCTTACCCCGTACGTTTCCCCGAGATCACTGCGTTCAGATGAGCAAAATCTGTTGTTAATTCCATCAGTCCGCTCCTGCCACCTATCAACGACGAGACAAAGGGCCTTTTCAGCGGCAGCACCAGTGCTCTGGAACGCCCTTCCGGACAGTGCCCGTGCCATTACGGAACTGGGCCCGTTCCGGGGCGTGTAAGACGGCCCTCTTTGGACTGGCCTTCAATTAGGCGCACCGACAATTACCATGCTGCATACCTCCTCACCGATGTATGACTATGTAACTGGTTTTAAATGTGGCTTTTATGTTTTTTTTTTATGTTTTACCGATTGTAGGGCCGCTTGTTGATATGTTTTTCAACCGCCGCCCATGTATTTGTGTTGTGATCCGCCCCGAGCCTGCTGGGAGGAGCGGAATATAAGAGCGAACATAAATAAATAAATAAATAAAAATAAATAAAGATGGGTACCACATTTCTCACAATGCAGGACAATGCAAGGGTGCACACATGTGCAGTTTCCATGGCAACCATCCATGAATTGGGATACAAATTGCTCCCTCATCTGCCCTATTTTCCGGATTTAGCCCCGGAGTGACTATTTCTTGTTTCCAAACATGAAGAAATGGCTCGGTAGAAAGAGATTTGACTCCAACAATGAAATCATCTCACAAACAGATACCTATTTTGATGACCTTGACAAATCTTATTTTTTGGAAGGGATAAAAAAATTGGAGAAACACTGGACAAAGTGTATAGAGCTGAAAGGAGACTACGTTGAAAAATAAAATGATTTTTTTATCCAAAAACCTGTGTTTTATTCAAAAAGTCACAGACTTATTGACCCGCCCTTGTATACATAGGGACCACCAAACGCAGCATTTCCCAAGCACGAATCAAGGAATACGAAAGGCACTGCAGACTAATTCAACCAGAGAAGTCAGCCATAGCAGAGCACTTGATGAACCAACCTGGACACAGCATATTATTGGAGAATACAGAAATGCTTGACTACATTAACAACCACCTTTTCAGACAACACAGAGAAGCCATTGAAATGCACAAGAAACAGGTGAACAATTTTAACAGAAAGGACAAAACCATGAAAATGAACACAATTTAGATACCAGTATTTTAAAAACTCTACAATCAGAGCAGTTAATAAATAGGGGAATTCCAGACAAGAATCAATCAGGTCCAGCTATTACTTCCCAACAAAGGATCCTCCCTGGCAGCAACCAATCAGGTTTTGAAGCTACAAGGCCATTAAATGCTAATCAAGGTGGTCAATTGCCACATTAACACTTGCCTCCAACAGACAAGAGTTCTTCTCCCCATTCTGGACATTCCACAGATATATAAATCCCACTTGTCTAGTTTCCAACAGACCTCACAACCACTGAGGATGCCTGCCATAGATGTGAGTGAAATGTCAGGAGAGAATGCTGCTGGCACATGGCCATACTGGCTGGAAAACTCACAGCAACCCACTGATTCTGTATTCCTGCATGGCAGGGGGTTTGACCAAATGACCCTTGTGGTCCTTTTTCAACCCTATGATTCCATTATTTAAACATGTGATGTTACAGCTCACATCTTTCATCTTCTTTTACTTCACTCCTTGAATTGATGACAGGGCAAATGACTGAGATTGTTGTTGGGTCGTGCACTGAACTAAATACCTTTTTTATCTGTTTCTTTCTCATCTGTCACTGCAGCTTTCAACTTATTCATATCCATTGGCTGGCTGGGGGAGCTAAAGGTAAGCACACCTCCCTGCACTTGTGAGAACAGGGACAAGTTCCATAATCAAATCAAGTTTCAAGTAAATAACCTTAAGAGGGCTGATATATTCCTAAGCATATATCCTGCTTTAAATCTCAGTGGTTTGGGTGGTTTGGGGGGCACGACGTTTTGGCTATTAATTCTGTACACAACATATAGCAATATAATAGGGTTATCAGTTCTGTCCTCACCAAAACAACAGTGTGGGAGGAAGGAAAGAGGGAGAGATACTCCCATAGATGGATTCCACTAAAATTTGTATTATTTCCACAACATTCTTCCATTTTTCATGTGCCAGTAAAATATCCACTCACATTATCTCTGTTTGAATGTCTATTTTTATGAGACTGAGGGTCATTTTTGTATTTTATTGCTGAGTTCTTAAAGTTTTCTTCTCCCCCTTCTTCTAAAGGATGTTTTTCTTCTCTCAAAACTGGGCCACATGCCTCTAAGGAGAAAGTAGTGCATTATTTCATTCCCACCTTTCTTCTTTTTTGGCATCTGTGAGGCCTGCTATGCCCAGAAGTGCTTCCACTCAAGTTGGACCATCAAATCAATTATCACAGCAGTCTACTTTCTAAATATGAATGGCAATGAATGACAACAGGCAAAGCAAACTTTCAGCTTTGATTTGTCATTGGTAATGACATTTTTTTGTGTGTATCTGCGTGCAAATTGCATGTGTGTATACTTCCCAGAGGCTGGTAATTTGGCAAACCCTTCCCCCTGCTGTCTGCAGCTGCACTGTGTCAGATGCAGAGATTAAAAGCAAAAACAGAAGTTTCACCTTTCCAGAGTCACAGTTACAATAACAAAAAAAAATGGTAGAAAGATCCATTATTGCTGTGTGGCATGTCCTGCTTACTTACTCTTTGGATTAATTTGTCCTTGAGGAAACTCTGCAGTACTGCAACACCACTCACTGGTTCTACTCGGTATTATTTATTCTTACAATATTGGGGGAATAACAATTATTATTTCCCCCCATTTGCTGTTGTATTGTGTAACACAGCCACACAGAGTAGTTACTTCAAGAAACTTCACTTCACAACAATAATCTAGGTTGCAAAGAAGTGGTGAAAGCAGTGATGAATACCCATGGGTTGGAAGTAAGAAGAGGGGCACTCTAGAATTATAGAGACTGATTCAGGCTCAGCTGGATGCTGCAGGAGTTGTCCTGAAACCAATGGTGTATCCTGGATCTCACCCACAGATTGCAGAGGTTCGAACCAAGGTAGAAGGAGGATGCCCTCCCCAAGGATGATATTGAGTGCTGTGGAGACCCAACATACATGACAATCATGGGGTCATCAATGGATGCTGGCAAGGTTGGAAATCCTGCCTCTTTTCTCATTGGTCCTTGCCCTTCTGCTGTTTCTTTTTTTCAAGCCTCAGAAGAGATGAAAAAAGCCTGAGGTTGGAGGATTATCCAAAGTCTTCTGTCTGACCACCTCATCAAATGGACAGTTTTTTCCACTGTAGGACACTTTTGCTCTAGTTCAATGACAGGGAGGCACAGATACCAGCACACTTATACTTCCGTTTGTTATTTCTGTTGCCCTATCGTTGAACTGGAGAGCAATAGGGGTAAATTCTGAACACAGAGGAGCAATCGTGTTCTGAGCTCTAAGGCAGGGTAGATCCGTAGTACCAGCACATGGGAAAGGAACCGTCACACTCTCCCTGCCTTTTGGCACATCTGAGAGCAGTGGTCTCTTGAGAGGGAAAGCCAATCATTGGATGGGGTATCTTAGAAAGTGGATTAAAATTGCACTGCTCTGAAAACTGAAGGTACCTTTTATTTCCTGGCTGGAGATGTCACAGCCTTCAATCCTCTTTCTCATGAGTCACAAGTGTTCTCTGCCAAAAAGACACGCGTGAAGGGGAGGAAGGCGGAGAATAATGGGAGAAAGAGGCAAGAAGAAAACATGTGTGATGGGAAGACCTAACTCAATACTTGATGAAGGACTATCTAGACTATCTAGACTGTTTTTAATGTATTTTATGTGTTTTATGTTTTTACTCTGCCATTCTTGTAAACCGCTCTGGGCGCCAGAGAGAGCGGTATATCAAGTCGAACTTAATAAATAAATAAATAATAATAATAAAAGGTACATTTGCCTACAAAATAGACAGACCACCATGGATCTCATGGTCAATGTGATAAGGTGGCGAGAGGGCTGATTCACATATTTCTTTGAGTTCTTTGATCCCAAGGTAGGAGGGTCCTGTAAGAACTGTTTGATGGGTAAATGAACCAAGGAAGCCAGAGGTGGAGAAGACATGGGAGTCTGCCCATGTGGAGGGAACGGATACCATGATTGACTTTAATGGAGGAGTTGGTGTTGAAGCAAACTGCACTGTTGTCATGGACACTGAGGACATTGAAAGAGGTATGGAGCTAATGGGGATAATCTGATTGACTCCTTCAGTCTCAAAGGACCATGATTGCTAAAGGGCATCTTGTATAGGAGGACCCTGTTATGGCAGGCATGAGGGAGAAAATTATGGCAATGCTTGCCCATGTGCACCACATAAGCCTCACTGCACTGGCTCTAAAGCAAATCTCAACAACAACAAAACTTTATTACGGACACTGACCAGCACAAAGTGGGCACAAGAAGAGAAGGGCCACTCCCCAGTAAACAGTTATTTAAAATTAGATTACAAATCAATATAAAAATATATTTTTTAAGACAGGATATTGTTGCCTTACGGTGTCAATCATCATCCGTCTGATATTAAGAGCAGCAGCACAGAACTTAGCAACACTGTAAGTTATTGTAGTGTTAGAGTCCGAAAGCAGCAGGGTGGAATAATATTTTTCACTGCGCCCCGGGTACTTAAAAAGCCATGGTCCAATGAGATTGGATCTAAGATCTCTGTAGAACATGCATTGAAGAAGCACGTGATCAGTTGTTTCCACATGACTAGACTCACAGGGGCATAGTCTCTGCTTGAAGGGGTCTTCTGATACCTCCCCTCCAATACAGCCGATGGGGGGGTGCATGGCATCTTGCCAGGGTAAAAGCCCTTCGGTGTTTGGGCACCTCCAGGTCTGTTAGGTATGCCATGGGGGCAGTAAGGTATCTAGTGGCTTCCCTAACAAAGAAGGCTGGGGAACAGGCTAGGTTGGGGATGGGGATAGTCTGATTGACTCCTTCAGTCTCAAAGGACCTTGATTGCCAAAGGGCATCTTGTATAGGAGGACCCTGTTATGGCAGGCATGAGGGAGAAAATTATGGCAATGCTTGCCCATGTGCACCACATAAGCCTCACTGCACTGGCTCTAAAGCAAATCTACATTTCCTTGAGAAGGCTAAAATGAAGAAAAAAAACTTGTGTGCTAATACTAATAATTATATTTGGCCCGTTTTTGTGGTTTTTTCCCATCTTCATTTAGTATTTGGTTTGCATAGGCTCAAGTACTGATGTTATGTTTAAAATAACAATATGACTGCAACATGATTGTATTGAGTTCATTAACTCAAGCTGAAAATGAGAAAAGGCTCCCTCCCTCTCTCTCTCGCCATTTTGGAATGATTCCAAATACACATATATTTGAATAATAACTATAAGGGCTATTATACTAATATTATTCATATAATATGAACTAAGAAAGTGACTCCCTTAAACCTGATCAAGGTTCCTCAAGACAGGTTTGCTAACTGTGTGGACAGCTGGAAGGAACTGGGAACAAGAGAGCTTTGGGAGAAGTAATGATATTGAGTGGAAGCCTTGCAGAAGAGTGACCTCTGGCGGCGAGATGTATAATTGGACTGTATTTACAATTTATTTTTGTTTTCACACAAAATACACACACACTCTCTCTCTCACACACACACACACACACACACACACAAGTATAGATATGGTCACATGGAGGGAGGTGAAAGAAAAGGTATTCTGGGTATATTTGGAAATAAGCTTGTCTCTAGAAGCTTCAACATTCATGTTTACTGATGAAAAACATACTTGACATCCTTGTTTCATTTCAAACATTCACATTGTTATATCTGAATAAAAGGTTTTTGCTGAGATATGTTGAACTGTTCTTCATTTTGTGTGTGTGCTTTATTGTGGTATAGAAACCTATCCCTGTTATTTTCATGTTATTTTTGCTTCTACTACCAAAATTTTCTGTTGAAGGAGAAAGGCCCAAATACATACTTATTTTTTAAAGTGAAACACACCTTTCTTTTGTTCATATTTTCATAAGGCAAAAAGTTTGGAAATGTGTTGTCGCAGGCTTTCATGGCCGGAATTACTGGGTTGCTGTGAGTTTTCTGGGCTGTCTGGCCATGTTTCAGAAGCATTCTCTCCTGATGTTTTGCCCACATCTATGGCAGGCATCCTCGGAAATTGTGGGATCAGTTGGAAACTTGGCAAGTGAGGTTTATATATCTGTGGAATGTCCAAGGTGGGAGAAAGAACTCTTGTCTGTTTGAGGCAGGAGTGAATGTTGCAACTGGCCTATGTAGGGACCACCAAATGCAGCACCCAAACACAAATCAAGGAACATGAAAGGCACTGCAGACTGATTCAACCAGAAAAGTCAGCCATAGCAGAGCACTTGGTGAAACAACCTGGACACAGCATATCATTTGAGAATACAGAAATGCTGGACCACTCTGACAACCATCATATCAGACTACACAGAGAAGCCACTGAAACTCCCAAGCACGTGAAAATTTTCAACAGAAAGGAGGAAACCATGAAAATGAACAATATCTGGCTATCAGTATTAAAACACTCTAAAATCAGAACAGTAAATAAAGAACAAAACTCAGAAAACAGAGGAATTCCAGATAGGAAACAATCAGGGCCAGCTAACACTTCCCAACAAAGGATTCCTCCAGGCAGGAAGCAGCCAGGCTTTGAAGTTGAAAGGGCATTTAACGCTAATCAAGCTGGCTAGTTGCAACATCCACACTTGCATCAAGCAGACAATATTTCTTCTCCCATTCTGGACATTCTAGAGAAATATAAACCCCACTTGCCAAGTTTCTAACAGACCTCACAACCTGTGAGGATACCTGCCATAGATGTGGGTGAAACCCAAAAGAGAATGCTTCTGGAACATGGCCAGATAGCTTGGAAAACTCACAGCTACCCAAGTTTGGAAGTATTAAGAAGATCTTTCTTCTCTGCTTATTTTAAGCTGAAACAAAGTTAACACTATTTCCTCAAATACTTTAAACTGAAAATGTTGGACCTCACATTCAAATGTTGCAAGACACATGCGTCACAACACTTGGGATAACAATAAAAATGGGAAACTCAATACGGATAAGACACTAGATGTATAAATGCAGAGCTAGAGACTAAACAAACATGTACATCACAATTGGACCCCTTGCTGACCATGGAGACCCAGGTCTCCACGGTCAGCAAAATTGCGTTTTACCACCTTCGTCAGGCTAGGCGACTGGCACCCTACCTAAGAACATAAGAACATAAGAAGAGCCATGCTGAATCGGGCCTCAGCCCATCTAGTCCAGCATTCTGTGTCACACAGTGGCCCACTAGTGTCAGGCCCAGCCAGAGCAGTTCAATAAACAGCTTGGCTTTGGGCTGGCATAGCAACAAGGAGCCAGCAGAGGGGGAAGGGCCTAAGTCTGAGAGGAGGGAGGGAGTTTACCAGGAGGGTTTTTCTCTCAGCGTTTTGGCGGGAAAAGCTCAGATTCCTCTTTGCTCTGCCTGGAGTAAGGCTGAATAAAGCTCAATGCCTCTTGTTAACTACTTGAGTGAGTGTGCCATTATTTACAGGCCTACCAGGCCTGACATAAAGAGGAATCTCAACAACAATGGGTTTATCCCAGTCTCAGTGCTGGTGAGAACCCAACCCAACTATGGAGAAGGTCTGTGCTCCCAAGGCAGAGAGGCACGACCTCCCTCTCAGAGGAGAGGGGTTTTGGCCGCGAAGAAGCAAGCGGCGACAGAGGCCTGCGAAGCAAAAGGCCCCCACCCGGGAGAATGGAGTCGGCATTCCCCATGGCCTCAGGATGGAAACTGTGGGTGTCTGGTTGGAACCAGAGGAAGATCGGAGTCCATGCCGTACTGGATGGGAGACCCCCGGTAAGGTGGATGTAGCCGAGGCTAAGCGGCAAGCTTTTGAAAACCTCCAGAGGCGGTTCCCGGATTTGGTGCGGCGGATGCAGGCGGAAGAATGGGACACTGACTCGATCCCTGAGGAGGAAGGCTGCGAGGATGAGCCTGCCACCACAGGCTACGTGCTGGGAATTCCCTATGTGGTCGAAGAGGGCCCCCTCCTCGGGGCTCCGAATTGTGCCATGCTGTGCGAGTTCCTGGGCGATGACGATGGCACGGAAGAGCCCTTCATTCCCCCTATCCCCTGTGAGGAATCCGCAGCTTGGTTGGAGCCAGCAGCCCTGAGGAGGAGTGAAAGTTCCGGCCCTTCCCCGGAGCCTTCACGTAAGCTCAAGCACCGGCGGGGCAGGAGGGGAAGGAAAAGGCGAGTGCAGCCTTCAGAGGCGCTGAAGGGCAGTTTGCCTGACCCCATCCTGTGTGGCGACCTGAGCGAGGAGGAGGATGAGGGCCCCGTGCGAGGAGACCCCCTCGAAGCAATCCCAGCCACCTACGGCTGCGATGTGTGTAGGTTGGGGCCGACGCATCCATGGGCCACCTGGAGCATGGCCCCGGGTGTGAGAGAGGACACCCGGCTCCCCGGGGAGGAGAGGCGAAGATGGACCCTGGAAAGGCTGAGACAGAAGTTGGAGTGGAGAGTGAAAGCGCCTCCAACTGTGCTGACTCAAGGCCAGATCCAGTGATGGAGCTCTTGAAGGGCAAAGAACTGGAGGAAGGAATTCAAACAGCATTGGAAGGGAGAGTGCAACTTTCCCCTGAGAAATAGGTTGCCGTGGAAATGGAAATTCCAGCAGCAAAGGGGTCGAGCCGGTCGCAACCCCTGGCTGGGGATGACGCAAAGGAAGGTGAAGAATGTTTAGGCCTGCCTGCGGCTGCTGAGAGTACAAGGGGAAGCCATCCAGCGCGTGCAGTCGAGGCCCATTCCCAACCCGGGGTGGGGGCTGCACAAGGCTCTGCTGCACAAGAGGAGCAGCAGGAGGCCCACCAAGCCGTCAGCGACCCTGGTGCAACGGCGGAGGTGAGCGAGCCCCTGGGTGGGAGTGAGTGTGTGTCCCTCAAGATGAAAGCCGTTATGGGAGAGCCTCTCCAGCTGCCCGACTGTGCTGATGTGGAGGAAAAGGGGGAGTCAGTCAAGGCAAGTAGCTCCCAGCTGATTTCACTGTCTCTGGAAGACCCAGATGAGGTGAAGACGTGGGACGCCGTTGCAAAGGGACTGAACCCAGCCGATCCTTCCAGCGTAGCCCTGGGGGAAGATCGGCAGGCTGATGCAGCGCCTGTAGTGACTGGAGAGGAAAACAGCCTCATGATGGGTTTTGCGAAGAGCTGCAAAATGAAGCCCCAGTCGCTTTGTGTGGATCTGCTGGATGAGACGAAACAACTAAGCGAAGAGGAGGGTGTGCAATTTCCCCTCAGTGGAAAAGAATGCTGAAGAAAGTTTTGCTGAGCGGGCCCCTGTGGGTACTTTGATCTTATGGGGAGCGACCCTCGAAGCTTGGATGTCCGGTGGCGTAAATGGCGAAGTGGGAAGAGAATCTGGGGCTGCATACGTGATGCCTCAGCGAGAAGCAGTAGATGAACCAGAGGAGGCAGTTCCGAAGGATGACCTGCAGTGCACAGAGAGCCCGGTGGGGCTGCACGTTGTGTCGGGGGCTGCAGAGGAGTCTACAGGGCTGCAAGAGAGCGCAGGCCATGCCATGCCAGGTGGGATCTTAGTAAAGTTGCCACCTGAGTTCAGGGAGGAAATCTGGCAGTCAATCCTGGAGGGAGGAAGAGGCCCTCGGAGGCCCAAGTTCCAGAGAGAGGCCAGGAGGCTTTTGTGGAGTTCTGTTGCGGGAGAATGCGGAAGGTGTCCATCGTGGCTTTGGGAAAGGCACAGAGAATTCCCAATCGCCCGCCAGTGAGTCCCTTGCGGTTGAAGAGATTCGGCTGCCTGAGGCTCTTCCCGTTCTTACAGAAAGAAGCCCTCCAACCAGTTGGAGGATGGAAAGGAGTCCAGCTGCGTGATGGGAGTGCGCGGTTCCTGCATTTGGAGGTTGCTATCCAAGCTGCTGTTCCGGGAGAGGGCCTGCAGTGTCTCCAGGTGACTGCAGCCAGGTTCTTTCTGGAGATGTGTGGGGCCGAGCAGTTAATGGAGGGAAGAGTTGCAGAGCCGAGGAAATTCAGTGATGGGCAGCCCTTCTTGGGTGCAGCCGCCTTTTGCTCGGAGTTGTCTTTGAGTGGGGCAGAGGTGCACAACAGGGGTGTCTTTCCGGGGCCCCAGGAGAGCAACCGAGTGATCGAGGCCCAATCTTGAACTGGGAGAAGTTTCAGAAGGAGATCCCAGAGACTGAACTTTGCTTCAATTTGGATCCAGGGATCGAATGGGAACCCTGGCAAACGGCAAAGACTAAAATGTTTGAGCCGAACGTTGGTCTACTGTCCCCAGGGAAAGAGACAATATATGCAGCCCTTTGGAGCCTCCCTTGGGGGACTAGCACACAGATGTTAATGATTGTAAATGTTGGGAGGGGTTGTTGATGTGGTGCTTTATTGTGCTTCGACCCCTAAAAGGAGGAAGGTTATTAATACGGTCACCCTCTAGGAAAGGCAGAAGCGGGCAGATTTCATTGAGGGTAGGTGTTACGTGAAGAGGTTGCCTTATATATGTTCTGGATGGGTGGAAAGGCAAATGACGAAGGAACGAAATAACGGTGTTGCAGGATATTCTGTAAATGCATAAATGGAACTGAAAATGCCAGATTAATGTGTACTTCATTTGTAGTAATGAAGATAGTTTAAATGATGTTTTGGTTTATGATGAAACAAAATTATTTTCAGTTATATTTTGCATAAGTTAATGCATTGCAATTTAAGTTTATATAAGCTTAGAAGTGTAAAGTAGAGTGATGCTATGTATGTGTACAATGCTTACTGCTAGGAATGTGTTAGATACTGTTATCCTGATATAGTTTAAATGGTAGTTATGATTTTGTTAAAATATATAACATGCCATTGTATTACCTATTTGTATAAGTTGCCTGTAGGATTGTGTGGGTTTTTCTCTCTCTCCTCTCCCATTCATTCTTCTCTCCCTGTGGGGCAGGTGTTCGGGCGTATGGTTGACAGATGACTTGATCTTTTGCAAGTGTGTATTATGTGTACCAATTTTGGGGGTTTGTTAATGCTTTGCAACTGATTTACGTTGTTATATAATTCCTCAATGCTCTGCAATGCAGTGTGATGTTGGGGGTCAGTTAGTTTTAATAGTTAAAAATGTATGCCAGTTATGAGATCAAGTATATTGTGTGCGTTATAATGTTAAATTCACTGCTATGTTATATAATAGTCTTGGGGGGGGCGCCATTCCGAAGGGGGGCGTAATGTCAGGCCCAGCCAGAGCAGTTCAATAAACAGCTTGGCTTTGGGCTGGCATAGCAACAAGGAGCCAGCAGAGGGGGAAGGGCCTAAGTCTGAGAGGAGGGAGGGAGTTTACCAGGAGGGTTTTTCTCTCAGCGTTTTGGCGGGAAAGCTCAGATTCCTCTTTGCTCTGCCTGGAGTAAGGCTGAATAAAGCTCAATTCCTCTTGTTAACTACTTGAGTGAGTGTGCCATTATTTACAGGCCTACCAGGCCTGACACTAGTTGTACACAGGGATCTCTAGCAGAAAGGAGGGCAAACCCCTCACCTGCTCCCGACCCCCCACAACCAGTACCCGATATTAGTCCTAACTTTCCTACCTTGGAGCTTTAGGGAGTGCCCCCTAGTCCTAGTGTTGTGTGACAGAGAAAATATTTTTTCTTTATTCACCTTTTCTATCCCATGCATGATTTTATACCTGTCCAGGGATGACCTGGCCATGGTGATCCAAGCGACGGTCATCTCAAGATTGGACTACTGTAACGCCCTCTACGTTGGCCTTCCCTTGTCGACAATCCGGAAACTCAAGCTGGTGCAGAATGCCGCTGCTCGCTTGCTGGTGGGAGCACCAGTGAGGGAGCATATTACTCCCATCCTCCAGCAACTGCACAGGGCCTGCGTACCTGAGGGACCGCCTTGCCCCGTACGTTCCCCCGAGATCACTACGTTCAGAAGAGCAAAATTTGCTACTGGTTCCATCGATCCGCACCTGCCATCTATCCACAACTAGGCAGAGAGCCTTCTCCGTGACGGCCCCAGTATGGTGGAACTCCTTGCCAGATGCTACCCGAGCGATCCCAGAGCTCGGTCCATTTCGAAGGGCCTGTAAAACTGCTCTCTTCAAACTGGCTTTCGACTAATTGAGCTGCCCTGAGGGGTCCATGCCCTGAGTTCTAGAAATTGAAATCCTGTTGATTTTACTGTATATTGGTTTTATGTTTTATGTTTATTGTATGGCTGCTGGTTGTATGCGCAGCATGTTTTTATTGTATGTTAATCCGCCCCGAGCCTGCAGGGAGGAGCGGAATATAAGATTGAATAATAAATAAATAAATAAATAAATAAATAAGTTTTGAGCAGTAAAGAAGAGGAAAGAAGGAACAACACATAGTAACAGGATAGTTCTGATATTGCTAAAGTGGCACACTTCTGAAAGGAAAGTAGCTAGTACTGTTTCTAGAAATTTAACCAAATAGAAAAAGACTGAGCAGTCCAGAATACTTAAAAGTAAAGAGTAAAGGACAGCTAATGAAGCAGGAAAATGATTAAAATGATATTAGAGAGAATATTTTTTTAGAACTGGCCTTGTTTTATATCTCATGGCCTCAGGCGAGGATAAAAGGTGTTGGAACAATATAGTTATGGATGACATTAACAAAAAGTTATGTATGCCATTCCTTTTAGAAGTTTCAATTGCGATAGGATCCTTTCAGCACAGTCAAAGGAACAGTCGTGCCATAACCTTGGTATTTTTTTCATTGAATTATTAAACTGTTGCCTTTAAAGGAAGCTGAGGCCAGATTTTTCAGGCCCTACCCATTGACATCAGTATTTACATAAATATATGAGGACTTCTAAGATTTCACTGCTAATCTCTTTCAAAGTGTTCCTAATGCAGATGTGTATTTGTTCACACAAAGTTCATTAAAATGCATTGCCACAATCAGCATATGACTATTTAGGTGATATTTTACGTTTTTCCAGGCTGAGCAGGAAAGTGATTTGTTCAAGGATGTTTAATTCTAATAGATTTGAGTATCCAGGGGTGACTAGGTTCTATTTCACAAACCAGGGCCTGGATACAGACTCACAATTGGAACACAAGTTGGAGACAACTGTATTGCTTATCTTTGAATACATCAGGTTGGCTATACATGGGCTATAGCTGTACCTCATGCTCCTGGACTATGAAAAGAACAAGTTATTAAAATATAAAGAGTAATAAGTGACATTTACAATACATTATGGTAGGATCAATACTACAACCTTCTATCAGAATTTATTCTGCAAGGGTAATCAGGAGGATTTGCGGAGATCATTTGCGAAAATACCAGATGGTATAAAAGGATTAGACAAATAAGGAAGCTAAGGGAAACATATTTCCTCATCTCGGCACATAGAATTCCCCTTCATACAGGAGTAGTCTGTCTTACTTACCAGGAGGCATTCTAGGGACTGCCATTTTCACAAATGCAAGTATGATGAATGCACTTTCATCTCTCAGCAATGCAGTACTAATGGCAATCTTCTAAAACAATCACATTTGTTGACCGGTTAAGATTTTGAAAGGTTGCATAAAGGGCAAATGCACTGGCTCATTTAAGGATGATCGTTAAAATCTCTTGTGCTTTTTTATATTAACAGAAGTTGAAAAAGTAAGAATTATGATCTTCTCTAATTCAGGTATGCTTAGTGAAAAGCCCAACTTCTTTTTTTTTTTGTCGAATAGATTTTTATTGCAGTTTTTCCAGTGACATTGACACAAGATGGTATGTTGTCAAAGAAAAGCCCAACTTCTTTGTGTGCAGCTCTACAGGCTGCTGCTGCTGCTGATTATAATAAAACTTTATTTATATTCCGTTTTTCTCCCTAACGGAACCCGAAGTGGCTCAAAGCAATACAAATCAAAGCACATTTAACATAAAATATAAGACAAAAATCACACATAATAACATAATAACATCCAGAAATAAGATATGAATAAATATTAAGCATTAAAAACATTTACAACCAATTACAATTATTGTGGAGACTCATAAACTAAATAGTATATTTCGCTAAGCTCAGTGTAAATTGATCTTACTGTTATTAGCAATTGAATTAATTTGTCAAAAGCTTGCTTGAACAGGTTTGTCTTCAACTGGTTCTTGGAAGATAACAAGGAAGGGCCAGTTTTAATCTCAATGGGGAGGGAGTTCCAAAGGTGTCTACTGAGAAGGCCCTCTCTCTCGTTGACGCCAACTGTATTTGTGACGGCAACGAGAGAAGGGTCTCTTCGGAAGATCTTAATGACAGGGCGGGTTGGTAATGCAGTCATTGTTATATAGGTAAAGATTTCCCCTTGATATTAAGTCTAGTCGTGCCCAACTTTGGGGGTTGGTGCTCATATCAATTTCTAAGCTGAAAAGCCAGCGTTGTCCAAGGTCATGCGGCCAGCATGACTGCATGGAGTGCCATTACCTTCCTGCCGGAGCGTTACCTATTGATCTACTCACATTTGCATGTTTTCGAACTACTGGGTTGGCAGAAGCTGGGGCTAACAACGGGAGGTCATACCGCTCCCAGGATTCAAGCCTGCGACCTTTTGATCAGCAAGTTCAACAGCTCAACGGGTTAACCCACTGCACCACTGGGGGCTCCACTGTAACATAGATTGCATTTAATACTTATTTTATAGAAATACGTTTTGGTATGTATCTTTTATAACTATATTTGAATATGTGTGTTTATAGAATTCTTGCAATGTTTGTATGTTTTGACTGTGCTGTTACCTATCTTGAGCCACAAGCAGAGGTGGGAAAGAAATATAATAATAATAATAATAGAAAAAACATAATTATTTTCTTACTTAATCTATCAGAGGAAGCAAAAGTTGACTCCCCCTCTTAATAATATGATTTAGGACAAAGCAAAATATGAATGGATAAAGCAATACTCTTCTAATGCTGCTAGTGAAATCATGGAATACTGAACTCTCAGGAAATAATTATTTCTAAAGCAAAATCAGGCCTAGAATCATGTCAAGTGTGAAAAAATAAAGAACCTAATCTGTTTTGAATTGCATGGGTACTATAACCAGACCAAGGCAGCAATAACATATCTATAGATATAAATCTCCTAATACATAAACTGAAATGATTCCACATCTTCATTCCAGCCAAGCATTTTAACCCCAAGGAAGTTTACATGTTCTCTTCCTTTAACAATTGAAAGGCACTGAAATTCATGCTATCTTTATTTTTCCTTCCTAATCCCATACAAGTGCCTTCAGCCAGACCATGTTCTCAAACTAATTCCTCCTTTGGCTAAGAGTCAATGCTTTCTTAAACATTTCAGATGAAGATATTTGTCAAAACAGGACATCAAATATGCCTCACTTGTACAAGTATGGAATGTCCAGTGAGATAGATAGATAGGGCTGTTTATTGCAGTGTTTCACAATTTTTGTTGATTT
The DNA here is from genome assembly GCA_030556195.1 of Anolis apletophallus. Taxonomy (NCBI): domain Eukaryota; kingdom Metazoa; phylum Chordata; class Lepidosauria; order Squamata; family Anolidae; genus Anolis; species Anolis apletophallus. Next base: position 25,186,313 of record JARBWK010000016.1, on the reverse strand, counting down.
TTTAAAAAGACAACCAAAACAAAGAGTCAATCAAAATAGATAATGTCATTAGACTGATTAAAATATTCCAGAAACAGTGGAGTGTTGATTTAGTTACATGTACAGTTGCATCAAACAAGAAGGAAACCTGTTGTGTCTGTGTAATTTGGCTGATCTTTTTACATTATAGCTACAAGTTACAATACTTTTGTCTACAATTATAAAAGTTCCATATTACAATCTGTGGGTGTATATATACATGCCATGCAAATATTTCATACCTGAGCCTAAAGATACTTTAATTAAAAGCTATAGACATGTAGGGAACATGTCTTCTCCAAACATGTTCCCTACTTCTTGACACCAAAAACAAGATATATAACCCATTCCCTGAAAAAGGCTATGAAAATGTACTACCTGGAGTTCTTGGCATTCGCTTCCTGCGGTCCCTGAATGCTGCCCCAGATTGCAGCGCCTCGAGAAGATTATCCATCACGCCTGTCTCATCGCCCTCTGTGAATAGCAGAGGAAATAAAATGAATCTCTTTGCAATTAAGGTTATAACAGAGGAAAATATGGAACGCAAAAAGGGGGTCACATTTACATAAAACCACTAAATTAAAGACATATATTGCACAGTAATGAAAGCTGTCACTTTCCTGAGATACTACTGACTAGGCTCCTTATGAAGTCCAATTCAGTGAAATGGATGTCTACCTCACTTCTATTCTCTTGATTTTTAAAGCCCTGTCCTGTTGATTATTGATGACATGTGCCATATGCAAATATACCACTCCTAATAAGTAACTGTCATTACATTCTTGAGGTATTATTGAAAAATTCCCAAGCAAGAGGCAGGTAAGCATTCGTAGTTGATTTAGCATACATGAAAGTATTTGGAAGCACATAATCATGAACGCAAGGAGGAGGGGGTTGACTTAGATTGGATCTACACACTGCCCTATAATCCAGATTATCAAAGCAGATAATCCACATTATCTGCTTAGAACTAGATTATATGAGTCTACACTGCAATATAATCCCATTCAAAGAAGATAATTTGGATTTTATACCACAGTGTAAAGCCAGCCTTAGGGAGACCTCAAGGTGATCCTATCATGGGTTTTTCTCAGCAAGATTTGTTCAGAGGCTGATAGAGCCAAACCCAAGCATCCAGAACTGTAGTCCAATGCTCAAACCACTACATCATGCTGGATCTCTAGGTTATCTAATCATAATTTCCAATAACAGGAAAGGTTTCATTATCATTTGATGCAGATAGATCCATGCATTGCCATATCAATTTGTTTTAGTGGGAGAAATAAAACTAGTGGTATTCATCTTTTCAGTCACCAATTACAGAGACTGGCAGTCAGGTTACTAACTGGAACGCTGAACAGGGAGAGAACTACTCCCATGTTATGGCAGACTCCACTGGCTGCTGGTCCACTTCCAGACTAAATGCAAAGTGCTGGTCATTACCTATAAAGCCCTAAACGGTTCAGATCCAGACTATTTGAAAAAAACGCATCTCTGTGTACAAACCAGCACCAGCACTGTGGTCCATGAAAGAGGCACTGTTCTCAGTCAAGAACATAAGAACATAAGAAGAGCCATGCTGAATCGGGCCTCAGCCCATCTAGTCCAGCATTCTGTGTCACACAGTGGCCCACTAGTTGTACACAGGGATCTCTAGCAGAAAGGAGGGCAAAACCCTCACCTGCTCCCGACCCCCCGCAACCAGTACCCGGGGAAATCCTGCCTGCCTCCATCAACACAGAGGTGGCACTTGGATGTCCATTTCAGTGACTACTGATTCCCTTGGTATCCATGAATCGGTCTAATCCTGCCTTGAAGCTGTCCAGGCTGACCGCTGTCACAACCTCCTCTGGAAGTGAGTTCCATAACCCAATGACCCTCTGGGTGAAGAAATATTTCCCTTTATTAGTCCTAACTTTCCTACCTTGGAGCTTTAGGGAGTGCCCCTAGTCCTAGTGTTGTGTGACAGAAAAAATATTTTCTCTATTCACCCTTTCTATCCCATGCATGATTTTATACACTTCGATCAAGTCACCTCTTAAACGCCGTCTTTCAAGGCTGAAAAGACCAAGGCGTTGCAACCTGATTTCGTAAGGGAGCTGCTCCATCCCTTGGATCATTCTTGTTGCCCTTTTCTGTACCTTTTCCAGTTCCGTTATATCCTTCTTGAGGTGCGGTGACCAGAATTGTACACAGTACTCCAGATGTGGCCTCACCATAGATTTGTAGAGAGGCAATACAACATTTGACGACCTATTTTCGATTCCCTTCCTGATCATGCCAAGCATAGAATTTGCTTTTTACTGCTGCTGCGCACTGGGTTGACATCTTCATTGAGCTGTCCACCAAAACCCCAAGATCCCTTTCCTGGTTTGTCTCGAAAGCTTTGACCCCATCAATTGGTAGGTGTAGTTGGGGTTCTTTGCCCCGATGTGCATGACTTTACACTTGTTTAGGTTAAAATGCATTTGCCACTTTGTTGCCCATTCACTCAATTTCGAGAGATCTTTCTGGAGCTCTTTACAATCAGTTTCATTTTTAACTACCCTGAACAATTTAGTGTCGTCTGCAAACTTTGCTACCTCAGAATTTACTCCTACATCCAGATCATTAATGAATAAATTAAAAAGTAACGGACCCAAAACTGAACCTTGGGGTACGCCACTTCTCACCTCTTTCCACCCAGAGAAATGTCCGTTTATTACCACCCTTTGTTTCCTACAGTTTAGCCAGGTTCCAATCCAGGACAAGACCTGTCCTCTGATTCCATGGCTTATTTAGGAGCCTTTGGTGAGGACTTTGTCAAAAGCCTTTTGAAAGTCAAGGTAAACAATATCGACTGGGTCCCCTTTATCTATGTGTTTATTTACACCCTCAAAGAATTCTAACAAGTTAGTAAGACATGATTTGCCTTTGCAGAAACCATGTTGATTTTCCTTCAGCAATGCCTGTTCTTCTATGTGCTTAGTAATTTTTTTCTTTAATAATGGTTTCCATCACTTTGCCTGGAACTGAGGTTAGACTAACTGGCCTATAATTTCCTGGATCACCCCTGGATCCTTTCTTGAAGATCGGAGTTACATTTGCCTCCCTCCAGTCCTCGGGTACAGTGCCTGATCTTAGAGAAAGGTTATATATTTTGGCTAGAATATCAGCAATTTCACACTTGAGTTCCTTAAGAACTCTGGGGTGGATGCCATCTGGCCCTGGTGATTTGTTGACATTTAGTTTAGTAAGGCATGTGAGAACATCTTCCTTGTTTATCTCTATCTGGTTTAATTCATTTAATTCCCTCCCTGAAAAAACTGACTCAGCTGCAGGCATATGTTGTCTGTCCTCCTGTGTGAAAACGGAGGCAAAGAAGTCGTTTAGCCGCTCGGCAATCTCCTTGTCTTCACTTATTGTCCCTTTCTTACCATTTTCGTCAAGTGGCCCAACTGCTGTCTCAGTCCCACCACTGTCTCAAACATTGCTGGTGGGAACAAGAGGGGACCTTCTCCATGGTTGCTCCCCGCCTCTGGAACTCCCTTTCTGAATAACTAAAAAGTTTTTTAAGACCCATCTGTGTAACCTAGCCTATGGAGAGGAGGAAGATTAGTATTTTTCATACATATTCTTGCCTGACATCGGATACTTTCTTAGCCTGCTAACACGATATATTATATTGTGCTTTTAATGTATAGTGCTTTAGTTACATTGCCTTCTTGTACTCATTATGTGTATTTAGTTCAATCCTTGACTTCTGTCTGTTTACAAGTTATATTGAGTTATTTGATGTCATGTTTTGCTTTGTTTGTTGTTTATCTGTTTACTGGCATTGAATGTTTGGCATGTTACATAGAATGTTACATTGAATGTTTGACAATGTTTGACATGTTACAAGCTACATAGATGACTGTTTTGCTACAGAGAAATAGGCATTCTAACAAAGCTAGGGCATGCATTCCAAATCTGAAGAATCGTGTATGCAAACTGAAGATAATGTTGACTAACAAATTTAGTAGAAACTAGGGACTGTTATAACAGTTATGACAGAATTATACTTAACGTGTATACTACAATAGAACTGCTAACAATCAAGAGATGCTAAACATGAATAGATATGAACTTATTAAATGACTTATAATTTTACTGGGATACTAATGTGCTTTCAGAAGTGATATCACTGACACCATTATGGATGTCAGCTGCCTATTAATGAACTCCACTCTATTATCCTCATCTGTGTTAAGGGAATGTTAATATACTTTTCAAAAACAATTAATTTAACATTAATTGTGTCTGAGGCACTCATTCTTCCCTTTCATTCTTGTATCAGTAGTTAACAGGTATTTTAATTGCTGTGGTAACAGGAGCTAATGAAGACTGAAACCATTTCCGTTTAAATAACATTGGCATTAAAATTGCTATCGTAGACTTTGCTGATCCTAAAAGAGATCGTGCCATGAGTGGGGTTTCCCCCCATGTTATTTAGATGCATAAAATGTAAGATTTTTTTCACATAGGTTAAAAAAGCCCCAATATGTAAAAAACAAAACTCAACAACTTTACAACTTCTAGAATTAATGGATTAATAAAATTAAACCTAAATTCTTCCTAGATGTGAAGATGACTAAACAGAGCCTGCTATACTCTGGACATACTATAAGACAGGGCTGTCCAACTGGCGGCCCCGGGGCCGGATCCGGCCCCGTAGCCTGTTGGACACGGCCCCACCTATGCCCTCAGCCGCCATTTTTAAATTTTAAAAAATCTATTTTTTTTAAAAAAGGCGGCCGGGGGGGGGGGAGCGGGGCAGGGAGGAGGAAGAGAGCTAGCTCCTCCTTTTCGGCGCCCCCTCCCTACCTAGAGGCGGGGAGCCGCCGAAAAAGGGCAGAAGGCGGCGCCAAGAGTAGCGCGTCACAGGCCTGGCGTGACGCGCTGCCCCTGGCACCGCCTACTCCTCCTTTTCGGCTGCTCCCCCAGCCTAGGAAGGGACGGGGGGGCGCCGAAAGGAGGAGTAAGCGGTGCCAAGGGGCAGCGCATCACGCCAGGCCTGTGATCGCTGCCCCTGGCACCGCCTACTCCTCCTTTCGGCGGCCCCGGCCCAGGAAGGGAGGGGCGCCGAAAGGAGGAGAGGCGGTGCCAGGGGCAGCGCGTCACGCCAGGCCTGTGACGCGCTGCCCCTTGGCACCGCCTACTCCTCCCTTTCGCGGCTCCCCGGCCTAGGAAGGGGGGGGCGCCGAAAGGAGGAGTAGGCGGTGCCAAGGGGCAGCGCGTCACGCCAGGCCTGGCACGCGCTGCCGTTGGCGCCGCCTTCTGCCCTTGTTGGCAGCTCCCCCGGCCTAGGAAGGGAGGGGGGCGCCGAAAAGGAGGAGTAGGCGGTGCCAAGAGCAGCGCGTCACGCCAGGCCTGTGACGCGCTGCTCTTGGCGCCGCCTACTCCTTTTTTGGCGGCTTTAGGGAGGCGGGGCCTGGGCTGGGGCGGGCCTGGGGCGGGGGCCTGGGGGTGGGGCCTGGGGCGGGCCGAGCGGCCCGCAGGTCATCAGTGACCTCTTATCCGGCCCTGGACCCGCCAGAAGTTGGACAGCACTGCTATAAGACAATGTTATTAGCTGGAAAAGAAGACAGTGCCTAGAAAAGTGCAGGGCAGTAGGAAAACAGGAAGAATGCACTACAACTGGCAATGAGTTTGCAAGACCTGCATACCAGGGCGCTTGGAGAACTGTTTTGCTTCATAACTATAAATAGCAACAAAAAGAAAACATCACTTTGAAGTATTTCAAAGATACTACAAAGATAACCGCCTGAAGCCTAACCCTGCCAAGACAGAAGTGTGTGCTTTCCACCTACCGAACCATGAAGCAAACAGGAAATTGAAAGTTACATGGGAAGGCCAAGAGCTCAAACACTGTTTCCTTCCTAAATATCTTGGTGTCACCTTAGATGGAACACTGACATTTAGGAAAAATTGTATGAACACCAAGCACAAAGTAGCTGGACGTAATAATGTCCTGCAGAAACTTACTGGCAGCACATGGGGTGCAGACCCAAAATTAATAAGAGCATGCCGAAAAATGGTCTGTCTTAATCAACTGCTGAGTATGCCTGCCCTGTTCGGCACAAGTCTTCCCATGTGAAGCACGTAAAGACAGCAGTGAACGAAACATGCAGAATATTCGCAGGATGCCTCACACCTACACCTGTTGACAGACTCTATAAGCTAGCTGGAAGTTGCAGCTAACTGTGAGAGGAATAAGGTTGAACACTTCGGTTTTATATTCCGCTCCTCCCTGCAGGCCCTGAACACTGTGAAAGCCACCCCATGCATGGCTATCAGCCTCCTCCCAGTAGGCTCAAATCAAGGAAAAGCTGTATGAGAACCACCATGCCTCTTAATGTTCCCCCAGCAACAGGAAGAGTATCCCTCTGGGCAGCTAAACCAAGTAATCCCAAATGGATGACCCTCCACGAGGGCCTACCTCCAGGGGCAAACCAAGAATGGGCAACTTGGAAGTCCCGGAACAGACTCAGAAGAGGAGTGGGCAGATCCAAAGACAACAAAATACAAAATGGCACTATCTAAAAGAATCCTCCACCTTGAGCGACTGTGGAGAATAACAAACAACTCTGCACCTGCATGCTTGCCTACATGCCCTGCCTCATGCACAGAGGAAGAATTGTTTAAAGCTACAGACAATGCAGTCACAGTTGCCCATTTTTGGTCTAAAATTATTTAGCTGCTTGTGCTCCCTTTATTTTATCAGATGTATACTTATTTATGCAATATTTTTGACACAAAATAAAAAAGGTATTTCAAATATAATCTATCAACAAAAGCTTATTTCTGAACATGACTGTTCTACTCTATTTCCTTCACAAATTAATAGCTTGTTGCTACATTAGGTTCCAGCAGGGTAATATAGTACAGTCCCTATTAACAGGAGAGCAGATGTCATGAGTGTCATCTTATGAAAAAAGGAAAATTTGCCACTATCAGCAAATCTAAATGGATTTAAAAGTCTGACAAAACCATATTTCAGTATTATGTTGATTTTTAAAGTTAAAGCCTTTACACACAAATACACAACAGATGGTGCTTCTTTAAGATGAGATGGTAAGAATGGTCAAGACTTGAATCTATCAAGACATGAGACTTAGGGTAGCAGGAAGGCAGAGACTGGCTATGCAACCAAACTTTGCATAATAGTGTCCTCTTATGTTTGCATGACTCAAGAATAAACAGAGATGTAAGCACTGAAATCATCAAAATTTAGAAATACTAAAAAGGCAGGAGGCAACAAAGTAACAAAAACTATAAGATTAGAGTGACATAGGGATAAGTATGCCTTTACTCATTTTCAAAGACATTAAGCTAGATACTTAAACACATCACTAACCCTTCTAACAATATTATATTATGAGTACACAATGAACCTTCATGAAAATAATTAAAAAATGGTCACTGAGCAATCACTTCAATGAGTAATACTTTTATTTTAGAACACATCTAATTACTTGAAGTCCTGATCAGCAATACTATCTCAGTTCACCTTAATTGTATAATTTGTTCCAGTATCCTACTAATATACCTTGGCATCTTACATATTTATAAAGAAAGAAATATAACTTTTGTTTTGCTAACAGTACATTTCATCACATTCTTTTTCACTGGGTAGAAGAGACCAGCTTCAGTTGCACACTTAGCTTGTTATGTGTTCTGTAATTGTAACTGATTAAGCTCTCTCTGCCTAACAACCGAATTGAAATGGTCATAGAAGGGAAAACAGCAAACTGCAGGATGAAGTAATTTCTCACTCGGTTTAATTCATATTTGCATCATCTCATTTCTTAAGCTTTGCTAAAGGGATGGAGGATAAAACATCGACAAAGCATGCAGAATAAACCAATGAATAAATAAATCCCCTGATATGAAGGGCTATCTGATTCAATCTTCTTTCTTCTTCTTCCTCTCCCTTCCGCTAAATGCCCTCATACACAGTATATACATAGTCGTAGTTTCAGCACTATAGAATCATAGAGCTGGAAGAGACCATCTATAAGAACCAGCCCAAGCAAACCCATGGCCATGTAGCAAAACATAATTAAAGCACTCACAACAGATGGCCATCCAGCCTCTGAAACAAATACCTCAAAGCAGGATTTTCTCCTAATGTTCAGGTGGAATAGCTTTCCCTGCAATTTGAATCCATTGCTCTGTGTCAGCAAAAAATAAGCCTATCCCTTCCTCAATATGACATCTTTTCCAATATTTCATCAGGACTCTCACATCCTTGCAGCCCTCTTTTCTCTAAGCTAAACATACTCAGGTCCTTAGCCACTTCTCATAGGGCTTGGGTTCAAACACCGAGCTTGCTAGGTTTCCAAGATCAAATGTGATCTGGCGCCTTTAGGATTTTAAGCCTAAACTAGTACAAATAATATTTTACCTTTATTCATGTCAATTAGCTGCTTCTTCTTCTGTTGCCGCTCCAGCTTTTCACGTTCAGCCTTCTCTTTTGCAAGCTTGGCTCGCTTAATCTTTTCTTCCATCTCTCTTCTTTTGTTGTTTTCCTTCAGCGCCTCCTGGATTAGAAATGCAAAACATGGGATATTCTCCATTATGAATGTGCAGTAAATGAAGGATATCTTGCATCTGTACAGACCTGACTTTTATGTTTAGTTGCCAGAATTAAAAATCACGTCACCTTTGAAAGTGTCATGAAATATATGTTGTATGGTTTGTATGGAATTGTATGAAATATGTATGAAAGGAGCCTAATTGGGATGAAGATACAATTCTAAAATACATTGAGGCCTGGAAAACAACTACATGCAGGAATTGTAATTAAAAGTTGCTGAACAGCTGTCATTGATAAGAACTGTGACAATGATCAACTGTTGAACCGTTGGGAAAAAAAGCAACATGTTTATGTTTAAAGACAACAGCTCTTTAGGTTAAGGAAATGTTTATAAGATTCCTTACGGTAAGAAGGAAGTCAGCACAAGGATTATGTTTGTGAACAGCAATTATGAAGAGTCAACATTTACCAACTGGGTAGCCAGGATGTTTCAGGCTTTAAAAAAACATCTATCATTCATTTACAACTTTGGAACAACATCAGCAAAGAAATATTGCTACATAAGAGACCTTATTACAATCCAAAAATTTTGAGAGATGGCTGTGTTGTTCATCTGCCATACTCTGCTCCTTGGAAAGGGGAGAGATGGTGTCAGATCTGCAATGGAACAGTCTGGTCACTTGCCTCCTTTTCTCAAGGGAAGAGAAAGGAGTACAATTTTGGAGGCATTGTTCTTAGGAGAAAAGAATGCATTTTAGAAATTCTGGAAAAGTGGCAGATTTTCAAGGAAGCAGTCTGGCCTAAGAGATGTTCTTTTCCAGGAGACAGCGGGAGAAATGGTGATATATGCATGAGAATGAATGAATGTGTATTGGTAATGTGAATCTGAGCAAAAGTGTAATTCCCCTTTGTTTGTCGTTTGTGAATCCAATGTAGTTACATAGAATCTGTATGTCCAATGTTGTTCTTTGTGTAAAAGTGAAAAAGTTCTGATGTCCTTTCTCTTACTGGAAAATTGCAAATAAAAGAACCTATGTTTTAAAGTTATTAAAAAGTTATTCATAACGAAAGTACCACGTGAATACCTTTCTTCTTGAGGCAGAGTGAGTAAAAAAAGATAGAACTGTTTTCTGCATCTTTCCGTTGATATCTTTTTGGTATACAAGCCATCCAGAACAGAAACTCTAGGGAGTTTGATGCCTGTTATAAACTTACAATTGGATGAAACCAGAACACTTTGAGGATCCTATCAAGTATTAAAAAACTCTTTTAAGATATAGTTCTGTGCTCACTCAACTTGGTTGTTTCTATATCACACTGTAAATTCACAATTTAATTCAGGGAAAATTGTATCAGTTTCAACAAAACTGGCAAAATGGAGTAACATCAGTGTGTGATCCACCAGAGAGTGATATATGAGTTTGCAAGGCAGATTTTATGGTTTACAAATATGTGTAAACTGCTTAAATCTCAAGATTTCAGTACAGTATTATAATTGTTACAACCCCACAAAAATCCAGATTTCTATATTGCCCTTACATTTTTGTTTAAAAACTCCTTCCACTTCAAGACAAGAATTCATAATGCAGAACATATACAACAACAACAAAATCACATATCCAATATATAATATAATATGTATACAATATTGGCCAGTAACCTGAACACACAGTCTACTGGGGGAATCGATTGTAGTGACCTTTCTTAATAGTTATTCATGATACTAGCAAAATGTATGGGAAATGTATGAAGCACAGTTAAGACACCCACATAAAATGTACAGGGAATGTGAGATAGTGCTTAAAAAACAACAACATAAGGCTAGTTTTATCAGTTAGATGCAATTCATCTACTATTTCACTAATACTTAAGTTAACTGCTGTCTTTTTTATTAAAAATATAGTTTTGGATTTTTAAATGCTTCAGAACCAAAAAAAATTCCATACTACTTTTGGCAAAACTCTTGCTTATGACTTGATGGTAACTTCAAACAGAACAGTGTTTGCTATTATCTATGGTTTCTTGTCTCACAGTAAGTTCAGGGGAAAAATTCTTCTGTGGATATGGAATTAGTACTGTATAACACTGGTGTGCAATTTGGCATCCCATTTCAGGGCTCATTGTGCCTGACACCTCATTCTGTTTAACAGGAAGTTCCTCGAAATGGGAGTGATATTAGCATTTTCATTTGGCAAAACTTCAACCCATTGGCCACAATGGGAAACTTGGAAGGCTCAATCCTCAAGTCATTTTAAAGGCCTATCTGCATGAAACCTACCTCAGTTTTAGATCCCATTTACAACTCAACTGGCTGTCCTCCTTCCTCCAAAACCGCCTGCAGCGAGTGAAGTGGGGAGGGGTGGTCTCCGAGGGCTCCCCCTTACATTGTGGAGTTCCTCAGGGAGTTTTGGGCTGGAATGTCACCAGTACGCTGATGACACCCAGCTCATTCTGGGTGGAATCTGTACCCGATAATTTCCATCTCTGCCTAGAAGCCGTAACTGGATAGCTGCGAGCCAGTAAGTTGAAGGTGAACCCGACGAAGACGGAGATCTTGTGGCTGGGCCGCCCGGAGGGGGGTAGAGACCCAGTTGCCAACGTTTGATGGTGTGGCACTTCGCCCACAGCCCCTAGTTAAGAGCCTTGGGGTCCAGCTAGACACCCAACTGTCGATGGAAGCGCAGATTGCCTGCGCTTGCAAGACAGCGTTCTACCATCTGCGGCAGGCGAAACGTCTGGCTCCTTACCTCTCCCGCTGCGACCTGGCCACGGTGATCCAAGCCACGGTCATCTCGAGGCTTGATTACTGTAATGCGCTGTACATTGGCCTACCCTTGTCGGCGATCCGGAAACTTAAGCTGGTGCAGAACGCAGCAGCGCCTGCTGTCGGGAGCCCCAAGATCTGCGCATGTGACCCCACTCCTGCGTGCACTGCACTGGCTTCCCATCGAATTCCGGGTCTCCTTCAAGGTGTTAGTTCTAACTTTCAAGGCCTTATATGGTTTGGGGCCAGTGTACTTGAGGGAGCGTCTTACCCCATACAAACCCAGAAGATCACTGCGCTCAGAGGGGCTTAATCTACTAGAGGTCCCTAGTATTAAGATCTGTAGGCTGTCGAGCACCCGGCAGAGAGCATTTACAGTGGCCGCTCCGACCCTCTGGAATTCTCTGCCGGAGGAGATACGAGCACTACGGGGTTTGTTGGCCTTCCGCAAGTCTGTGAAGACTTGGCTATATAGGCAGGCATTCGGTCCCAACTGATGCCTCCTTAGTTGCCAGCTGCCAACATACCGTCCTGCCATGTATTGCCTCTGCGTATTATTGCTTGCCGGGATCATTTGTGAGGAGGGGGGCTTTTGGGTATACGTCTTTTATCTGTTTATTGATGTTTTATTGATTTTATGCTGTAAACCGCTCTGGGCTCCAGAGAGAGCGGTCTACCAAATCGAATAAATAAATAAATAAATAAATAAATAAATAAATAAACTGCGGTCCTGCCAAGTTTCAAAACAATTCACCAATCTACTGATTTTTAAGAATTATTTTAAGTTTTAACCAAAAACGAAAGAGAGGGTTCTGGGAATTGCAGTTGCTGGGTGTGTCCATTCTCAGTCAATCAGAGCATGGATACAACCAGGCTTTTTATTAGCTGAGAAACAGGCAGAGAGGAAAAATTTCAACTCCCATCATGATCTGAGAGAAAACTTTTCAATGCTCATCCTATGAAAGTGTTGCTGGGAAAGCGAGTTCCCAGCAGGGCCCTCTCTGGAGGAGGAGCCTAATAAACTTTCCAAAAAGAACACTGCTACTGCTGGGGAGGGAGAAAAGACACCCAGAAAATCTATGCCTCAGGTATGTTGCAGATTTAACCCTTCCTATCCAGGAACCGGATAAAATCCTGCTCCCTTAATCCATTTTGCCAGGCTTTTCAGCTCCCTCCTCCCTGTTCTGTTTTTGGAGATTATATAAAATGGTCCACGAAATACTACAAATCATTTTTGTTCAAACTGATTTGGTCCTAAACTTACTGTATAGACAATGTGGGAGTTCTTCATGCCAACTGACTTCACACATTCCATCACAAACAAATGGGGCAAGAAATTGGGAATTTTGTGACGCTAAAAGCTTATTAATTCAACATCAGCATTAACAGCCTCCATTAAATTAACAGAACACAAGTACTGCATTAAAACTGATATTCCTTGTTCTGAAATATATATGCACACACACACACACACTTGTTATAGGTGCAAATAAATCAAAGGTATTCGCCAGTTTAACAAAGGATATAGACATCTTCTCAACAAATTTATCATGTGGATCTTCTGTTTTCGGAAACTTCTTAATATCACTTTCCAAACGCTCTATCTGTTGTTTCATAGAATCAAGGCTGCTCTTAAGAATCTGAGCTGAAACTGAAGAATGAAAAAAGGTTAAGTGAAAAACTATGGGAAAGAAAATCAGTGTCAGAGATAGTCGTCATAATGGCAGTTTGGATAGCGCCATTAAAATGTGATCCCATTTTTCTGAATTAATGCTCAGAAAAGGTCTACTCTTCAAAAAATATGTGAGAACGTACAGCATAATATATGAAATTATCTTGCTTAATGGGGGATGTCACAATTTTATTCCAACAGTAGTTGGAATTAATCTACTTATCTTCGAATGTATTGAAAGAAATACGAATATTTCATTCCTTTATATCAATTTTTTTGGATGAATCATAAACTAAGATTCAAAATTATTCTATCTTAATAATACATATAGTTGGTCATGTAAATGATTTAAACAGGATATAGAAGAGTTCAGCTTTAACTGGCTCTGCTGCAGTATTCCAAACTGTATAATCTTGCCCATAGAAACAACTTCCTTTTATAATTTCAACACTTTGCTCATTTTATAACTAAGACTTATGTAAGGCTGCATGCAGATTTATTTATCCTGCCTCCATGGATTTCAGTGTATTTTCTTAGAGATTTAATATTCAAAGATGTCAGTTCCTTACTTAGAATTATAACCTACAGCATCTGGTATTTGTTGGCAGTCTCCAAATACACTTACTACCCAAGGTTGACCCTTCTTATCTTCCAAGTTATCAGCCTTACTAAAATGTTTAGTTAGGCTGATAAATCAAAATTACTGGCGCCTGCAATAAGGAGAAAGGGCGATGTAATGGCCAGATGAAAACAACAGGAAAAAAATGAGCTTAAAGGTGAGAATTAATTGGTAGCCTCCCACTTTGCAAACAATGTATGCTGGACAAGTATATGCCACAAAACCCTGATTCAGATCATGGGAATAAGCCAGCAGAACTCCACAGTCGACTCTATTGCATCTTATAAATATCCTTCAGTACCAAAGATATTTTATGCTACTTCAGTGATAATAATAACGGTTCACTCTGTTTAGCTAAAACTTGTAGTGAGTGCATTATTGAAACTTTCTTTTGTAATACACTTGAGCTCTATGGGTAGAATTCTACATTTGACATTAAAACAGGTAGGTGGTTGTGACTGGATATCTTTTCAAGATGTTTCCAAGTTATGGAAACTCTTAAGAGAATCTATCATGAGATTATCTTGGCAAGATTGGATGAGATGAGAACTCCATCTGATGCTGAGAGAGTGTGACCTGTCTAAAGCCACCATGTAGGTTTTCAGGGCTGAGAAGGGATGAAAAGTGTAGTCAAACTTTCCATTAGTATATACTACTGTATTTGCTTAAATATAAGCCAACCTGAATATAAGCCAAGACACCTAATTTTACCACAAAAAAACTGGGAAAACATATTGACTAAGCTGAGGGTGGAAAATGCAGCAGCAACTGGTAAATTTCAAAATAAAAATAGATACCAATAAAATTAGATTAACTGAGACATCAGTAGGTTAAATGTTTTTGATATTTACATAAAACTGTAATTTAAGATAAGACTGCCACATTCTGATTAAACCATTATTCTAACCTTCTTCAATGTAAATGTGCTTACGTAGCCTTTCAATAATAACAAAGAGAGTGAAGTAATACATGTAATAATAATAGAGCAAAATAATAAATGTAATAATAATAATAAATAGAGCAAAATAATAAATGTAATAAGAATAGAGTAAAATAATATACTAACAATAATGAAAACAGTAAAATAATAAATGTAATAATAATAGAGAAAAATAAATGTAATAAAATAATAATTATTATAATAACAGAGTAAAAGAATGTGAGTAAAATTATAAATAACTTTATCTTGAGAATATGCTAAGGGGGGCTTTTTCAGTCTAAAAATGGGCTGAAAATTTCAGCTTAAACTCAAGGATATATGGTAAATCTTATCGCTGTCATCTTCCCATGTACCTTTGCTTGCACTTTCCACATGCTGAAGCTCATCTGGAAATTTTATGATATTCTGATATTTTTCTTCACAAATGGCAGCCAAGAATTGCAAGAGTGTCATTTTTTGATCTGATGATTTCGTATCTCTAATCTGTCATTGGGAAGAAATGGAGAGGAGGACTATTTTTTAGCAATATCCCCTCCAAAAGAACATTTGCAATACATGACACTGGATCAGCTTCTGGATACAGATTTCTTGCATTTCAAGATAAATGGTGTTTGTAATTTATTAAGATACCCAACTTTTTGTTGTCAATATTAGGAAGAGAGAGCAGCAAGGAGACAAAATGACTGTCAGGCAAAGAGAGAGTTTTACAGGTTTTTTGAAAAATGAAATGAATTAAAAGGAGAAAGAGAGCAAAACTCTGCTCCAGGAGTGGAGCTAAAAAGCATGCTTTCATAGGGTACATCTAACAGTAGAATTAATGCAGTTTAACTGTAATGGCTCAGTGCTATGCAATTTCAAGTTCTTTAGCCTTCTCTTCAAAAAGGTGCTGGTCCCTCACCAAACTACAAATATCAGAATGCCATTGCAGTGAGCCATAACAATTGAAGTGGTGCCAAACTGCATTAATTCTAGTGTAGAAATGTAGAATTTCCCAGAGAAAAGGCAGGAACCCAAACTGGGCTTATGAGGGCAGCTGTTTTCCTAAGTGGGTGCTCTCCAAAGCCTTCTGGTTCCTGTTTTCAGAGTAAGGAGTAAAAACCCATGTTTTTAGGAAGTTTTGTCCAACTCCATGGGAAAAAGTAACAGACAGAAGCATGGCAAATTGCCCACAAAGCATTATTTACAGAAATCTCTCCCCCAATAAATGTCATAATATAGGCACAAGGAACTCACAGTAACATTAAAGATCTTTAGGACATAGATTTGGTTAAGCTTTGGAAGATCACTACAATAAAACAATGAATGCTTCTAAACATTGGGCTTACCTTGCACAGAAAACTAAGATTGAAGCCCAATGACTGGGCGTTTCTTGAGCCAGAATTCATATAGTTCCCAATCAACAACATCAGTTCCAACAGCTTACTGAAGCTTTCACTCTTCTTCAGCTCCTCACAGGCCATTGTCACTGCCATAATGCCCGGCCTGATATTATTTATGTGCTCTTCAAAGGTTAGCTTGAAAAGGATGCCGTTCAGGCGAGGCCGCAACGCTTTGACTGAGCTCATCTAAAAGAAAAGGCAAAGCTTGGGGACCATGTGTAAAAGCATTTTCTATGCAAAAGAACAAAATATTTCTGGTGTGTGTTCAACTTTTGTTAGTTGTAGCAAACCTTAGATTCGCCTGCACCAAAATACAGGGATATATTTGGCAAAGGTTGGGGGACGGGGGAGGGGGACGGGACTTTAAACCTGGCTTTTTACACAGGTGTTTGATTGATTGATATGTATTTTAATTGCTTATATGTTTAGACTGTTTTATATTTTGATGAGATGTGTTTTATTGTTCATCTGTTCAGAATTAAATTTTTGCTGGATTTGGAAGCCGCCTTGAGTCCTCTCTGGGGTGGATAAAGAAGGAAATAAATGAAGTAAATAAATACATAAATAAGGTATATTTGCAGGTATTATTTTAAGTGGGTGGTTTTAATAGTCAGTGAGTGGATAATTTGTACCTTTTATAGTCACTTGATGGAAATCAACTACGCAAACTTAAAAGTTTATTAAATAACTACTGTAGTCATATCTATTTTGCACATTGTATTCATTTTTTTGCAACAAAGAGCTAGGAAACAACAATCTCACACTTCAAATCAGTCTTCATTTTGGTTATTTAACAAGCTTCTCAACATTTAGGGCTACTGTGTAACACTAGCATCAATGAAACACTAGCATCAATGTAACTGCCTTTCTTTAGCTTGCAGCTGCCTTTGCCACTTTATAGGAAGATATGATGCAGTGGGTCAAACCGCTGAGCTGCTGAACTTGCTGACCGAAAGGTTAGCAGTTCGAATCCATGGGATAGGGTGAGCTCCCATTATCAGCCGAGCTCCTGCCAACCTAGCAGTTCGAAAACATGCAAGTGTGAGTGGATCAATAGGTACCACTTCGACAGAAAGGTAATGCCGCTCCATGCACTCATGCCAACCACATGACCTTGGAGGTGTCTACGGACAATGCTGGTTCTTCGCTTAGAAATGGAGATGGGCCCCAACCCCCAGAGTCGGGTGGGGCCAGATCTAATGTCAAGGGAAACCTTTTATCTTTACTTATGACTATTTTAAGTTCTAGTTTCAAAATAATATGATTATATGTAACTTACCATTTATTTATATGTGTAGATGTAGATATAGATAGATAGACCTGAGATAATTTTAGTCAAAATACATCAGGGGATTTTTTGAATTTTGAAACATAGGACAGTTTAATGTGGCATCAAAGGGTGATAGCTTCCTTTTGGCAACTATCATTAACCACATATTTCTCACATTAAATGCAAAATTTCATTTGACAGCAGGATATAACTCCAAAACTGTGTTTAATCTAATATAAAATTCATCTCAATGCTTCATCTATATGAAAATGCGATGCTCCGATCTTCACAGGCGAGAAATGCTAAGCTAATTAGTCTATTATAATAAATAACCTAATTGCAAAGTGTGACTTTTCAAAATGAATTTTAAACATCTAATTCCTGACCTTGATTAGTTTCAATGAGTATATTGATTATCTAATTAAAACTTTATATTAATAATTAACTTAACTAATTTGTATATGCAAATAGATATATACTTTCTGAAAAGAAAAAAAACTTCAAAGACAGTCCTTCAATCATCCTTTACTTACTTCCTAACCTGTTCTTGCTATCACAAGTAACAAGACTGTTAAATATGTAATTGTAACCTCACTAATGAAAATCCCCATAAACTGTTAAAGAAACCTGCTAAAGGAATCCCTAAGCTGGACAGTGTATCGGAACTGCAGACTGACATTATAAGACAGAACATACCACAACCCCAAACTGTTCTGGCTCACAGAGGTCTTCGTATTCACTCTTCAACTCGGCTAAGGCACTGAGCTCCTTCTGTTCAGGGAGGTTTTTAACTAAATTCTAGTATGAAAAAAACAAACAGAAATCAGAATAACTCGTATTATATTTTCTGTGTTGTCGAAGGCTGAAATTACTGGGTTGTTCTGAGTTTACCGGGCTGTCTAGCCATGTTCCAGAAGCATTCTCTCCTGAAGTTTTGCCCACATCTATGGCAGGCGTCCTCAGAGGTTGTGAGGTCTGTTTGAAACTAGGCAAGTGAGGTTTATGGTGGGTGTTTTTTTTAAATTTGATTTTTATTCGAGAACTTAAAGAACACCACACATAATGACATGACATATAACAGCTATTCTAACCAGACTTTAGAATGGTTTATGGTGGGTGTTAGAGTGGTCCAGCATTTCTGTGCTCTCAAACAATATGCTGTATCCAGGTTGGTTCATCAGGTGGAATGTCCAGGGTGGGAGAAAGAACTTGTGTTGATTGGAAGCAAGTGTCAATGTTCCAATTGGCCACCTTGATTAGCACTGAATAGCCTTACAGATTCAAAGCCAGGCTGCTTCCTGTCTGGGGGAATCCTTTGTTGGGTGGTGTTAGCTCACCCAGATTCCCCTGTTTTTTAGTGTTGCTCTTTATTTATTTTCCTGATTTTAGAGTTTTTAAAATACTGGTAGCCAGATTTGGTTCATTTCCATCGTTTCCTCCTTTCTGTTGAGATTCTCCACATGCTTGTGGATTTCAATGGCTTCTCTGTGTAGTCCGATATGGTGGGTGTCAGAGTGGTCCAGCATTTTTGTGCTCTCAAACAATATGCTGTGTCCAGGTTGGTTCATCAGGTGCTCTGCTATGGCTGACTTCTCTGGTTGAATGAGTTTGCAGTGCCTTTCATGTTCCTTGATTTGTGTTTGGGCACAGCTGCTGTGTTTGGTGGTCCCAATGCAGCCTTGTCCACAGATGCCTGGTATACAGTAGATTCCTGCAGGTTTGAGAGGATCCCTCTTGTCCTTTGCTGAATGAAGCATTTGTTGCAATTTCTTAGTGGGTCTGTAGATTGTTTGTATATTGTGTTGCTTCATCACCTTCCCTATGCAGACAGTGATTCCCTTGATGTATGGCAAGAACATTTTTCCTCTGGGTGGATCTTTGTCTTTTTCTTTCGTGGCTTCTTGTTGGCCTTGCAGGGTTTTTTTTATGTCTGTGGTGGAGTATTCTTGGCCTGTGGAGCCCAGTTTAGGTGGTTCAGTTCACCTTGGAGGAGCTGAGGTTCACAGATCAAGGAACATGCAAACAGCAGTGTATGAAAACCCAATGGTAATCAGACTAAATCAACTAGGTGTCTGTAATGATGTGTTTGTGAATCCAACCTTCCCTTTGGAGAACCCATCATCCCCTTCCGTGTCTTGATTCCCGGGATTTTCACCTGTGGTCTTCAGTTTACACGGAGCTCCGCCTGGTTTCCAGACAGAGGCGCGAGATTTGCCTATTCTCGCGAGAGGACGCCGGGGATTCCCTTGGAGGCTTCCATTGGGGATTTCTCCATTCAATCACTCTACTCCTCCGCGGATTCCCCACCCCCACCCCTCTGCGTGCTGCCGTCACTCTTGCATCATCAAATTGAGACGACGTACACCCAGGGCACCGTGAGACGTCATCATCCAGCGCACCTCTGTCCGTTCCGGCAAACGCCGGGCGCGGACTTATTGCCTTTCATTGCCATTCTATTGCAAGGAGCGGACACTATTCCCAGCACCTTTGTCGCCATTGGGCAAGTACTTTGGGGTTTTTCCTATCGCCTCTACCGCGAATTTATGTATTGTACTCTTGATATTGTCATGATTGCCTTCTTCTGACTGTTTACTACAATATTAGAGTGATATATTTTGCATAATTCTGGGTTGTGTTGTTCATTACAGACACCTAGTTGATTTAGTCTGATTACCATTGGGTTTTCATACACTGCTGTTTGCATGTTATTTCATTACCAGCCTGCTCGTTTCTTTAGCCTGTTCGCAGATCAAGGAACATGAAAGGCACTGCAGACTAATTCAACCAGAGGAGTTAGCCATAGCAGAGCACTTGATGAACCAACCTGTATTCCAGACAGGAAACAATCATTGCCAGCTAACACCTCCCAACAAAGGATTCCCCCAGGTAGGAAGCAGCCAGGCTTTGAACTTGCAAGGCCATTCAATGCTAATCAAGGAGGCCAACTACAACAATCGCACCTGCATCAAACGGACAAGAGTTCTTTCTCCCACCCTGGACATTCCACTGATATATAAACCTCACTGGCCTAGTTTCCAACAGACCTCACAACCTCTGAGGATGCCTGCCATAGATGCAGGTGAAACGTCAGGAGAGAATGCTCCTGGAGCATGGCCATATTGCCTGGAAAACTCACAGCAACCCAATGATTCTGGCCATGAAAGCCTTCAACAACACTATATTTATAAGATCTAAACAGGTTCCTCAAGAGTATCAGCTACATTTACAAATATTAGAACAGCTAGTTTTGAATACTGTTATATAGAAATGTAGCATTTATAGCCTTCCTAAAAACTTACATTTGGTTACATAAATTTACCAAACATCTATCATCAGACAGACCTATTCTTGCATAGCATATGCTACTCCCTTATATAATTGGGTTATAAGAGATGGAAAATGGCAGTTATCATCTAGTCATACCCATATTGAACAGAGGATTTACAATGCTGCTAAACAGTTCCCCCATCAGAAGGTGGCCCAGATTCTCTTTGAAAGCCTTTAGAAAAAGGATTTGAAGTCATCACTCCTGAGGATATTCAGTGCTCAATGTAACTTGCAAGTCTTCAGACAAGCAGTCTAAATAGTAACATTTTAATTGAAAGAGATAGTCTGCTAACTTACCTGAATCAATGCTTCACTTAGTTTTTCTTCATCTACTTCTATAATAATGTTTTTTATTTCATGGTAAGGCATGCGGAAAGACCCCAAGAAAATGGCTGAAAAAGACACCATCGCAATACATTAAGAAAGGATCATCAAAATAATAAGGATAATAGAGGAAACGGCTCATTTGAAATTCAGGCTATTTCATTGACATTGTTCACAGAGTAAAATCACATAACTAAATATGGAATGTAGGCCGACTAAGCACAACAAACAGCGTAATAAAATATTGCAACAAATAAATAGGAAACAAGCTTAGTGCAAAGCAAAAGAACGTATTTATCACATACACAAATTCTGTGCTGTCTTCCCATCCAAAACCCTCAACTCTTTAGCTCTCTTCTTTGGCATGGATATCTTCTTTTCTTCTGTACCCTCAACCGCTTTTTTAGCTGCAAAACAAAAAGCACTTTAAAAGTATACAGTATTTAACAGAAGCAATGTTTGTACATCCAGACTGAATTTCCATTGTCACTGTATCACCAGGTCCCAAAATTCAGATAGTATGCCCTTGGAATTTTAATTTGCCCTTCAAAGTGTTGTGCAGAAATTATATACATGTGACAATAGTAAGACACCACTGCTAGATTGGAAAAATACAGTGAGCCAATTACCCTTCATCTGTGTAGCGAAAGTGAGTGCCAATTTTTCAAAAAGATCTTGACTTGCAAATTTTTCTTCTTTAGCTTTTAGCCAAAAACAGTTTTCTGATATTTCTTGTGGTTCAATCTGAAAACATAATAAAGACAGTTAGTTAGGCAGGCTGCTAATTTAGACAAAATGGCAATTGTAAGGATCGGCACAATCCAAAATCAAGCAGAAGCGAATTTTCAAAAGCAAGAAGTAAAACTTGGAAATCTGAAATCTTTCTTGGCAAATCAGAAACAAGGTATGAAAATGCAGTGGTTTTTGTTCTCTAAATAAATAAAGCACGGTGATGTGTTGTCGAAGGTTTTCATGGCTGAAAAAAATTGGTTGCTGCATGTTTTCCTGGCTGTATGGCCATGTTCCAGAAGCATTTTCTCCTGACGTTTTGCCAACATATATGGCAGGCATTCTCAGAGGTGTTGGAAACGTTCTATATACGCCTCACTTGCCAAGTTTCCAACAGACCTCACAGCTCTGAGGATGCCTGCCATAGACATGGGTGAAATCTCAGGAGAGAATGCTCCTGGAACATGGACAGGCAGCCCAGAAAACTCACAGCAACCCAAAGCATGGTAAATTTTGATGAACTTAATTAATGCCTTCTTTTCTCTCTAGAAACCTCAAGGATGCAAAATATTGGTAGCTGTTACACTGATTCTGCATAGGCTGTCCAATAAATTATTGATGTGCCTTGCAGATAATTTCCAATTTCAAAACAAAGAAGGAAATTTGACCAGAAATCAAAAACCTGATCGTAGCCAACTGTTGGGGGAGTAGTGCTAGAATTCACAATTGTGGGACAAATCAAAGAAAAGTACAAGGGGTGTGACCAAAAGGCCCTTGCAGCATTTTTCAACTCTGTGATTAAATGAAGCTGTCAGATGTTTGCCCATTACCATGCATGTCAAAACCCCAAATAATGTAAGTCTAAAACGGCTTAAAGCCATTCCAGAGGTTAACATACTGACATGTTATTATTACAAGGGCAAGTATCACAATTAATTAACACTGGCCAACACATATTTTGGTGCCTCAAATGTTATCTCTGTTTCTGGGTATATTTGACCTGCTGGTTCCAAAAATGGCACCGCTTTTCCCTTATCAGCTTTGGTTTTTGAGATCCAAAGCATATGCCATCTACCAGTCTTCATCTAGTGGCACATTTTAAAAAACCCATGATAACCATATCTAAGACTCAGTTTCAGTTCCTTATATTTTTCTTTCCCTGTCACTCTGTCAATAAGCCTCCTCTATTTCGACTCCCAATTCTCTTTAGTATATTTTATTCTCCTTTCCGTGATATATTCTTGTAGCATATAATCTGATAGTCATACCCTGTTTTAATTTCCCATTTCCTTTACTCTTTCTATCCGAAAGCTACAATTTTCATGATCAAACAAATAAAATAATACACAGAACAGAGGTATAACTGTTCCCGGGGGAAGGAGGAAGAGGAAAAGGGAAAATGGATATGTTTAAGAAGTAGATAAGTATAGAAATGTAACTCTTATAATTTATCTACATAACCAAATACAAACATTATTTTAAATAAAAAATAACTTTATCTAAGAAACTAGAGCTGATGTGGTCTAGTCAATGCAATGTTCTCTATCAACCTAAAAACCAAAACAAAAACTTCTTTGTTTTGGTTGGACTGTGTAATAAGTACCAGCATTTTCATATTCAAAAGAAAATTGTGGTACTCTTGTCTTTTAAGATCAGCCCCCCTCCCCCCCCCAAGCCAATGAGATGTCACAACGAAATACCTTTGTCCAATTTATTCTCTTCATAGACACTTCAGGACTGTATTTTTTCTTAGGCGTCATTCCAAAAGGCAGCTGTGGCACAGTTCCTAAAGGAGGGGGACCACCAAACGGAGGCGGTGGTGGCGGAAGACCTCCAGGCATGGGAGGTGGTGGTGGTATGCCCCCCCCAGGCAAAGGAGGAGGCGGTGGTGGTGGCAAACCACCAGGCAATGGTGGCGGTGGAGGCGGTGGCGGGCAAGCAGCAGGGGTTGCACCACCAGGAAGAGGAGGTGGTGGTGGTGGAGGAGGGATGCCTCCTGGAGGTAAGCCACTCGAACACGAAGGAGCCTAAAAAAAAGGCCCCTCTTTTAGATAGGAAAATGCAACCCACAAAATAGACAGAAGAAGCTAGAAAATTTACATTTCCATCACAATATGAGAAATGTCACATTCTGGATATTTTATTTATCTTGTCAGAAGCAAATTGAGAATACAGTTATAATGTATTTTAAAAAATAGAAACAAAGTTAAAATGTGGTGTTATGCTAAGTTTTCTTTGACCAGAAGCTGGCCACTTCAAGTGCCTCTGGTGTGGCTATAAGGAGGTCCCCCATTGTGCATGTGGCAGGGCTCAGATCGCATTGTAGTAAGTGGTCTGTGGTTTGCTCTTCTCCACACTTGCATGTTGTGGACCACTTTGTAGGCCCATTTCTTAAGATTGGCTCTGCATCTCATGGTCCCAGAGCACATCCAGTTCAGTGCTTTCCAAGTTGCCCAGTCTTCTGTTTGTCTAGGAGGGAGTTTCTCATCCGGTCTCAGCCACTGATTGAGATTTCAGGTTTTCACCTACCACTTTTAGACTCTCACTTGCTTAGATGTTCCTGCAAGTTCCTCTGTTAGATCTTAAGAAGCTTTTTCTTGATTTAAGTCATTGGCATGCTGGCTGATATTCAAACAGAGGATGGGCTGGAGATATCAATGCCTTGGTCCTTTCATTACTGGCTACTACTTCCCAACGGATATCAGGTGGTGTGATACCGGCTAAACAGTACAATTTCTCCAGTGGTGTAAGGCATCCTGTGATAATGCGGCATGTGTCATTAGGAGCCAAATCCACTGTTTTGACATGGTGAGATGGGTTCCATACTGGGGAGGCCTACTCACCAGCAGAGTACTCAAGCACAAGGGCAAGTGTCTTCACTGTGTCTGGTTGTGATCTTCTAGTTGTGCCAATCAGCTTTCATATCATTTTATTTCTAGCACTCACTTTTTGCTTGATAGCTAAGCAGTGCTTCTTGTAAGTCAAAGCACGGTCCAGAGTGACTCCCACATATTTTGGTGTGCTGCAACGCTCCAGTGGGATTCCTTCCCAGGTAATCCTCTTTCTGGATGTCTACTAGGCATTCAAGGAAGAAAGGTGGCTCAGGTGTTTTCTATTCTATATTACTACCGTGTTTCCCCGAAAGTAAGACACCCCCGATTGTAAGACGTATCGGGGGTGTCGGGGGTCGGCTAATGTAAGCCGTACCCCGAAAATAAGACGTACCCCCGGCCGCCGCGTCACTCGGTCCCGCCTCCTCCTTGGTCGGGCCTCCTCCTCCACCGCTGCCTCTGCCCGCCTCCGCCTACCTCCGCCTCCGCCGTCGCCCGCCTCCGCCTATGTCCGCGCATGTCCACCCGAATGTCTGCGCATGGGCAGTAGGTCCTGAGCGCGGCGGGCGCACCTGTGTCAGCGCGCCAGATGCGTCTGCGTCTGGCGCGCTCGGGACCTACTGCCCATGCGCGGACATTCGCACATGGGCAGTAGGTCCTAGGCGCGCCCAGCGCAGGCGCGCCCGGCGCAGGCGTGGGACCGGCGGTAGCGGCGGAGGCGGGCGGCGGGAGGCAGCGGAGGAGGTGGGACCGAGGAGGAGGCGGGACCGAGTGACATGGCGGCCAAGGGGAAAGGCTTACTTTCAGGGTACGGCAGGTACCGTCGGCTAATGTAAACCGTACCCCAAAAGTAAGCCGTAGTGGGGATTTTGGGGGTCAAAAGAAAGTAAGACGCTGTCTTACTTTCGGGGAAACACGGTATGTATGTCATGATGGTTAACTTACCCAAATTCTCCAACTAACTCTTTTATACTTCTCGATCTACTCCCCCTGCTTTTATCTTCTAATTTATCTTCCCATTTTACCAATCTTATTATTTAATCAGATTTTATCATGTTTTAATTTTTTTTAGTTAACTATCACATGGGTTTTAGCATAGTGATTAGTATCTATTGAAATAAAAGCAAAAGTGAGAGGGAGTAAGAAAGAGAAGGTTCAAGGAGGAAGAAAATAAAGGTAGAGCCTAAAGTCCAAGGGTACTTACAGCTGACCTCTCGCTGAAGAAGCGGATTGACACAAAAGGCTGTCCGATTAGTGAAATTACCCCTCAATGACTGGACATTGCTCCATAAAACTTTGCCAGGAATATACCTTGACACTGGGATTTGCTCTAACTCTGACATTTAGAAAGATTTTTGTATTTCACAAAGCAAATCCATAGATTACTGTCTATCTGTGTAGTTATGTTTTTGTCTTTTATTGTTGATATGGTCAGTGGACTAATCAAAAAACAAATCTATGTATCTAAGAGAACATGATCATTCCTAATCATTTTTATATTGGCATCAGCTGTTTGATCAGATGTTTGACATTACATTGAGGAGCACTAAGTTTTATATGCAAATTTTGTTACACACATGAATATAGATCAAGAGAATTAATGACAAGAAAAATATATTCATTAACTAAATACATCCCAGAGCTTTAAGATATTTTTTTATTCATAGAACTTCTAAAAATGAAGTCAGTTGGCTGAAACAGGATTATCACCATAATTCTCATACTTAAATATTCACTGCCTCAGAAAATCCATCTTTTAAATGAGGTTAACAGCACAAGCAGAAAAATTAAGGTGAAAATCTGGCTTCTGGATAAGGTTTGTAATAAATTTCATTTCTACTGGCACATATTTGTCCAAATATAAACTTTCAGGCACACGGTGAAAACCTCTCAGGCCTGGACAGTAGTGCCACATCAGCATGACCCTCTTACAATAAAAAGTGGCACTATTCCCATAAAAAGCTATAAATTGGAAATGTACTCCTCAGGGCTCTGAATAAGTCCTACTTCTCTGGCAGACTAACAAATGACTTTCGAAGGCTTTCATGGCTGGAATCACTGGGTTGCTATGAGTTTTCCAGGCTGTATGGTCATGTTCCAGAAGCATTCTCTCCTGACGTTTCACCCATATCTATGGCAGTCATCCTCAGATGTTGTGAGATTTGTTGGAAACTAGGAAGTGAGGTTCATATATCTGTGGAATAACGTCCAGGATAGGAGAAAACTCTTGTCCGTTTGAGGAAAGTGTGAATGTTGCAATTGGCCACCTTGATTAGCATTTAATGGCCTTGCACCTTCAAAGCCTGGCTGCAAGACCGTATACTATGCAGCTGTGGACAAGTCTATATAGAGATTACCAAACACAGTTCCCAGACACAAATCAAGGAACATGAAAGGAAGTGCAGACTGATTCAACCAGAGAAGCCATGGAAGAGCATCCAATGAACCAAACTGTACACAGCATATTATCTGAGAACACAGAAATGCTGGACCACTCTCACAACCACCATGACAAGCTACACAGAGAAGCCATTGAAATCCACAAGCATGTTGACAATTTCAACATAAAGGAGAAAACCATAAAAATGAACAAAATTTGGTGACCAGCATAAAAAAACCTCTAAAATCAGGAAAATAAATAAAGAGCAACACTCAAAAAGCAGGGGAATTCCGGACATGAAATAATCAGGGGCAGCTAATCACTTCCCAACAAAGGATTCCCCCAGGTAGCAATCAGCCAGGCTTTGAAGCTGCAAGTTCATTCAATGCTAATCAAGGTGTCAAATTGCAACATTCACACTTTATTTATTTATTTATTTATTATTGGGACTTCTTAACCGCCGACTCCCAGGGGCTCGCGGCGGCTCACAAGAACCAATGGCACAGCGCCATGAGTTAAAAGCATAAAACAATTAAAACAAATTAAAACAAGCAGTACAATTAAAACAGGCAGCAGCAATACATTCAGCCGAGTGAGTATCTAACATGGCCTACTCTCCGAAGGCCTGCCTAAACAGATAAGTTTTGCAGGCCCGTCTAAACGGGAGTAGGTCACTCAAGGCTCTGACTTCGGCCGGGAGGGCGTTCCATAGCGTAGGAGCTATCACTGGCGCCCTCCGGCGGGTAGATGTTAAATGGGCTGACCTCGCGGATGGAACTACTAAGAGGTTGGCCTCTTCGGACCGCAGTGATCTCGCTGGGCAATATGGACAAACAGACAAGAGCTCTCTCTCTCTCTCCCCCATCCTGGACATTCCATGGATATATAAACTTCACTTGCCTAAGTTTCCAACAGACCTCACAAGCTCTGAGGATGCCTGCCATAGATTTGGGTGAAACGTCAGGAGAGAATGCTTCTGGAACATGGCCATACAGCCCGGAAAACTCACAGCAACCCATCTAATAAATGACTGACTTTCCAACATTTATGTTTAAGGTAAGCCTCGAAATGTTAGAGACTAAGGTTTGTGTTGATGCAAGAACTATAAACAAATCGCTCAGTCATACAGGATATCTACTTCTTACGCGAAGCAAAACAAAACAGCAAGGGATGTTGTTGTGAAATTTACAACGAAGAAAATGACAGATCAAATAAAAAGCCAATTATGTATAAAGGAAACAAAATTGTTGTACTTAAAGAACTCCCTCAAACAACGTTGAATAAAAGAAGAAAATATCACTTCTTGACAGAAGAACTTAAAAAACGACAAATTAGATTTCGCTGGGAGAGAAGAGAAGGCATTATGGTCACTTATAAAGAAGAAAGACATTGGTTGATAACTGAAGATAAAGCCAAAGTCTTCCATGAGAAATTATTGAAAGAAAAAATTCCAAAAGAAATCCAGAATGTGACCCCCAGGAAAGGGAATAAAAAGAATAAACAGCATACTAAATAAACTCTGGAAATACTATCAACAAGGTTTTACTGCATTATTATTTCTTTATTTTTTTAGGTGATGGGCCTGCTTGGATAAAGGATACAAGAATAATGGTGAAAGACATAGAAGAGGGAACTCTAGAATAAATCAGTGTATGTATGTATGTATGTATATATATGTATATGTGTATATATATGAAAGGTGTCAAGATGGCGACCGCTGTGGAGCTCCCTTCGGGTGAGCTCTGGCTTCGCCTCTTGGACTTCTTGGATATGACTGATTGGCCCCACTGCTCCCCTCCGAGGGAGACGTCGGTTGACCGGCAGCCTCAGGGGGTCGTTCTTGGAGACCCACAGACCCCGGGCAGCCTGGTCTGGCTGGGGAAGGCTGCAGAGCTGCCCCAGAGGACACCTAAGTCGCCGAAGCCACTCAAAGATGGATGGGTCATCCGGCCGGTGACTGCCTCCGGTGCCCGTTTCTTAAGATCGCTCGGCAGAAGACGTTCCTTAAGACCGACCCCACTGACCCCCCAGAGGGCTGAGGCTAAGCGGGCAGCCGATCAGGGACCCCGGCTATTTAAGGTACCGGCGACCCAAAAGAGCAGCTCGCCATTAAGGCCGCGGCAAGTGACCCAGGATCTTCCCTCTGACAAACGCGACCCCCAAGCGTATACCGAGTTGATCGAGGAGTATACCAAACTTATGGCCCACTTCACGGAGTTCTGGAAGAGGTTCGGGGGTCTACTAAAGATACTGGGGATCCCTGCATTGGAGGTCCCACTCCTGAACCAGGAACCCGGCAGCTGGGGAAACCCCTTGCGGAAACCCCCCTCAGACCAGGACTTCACCTGGGACAAATCCTGGGACTTTCCCACAAGTGCCACGGAGCCGGACCTGGTGGGGCCTGCCCCCAATGCTGGAGGTGCCCTGGAGGATCTGGATCCAAACCGGGAGAGGCAAGTCCCTAGCACTGGAGATATGCCAACCATGATGGGCGACAAGACCTCAGAGATGGCTGAAGTGTCCGGAGGAGCTACGGCGGAACCTAGCCGGCCGCAGAGCCCAGACGCACAGGTCGATTCTCCGACCACCTACCAGCCTTCCTTGGAAAAGCTGTCCGGGGGCTCCGGAGACCCCTCGGTGAGTCCTGGGGGCCCGCCGGTGTCTGCGGACTCGCCGCTGGCCTTCTTCGATATCTCGGCCATTCTGGCTCCCCCCCCCCCGGATGACCGCTTCCGTCTGCGTCATGTTGGGAGAAACTGGGGGAGCCTGCTTGATGAGGAGAGGCCCAATATGGCGGGCGGCCTTGAGGACGCCCAGCCACGCCATGTGTCCAGATCCTGGGAAGAAGCAGGACCCGGAAGCAGCCAGTTGCTGGAGGTCCCGCCCTCAGAGGACTCTGTACCCTGATATAGTCGGCTACCGGAACCCCCGCCCATGGAGGACTTTGCGCCCGGCACCGACCTCGCCCGGAAACAGCGAAGCCCCTGGTAAAGGCAGAGACGAAAACGGAAACGGAAGGAAGGGAACCGTGTCTCCACCCGCACCATGGACCAAGGGACAGGGCCGACCCTCCTCAGAGAGGGCCAGGATTACAGACCCAGGCCCCTTGTGGGTCCACCGGATGAAGGGCGGCCCAGACAGAAGTCGGTGAGGACCCAGAAGACGTTTCCGACTAGGACTTTCTGGAGCCCCTGCCATAGGCAGTTGAAGCTCCGAGGGACTTGCCCACCTACCACGAAGGACAATAAGGACTCTTGGCGGACGGGTTGGAACTGCAAACGCAGGCTCCCACACGGGAGCTCGCGGGCCCCATCTCCTTCCTGCATCTGGGTGTCAGCGATCCTGCTGAGGCCTCCCTGCCTGCCCTCTTTTGATGGCGGGATGGTGCCTTAGCGGGCTATCGCTGCCTGGCCTCTTACCCTATTCCCCTCTTCCCTTTCCCCACCCCCCTGTCCTCCCTTTTGTGTCGTGTTGTTCATGTTGTTGCTATGATTTTGTAAGTCGCCCGGAGCACTTTCCATGGAGGGCAACTCATAAATGGTAGTTATGTTATGTTATGTTATGTTATATATATGTTATATATATATATATATATATATATATATATATATGTTATGATCTCAAACTTCAATCTTGACGAAACCATAGAAAGACGCCCTCTCAAACCCCGCAAATGTTGCTCTCCGTGGTTCATGGAGGATCTTAGATCCATGAACCAGGAGAAGAGACGGCTAGAGCGCATGTGGAGGAAGCTCCGTGACGGACCCTCGGAATCAGCTTATAAGCTCTTTATGGAGGCTTATGAGCATGCTACCAAGGAGGCAAAACAATCTCACTATGCCTCCTTGATAGCGTCTGCAGATTCACGCCCGGCTCAATTGTTCAGGACAATTCAGCAGTTGACGATGGTCCCTACCATCCCAAATAATGACGATCGGGCCCACTCCGCTGAGGCTTTCCAGAATCACTTTGCAGACAAGATTGCGACACTCCGCCAGGATCTCCCCGCCACGGTTAATACAGTACAGGAACTTGAGACTCCGTGGCCCTCCGCCGGATCCACCTTCGACCGGTTTCAGCCACTGGACGCAGAGGATGTTGACAAGATCGTCGCAGCCCTTCAACCTACCAACAGCTTCCTTGAGCAAGGAGTGTTCCCAGGGGGGTTGAAAGAGGCAATGGTAAGACCGCTGCTGAAGAAGCCGAATTTAGACCCTTCGGCTCCCTCCAATTACCGACCTGTGTCTAATTTGCCTTTTTTAGGCAAGGTAATTGAGAGGGCAGCAGCGGATCAGCTGCAGCGGTTCCTAGACGACACTGCTGGGCTCGACCCCTTCCAGTCCGGCTTCCGTATTGGGCATGGGACGAAGACCGTGCTTGTCGCCATTATAGACCAACTTCGCCGCCAGCTGGACCAGGGTGGATCAGCACTGCTTGTTCTGTTAGATCTAACAGCAGCGTTCGATACAGTAGATCACACCTTGCTGACCCACCGTTTAGCCGTGACTGGGGTTAGGGGGACCGCCCTTAAGTGGGTGACCTCCTTCCTCCAGGATCGGGGACAACGTGTGGAGGGGGGTGAGGAGGTCTCCGGGAGACTCCCATTAAGTTGTGGGGTCCCCCAGGGGGCCATCCTCTCCCCCTTATTATTCACGGTCTAGGGCCTGTGTACCTGAGGGACCGCCTTGCCCCGTACATTCCCCCGAGATTACTACGTTCAGAAGAGCAAAATCTGCTATTGGTTCCATCGATCCGCTCCTGCCATCTATCCACAACTAGGCAGAGGGCCTTCTCTGTGGTGGCCCCAGTATGGTGGAACTCGCTGCCTGACGCTACCCGAGCGATTTCAGAGCTCGGCTCTTTCCGAAGAGCTTGCAAGACTGTCCTCTTTAAACTGGCCTTCGACTAATTGATCCGCCCTGAGGGGTTCAGGCCTGGAGTTTTTAGAAACCGAATTTTTCTGATTTTACTGTATATTGGTTTTATGTGTTATGTTTTATGCGATGTATGGCTGCAAGCTGTATGCGCAGCATGTTTTTATTGTATGTTGTGATCCGCCCCGAGCCTGCAGGGAGGAGCGGAATATAAGATCGAATAATAATAATAATAATACCACCTGCTCCCTCGACCTGTGCCCCTCCGCGCTGATTCGAGCTTGCGCAGAGGGGTTACGAGGCCCTCTGTTGAATATAGTCAACTGCTCCCTTGAGCAAGGAGCTTTTCCAGAGGAGTTAAAAGAGGCGGTGGTTAGTCCATTGCTGAAGAAGCCCGGATTAGACCCCGTGGATCCCTCCAATTACCGCCCAGTGTCCAATTTGTCATACCTGGGCAAGGTAATTGAGAGGGCAGCAATGGACCAGCTGCAGACTTTCCTGGATGATGCAACCTGGCTAGACCCCTTCCAGTCTGGCTTCCCTTCGGGCCATGGGACAGAGACTGTCCTGGTCTCCATCACAGATCTACTCTGTTGCCATTTGGACTGAGGCGGATCGGCGCTGCTCGTGTTATTGGACCTCACGGCAGCGTTTGATACTGTTGATTACCAATTTTTGACACACCGCCTGGCGGTGGCGGGGTTGAGGGGGACAGCCCTCAACTGGCTGTCCTCCTTCCTCCAAAACTGCCTGCAGTGAGTGAAGTGGGGAGGGGCGGTCTCCGAGGGCTCCCCCTTACATTGTGGAGTCCCTCAGGGGGCCATTCTCTCCCCGCTGTTATTTAACATCTACATGCGACCACTCGCCCAACTGGCGCGGAGTTTTGGTCTGGAATGCCATCAGTACGCTGATGACACCCAGCTCATTCTGAAGATGGACACCGGGGTGGAATCTGTACCTGATAATTTCCATCTCTGCCTAGAAGCCGTAACTGAATGGTAAGTTGAAGGTGAACCCGGCGAAGACGGAGATCTTGTGGCTGGGCCGCCCGGGGGGGGGGGGGTTAGAGATCCAGTTGCCGATGTTCGACGGTGTGGCACTCCACCCGCAACCGTCAGTAAAGAGCCTAGGGGTCCGGCTGGACTCCCAGCTGTCTATGGAGGCGCAGATTGCCTGCGCCTGCAAGACAGCGTTTTACCACCTGCGACAGGCAAAACGTCTGGCTCCTTACCTCTCCCGCTGCGACCTGGCCATGGTGATCCAAGCCACGGTCATCTCGAGGCTCGACTACTGTAATGCGCTGTACATTGGCCTACCCTTGTCGGTGATCCAGAAACTCAAGCTGGTGCAGAACGCAGCAGCGCGTTTGCTCTTAGGAGCCTCAAGATCTGCTCACGTGACTCCACTCTTGCGCAAGCTGCACTGGCTCCCTATTGAATTCCGGGTCACCTTCAAGGTGTTAGTTCTAACTTTCAAGGCCTTATATGGTTTGGGGCCAGTGTACCTGAGGGAGCGGCTTACCCCTTATGTGCCCAGGAGATCGCTGCGCTCAGAGGGGCTCAACTTATTGGAGGTGCCTGGCATTAAGGTTTACAGACTCGCCAGTACGCGGCAGAGGACATTCGCCGTGGCCGCGCCAACCTTGTGGAACACCCTCCCTGAGGAAATCCGAGTCATCCGGGACCTGATGCCGTTCCGCAGAGCCATTAAGACCTGGCTATTTAGACAGGCATTTGGCCCGTAACCAGTGACCGTTATTATCAGCACTCTGTTGTGCCGCTGCCATCGCATTTCTGCTGTCTTATTGCAGTTCTGCTGGGAATAGGGTTTTAACTGGGGGTTTTAAATTTGGTTTTATTGTGTTTTATGTGTTTTACCTGCTATTTTAATTCTGTAAACCGCTCTGGGCTCCAGAGAGAGTGGTATATTAAGTTGAACTAATAAATAAATAAAATAAATAAAATATATAAGAGGACTCATTGGACCATGGCTTTTAAAGTACCTGGGGCGCAGTGAAAGATGTTATTCCACCCTGCTGCTTTTGGACTCTAACACTACAATGACTTACAGTGTTGCTAAGTTCTGTGCTGCTGCCCTTAATATCAGACGGAGGATGATTGACACCGTAAGGCAAAAATATCCTGTCTCTTAAAATATATTTTTATACTGATTTCTAGTCTGATTTTAAATAACTTTTTCCTTGGGAGTTGTCCTTCTCCTCTTAGGGCGCTTGTGCCCGCTTTGTGCTGGTCTGTGACCGTAATAAAGTTTTGATTGATTGATATAAGAGGACTACAACGGGAACTTTTGCTGCAAAAGGTTGGAAATAAGAAGAATCCTCGATATAGAGGACTTGTCAGATAAGCTTAAAGAAACAAAAGACATGTATAAATTGTCCCTCGTGTAAAAGTGAAAAGAAGATACTTTAATTAAAAGAAGAAATCGAGACCTCGTGAAAGGCTACAAAAAGGATTACAGTAGGGAAGGAAAATTAATAATGAAATAAATTTAGGGGAAACAAAATAATCGAACATATGAATTAATGGAAGACACAAGTTTGGAATGGAAGTCACATTTTTATTTTTTAATAATTTTTTATTACTATTTTTTCTTTTCCCCCCTCTTTTTCTCTTTTTTCCTAAATTTTCCTGCTTTTCTTTATATGACTATTGCTCCCCTTCTTTCCCTGGAAACACTCTTTTCAAAATAAAATAAATCTTTGCATAAAAAAAGAACTATAAACAAATTATACCAGAAGCGTTACATCCTTTATCATGCTTACCATCCCATCAACATGAAATGTTAACTAACCACAGTTGAAATAAAAATTCTATATATGAATTTCCAATTGAATCTTAGTGCTTAATATAGCCAAGAAAATGTCACCCTAACTACCAGAACCTTTTGCACTAAGTATCCCTAGGTTGGAAGACATGTTGTCCAATAGTGTTTTGGTACAGATAAATCAGATATCAATGGCTAATTTACATTATGCAATTTTTGCACTTGGGAATTAGCAGAGCCAACAGCACCAGAAGCACTAGCTAGTATCTACTCATCTCTGAAATGCTTGCAAAACCAATATTCCCCACTGTAACCAGACGGCTTCTAATTTAAATTAAAGTTAAATTAATAACTTGTTAGACAATTGAACTGTGTTGCAACGTTATTTTGTTTTTTATGTAATTGCTGTGTGTCTGAAATAAGGTAACTCATTATTTAAGGTAACTACATTGTTTCTTCATTTTCTAGGTTGCCATCACAAATTTGGCAGTAAATAAAGAGAAATGGCCCATCATCTTTCTCAGCTTGAACACTGAAATATTTCTTCCTAAAGCTTTGTTAAAAACAACCCCCTCGTTGCAATTCTTTTCTTCCCAAAGCACAACACATTTTGACACAGTATAAAGCTGAACTCCTTACATTACCTGGGAATGTAGCCGCTGAATTTCAGCTTCAAGTTCTTTGATCCTCTCTTCTCGTTTTTGAAGCTCACCTTGTGCCTCTTGTCGAGCTGCAAACTCTTCATCAAACTGCAATGATCACCAATGTAGAAACATTTGTCCAAACAGTATCAAACTTACTAAGCTTTCAATTTTTTGTTTATTTACTGTATTTTTATACTGATATTGGCACACAAAGCCAGGGTGTAATTCAGACTGAAGAGAGTAACAGAAACATGTATGGCTTCCTAGATCATTAAATAAGAAGGAGAAGGAGGGAAACAACACCATATCATATTCAAACTTGTTCATAGTGATAGTCATCTGGAATCAGCTGCCTTCATTCTGAAGTTAACTATCAAATATGTAAGACTCACTATCTTATGCATTTCGATTAGAGTTTACAGCACATTTTAAGGTATTATATACTTCTGCCCAAACTGTCAAGAGAATATATTCAATTTTGTACTACTACAATACAATATATAACATGGGTCACCTATCGCCAACACCTACGACTCCTCGAACGCTTTCATCAGCGCTGTCTTCGCACAATCCTAAATATACACTGGACTGACTATGTTATTAATGTTGCAGTCCTTGAGCAAGCAGGGATCACCAGCATTGAGGCCATGCTATTGAGAACACAGCTGTGCTGGGCAGGGCACGTCTTTAGGATGGAGGACCATCACCTCCCAAAGATACGACTCTATGGTGAACTCGCCACAGGTCAGCGCAAGAGAGGCGCCCCTAAAAAGAGATATAAGGACTCCCTGAAACAACACCTCAGGCTCGGCCAGATCATCAACAATGGTCCACCCTGGCCTCCCATCGGGAGGCATAAAGACGCACTATCCATAATGCTGAGGCCTCTTTCGAGAAGACACACCAAGTGGGTCTCAAAGAGAAATGACAACGCAGAAAGAACCGCAACTTGGAAACAACATCACCCAAGGAGACTTTCTGCTGTGCTTTCTGCAACCAGACTTGCCTATCTCGGAATTGCCCTTTTTAGTTATCAACGCGCTTGTAAAAAGCGCGGGATGAGTCCTTCCTAAGAATCTTTGTTCGCGAAGTAAATGTTAACAACAATATAATAACTGCACTGAATCTTAAGCATGTCTGATCTACAGATTTGGAAATACCAGTGCTCAGAATAACTGGGCTCACCTTTTTGGAAAATTCTGTAGCTTTTTGCTCACTTTCTTCTACTTTTGCTTTGTCCACACAGCTATCTGAAATTATAAGGACAAACTTGATTTTACAAAACAGATATATATGAAATTATATTGCCTTCAGTAACAATCTCTGTTAAGTTTGAGAGACAAGAGTCCACAGAATACAGTAATATTTCCAGGTACAGCAAAAATTCAGAAATTCTGAAATGCAATATAATGACAGCAATTCAACGTATTCTGGGTAAATAGTTTTGGATTGGGTCATCCAAAAATTATTTCATAGGGTATTCACACTAGTAGTGAATGAACAATAATCTTATTTTATTATGTATGTATTTATTTATTTATTTATTACATATACTTCTATCCCGCCCTTCTCCCCACAAGAGGACTCCAGGCGGCCTCACATAAGCATCCAATGATGCAGTCCACATATACCAATAAAATACAGTTAAAACAATAAAATCCATTTAAAACATTATCAACAATAATACAACAATAGATTCATTACCATTGAATTAGCATTTATTTTAAATGAATATATTAAAAATAGATTCAGAGACATCTTGTACTAAGATACACATACCTATAAGATGAGTGAAATCTAAATCCAACCGCCCTCTACATTTGAAGTCAGGATCCATACCACTACAGTGCAATACTATTTGTGAAACACATTCTTCTATTATCTTGTAATACTGAGGGCTGGAACAAAATAGGGGATTATTTTTATTAATATAGTAAAAAAATAAGTCAGATAACTATCAAAAAGTAATCATTTAGAGGAGGAGGAGGATTATTCTT
This sequence comes from Anolis apletophallus, assembly GCA_030556195.1. NCBI lineage: Eukaryota > Metazoa > Chordata > Lepidosauria > Squamata > Anolidae > Anolis > Anolis apletophallus. Next base: position 25,149,201 of record JARBWK010000016.1, on the reverse strand, counting down.
ACACACATAGGACAAATTAATTTTCAAAAAACTGAACTTGATGTTAACAGATTTCTGCAAGCCAAACAGAATATGAGCAAACTGTAGCCTACTGAGAGGTAAAATGGCAAAATGAAAGGCTGCATCTTTCACACCCTTGTTATGTCAACACCAAAATCAAAACACAAAAAATACAAATATACTTACCGAACATAGTAATCATTTCTGATAAGTAGAAAATGTTGTAAAATGGATAGGAAGTAGCTTTCAGATGATGTTTCTTTTAGCATGTTGTATAGCAGGTGGTAAACTTCATTCACATCGGTACAAGGAATGTCAAGGAAATGACAAAAAGTTCCGCAAGAATGGATTATATTTGCAGTGACCAGGATTCAAGGCATCCTGAAATATGTGGGTCATGCAAATGAGGAAGACAGACATCTATTGTTTCCAACACTTTGCAAATAATTTTAATTTTTAAAAAACCCTATCTGTACCCTACAGTACTACACTGAAGAAAATAAATTTGTTTCAGTAACACTGAGCAACATGATTTTTATTCCTGGGTTATAAATGCCATTTCCTAATTGGTTCTATCAATTTAAAATATGGGAAAAGTTCATTAAACTGCAAAAACTTGTTTTTGGAGAAACATCCTGCTGCACATTCTGTTCTAGTTTTTCAATGAATATCTCAGATTCAAGGAGCCGCGGTGGTGCACTGGGTTAAACTCTTGTGCCGGCTGAACTGCTGATCTGAAGGTTGGTGGTTCGAATTCATGAGATTGGGTGAGCTCCCATCTGTCAGCTCCAGCTAATAATGAGGGAACATGACAGAAGCCTTCCACAGGATGGTAACACATCCGAGCATCCCCTGGGCAACGTCTCTGCAGACGGCCAATTCTCTCACATCAGAAGCAACTGGCAATTTCTCAAGTTGCTTCTTACACAATAAAAAAAAATCCCAATTCATCTAGTTTGTGGCAGCCACAAATATGAAATTTCTGGAGTAGAATAATTACTTCCAAAGGAAGGACTGCATAATAAAACAGGAAATAACTGTCAAACCGGAACAGATCCCCCCCCCCAAATTTTTGTTACATAGTTTAATTTGTGTTCAGCAAAGAAAGTTACTATAAAAATGGTTTATAATCGCTCCCAACGACCTGAAAATATATTAAGCAATGTTGTTAATAAATGTTATTTGTAATCAAAAATACCTTCATATTGTCACAATCACCGACTTAGTACTGCCCCTTTAACACACACACGGAGACGTAGCAAAGGCTAACTAATTTTATTGAATATAAAAGGTCAAAAGACAATTCTCTTGAAGAGATCAAAGAATCAAGCAAACAGCAAAGCTGTAGTCCAATTACGAAAGCAAAGTTCCAAAGGATAGATCCAAAAGCAAACGTGGCAAAAAGCTAGGCAAATTCCCGGATTGCCTCCGGAACAAAGCAGGGTATCCGCAGCAATGCGAATCAATATCAAGGCAAGGTCTTGGTCCAAAGCGAGCCAAACTAGGCTCCGTGGTTCACTCCGCTTTCACGCCCTTCAGATCAGACGTGGCCGGAGAACTGAGGATCAGTTCCCACGGGGCCGTTCTTAATCCTTCGGCCGGGCCCCTCGACGATCTAGGGCCCGGCGTCTCCAGTCTCTACTTTCCGAACGGTGACGGTCTAGGGACAGATGCCAGCTCCTCCTGCCCTGCTCTATGTCCCTGTGTGTTATAGGAACGCCCCGCTCTTCCAGTTCAGTATCGCTATCTCCTTGAGAAGCAGCCCCCCCCGAACTTTCCCAGCCGCTGGCCTCCATCTGCTGCTCGGCCAGGTCCTGGGAACCTCGGCCGTTTGGGAATTCATAACTATCTCCGCTATCTGCTTCGCTGCCTTCCATCTCCACCTGGTCCGCTCCTTCCCGG